>CM032228.1:224385000-224715000 GCA_019009955.1 Riptortus pedestris | reverse complement strand
CTAAATATCGAGTTTGGTAACGATCAAACAAAAATTGCGACCGCTAGAGCGGTAACAGACAAATATATAGATAGATAGATAGATAGATTGATATATATATATATATATATATATATATATATATATATATATATATATAGATATATACAGTTTTGAACAGACCTCATTTTCATCATCTCATGGGTAGGATCGATGGACATTTGAAGAAAAATTTCGAAAATCGCGTCATGAGTACAACCTCAATAGCTGATTTCCCTCAAGGGAAATCTGCTAAAATGTAAATATCTCGGCTAAGATTGAAGATAGTAAAAGAAAAACACAACATATAATGGAGGTATTTCAAATTTTGGAAATTCCGCACTCAGAACACTCCCCTTCACTAACCTTTAATTTTACATAAAACATTTAAATGGTGAGTTACATAACAGTTCATCAAAAATTATGTCTATATATACAGTTTTAAGCGGACCTCATTTAGGGGTAGGTTCGATTACCATTACAAGAATTTCAATAGCTCATTTACCTTAAAGTAAATCTGTTAAAGCTTAAAGATTTTTGTGTTGGAAAGTGAATGGTGTTTAACTGGTACTTAATGCAGTACACACCTTGTCAATTTATGTATCTCTAGAACTGTTTCGGAGTCCTCGCTCTATCATCAGTGTCATGCCAGACGTGGGACTACATGAACTTTGAATGGTGACAGTTCTAGATCAAAATTCATGCAGTCACTGTCCATTTAGCTTTGTGTATTTAAGCTTAGTTGTGTACAGCGCTGATTAAAATAATGCCTTTTTCACGGCTGGATTAATCCTTGTGTTACTGTATTTTTATTTCAACATCCTCGTAAAAAAAACTCCCAAACAAACACTCAAATTCAAGTGTTTGCCTCATTTCAGCAACGGTCGGATTCGCACTCCATCTGGAATTTAAAGTCGGCAAAAACTAACTTGGCTAAGCATCTCGATTTTTCTTCGACCGGCCTACTTATTTTCCTTCTTATTTTTAGTACCTCCTAACAGTATACACAATTTTAGGAAATTTTAAAATGTTCAGGTAAACTTACAAGTATATATTAGCACATAACAGTCCATACGAAAATTAGTAAGCTGGCTAGTTGTGTATTCTTTTGAATGGGATTCAAATATTTTTGGGTTGATTAGTTGGACGTCAACAACCAATGAAAACAGATTACATTTGTTCGAAAATGACCAAATTTTTCTGAAACCTTTTTTTTGTTCAATAGGTACTTTATGACGCAACCGCTAGTTATAGGAAAAGCCCACAGTGTTGCACGTAAATGAGAACTCTCACATAAAGTTTCATTAATGTTTTGTGATATATTTACCTGTAATAAGGTCCTGGGCTGCTCCAACGATTTGGTCAATATGGAGATTTTCTAGAGGAGTGCTTCCAGAAACTCCTGCTTCAACTGCTAGATATCGCAAAATTGCAGTTGACTGGTGATATTTCTTGCCGTCTATTTCAAGAACTGGTACTTTACCAAAAGGTGTTTCTGAAAAGTTGTTATAAATTTTTGTGTTTTTTCAATTAATATTTTCTTAAATAATATTAATATAGAATATTCGTAAATGTCTCTAAGGATTAACCATTAAAGGCAGAAATATATCTGTTTTATCTATTTTACGTTTCTACTGTGAAACGCTGCAGTGAGTCCTGCATCAATGAAAGGAATGGAACTCGACTGCCTCAATTTATGGTAGCAATAAAAAAAATTGTGGAACTGGTACGTACTTCGCCAAAATATATTTCCAACGTACGTGCCATAACAATTACATCTAAAAATATCAGGACAATAAGCAAAATATTGTTAAAAGCACTAAAAAAGAAATGATATCTGAATGCTATGTAAATTTGTACAAGATAAAAGAGAGCAAATACTAATAAACATGTCGCTTAATTAATTATCTTTGAAAACTTATTAAATCTGATAAAATAATTATTGAATAGCTTCTTTTCAACAACTAGATATTAGCAAACACACTTAGATATTTAAGAAATAAAGGAATCAATTATCTGAAAATTAAAATTATCGTATAACGGGACGAAACATTATAAATGGAAGCTTTCCCAAAAAAAAATAGTACAACTCACTGTAAAAAAATACAAAACTGAATCCAGTGATCTAAAGTCATCAAAATTGTCTGTAAACCACAGAGTTTAGTAAAGTATAAGCATTATACTTTTCTACATAAAAACTTCTTTAGAAGAGCAATTTTCAAAACCACTCATGCCCAAGCAGCCAGAGTTTTTAGTATCACAAAAGAGCTCAAATTTCAATTTTGTAACTCTCTACTTGCTGTCATCTAGTAAAAAGGGTAATGTGTTAGTATGAGTTGGATTGATAAATTGTTTAGAGACAATCTTATTGCAAATTAAAGTTTCTATAAATGCTGTTCTATACTTTTTTCTTTTAAGTTCTAGTTATCAGTCCTGAATAACCGACACCCCCCCCCTACTTATCTCATATTAACAATAAGCCGATATATAGTGAAACATCTTATTTCTAGCTTAAATATCGAATGCGGTTTTCATAGAACATATTCTTTTTGAGATACATGCAAATATTTTCGATATGACATCAAAAAAGATTATATTTTCTACGGAGCAAAGTATTCACATGGTTGGTACCATACTCAATATTTAAACGATTCAAATAAATCTAAGGACAAAATTTGTTAATAGTCGTAATCGGACAATTACGACGGGGGGTAGGTTTAGGTGGGGCTAAAATAAAAAAAATGTAAATCAATCGTGTTAATCATTTGATGCCTTACAATTCTTATTCTAAACACTATTTCTGTAATTTGAATAATTTAAGAGTTATGCGTATTTTTTGTTTTCAGTCTTAAGTTAACTCCTGCTCATGGGATTTTTACTTGTCAGCAACTGTATCACTAATCTCGTGTCCAATTTTGTTTGATACCATTCCGGCACATGGGAAATATGCTTAGCTTACGCAGCAGCTGTGGTGTGGGCGCTTTCGTCATCTTAGTCTTTGTCAGGGCATAGCCTTTTCCTAGCATGTCTAAGGAAATACTACAGAACTGTTTCTATCAATCAGTAAAATTACAGTAATAGATACTGAATTGAAAATAATATTTGATAATAATGAGGTAGGCTGAAACTCTTCTACCCATAAATATACACCATCATTTATATCTATAAATATGTATAACTTTATATTTATATATAAAATAAGATTTACCTCCTTTTAGTGACGCCCATTGAGACTGATCAATTCTATTATCTTTGAACTCTTTTCCTGAGTAAGCCAACAAATATCTAATACCTTCTCCCAGTCCTTTTACGTTGAAATATGTTAGTTTGTATTCTGGCATAGTTCTGAAAAAAAAAAACAATCCACATTAAATTGTACAGTTACCTAACAATCGGAGTGCACGAATAAAATTGTTAACCTGATGATAGATATAGACGTCGCCTAACCATCCCTAATATTAAATATTGCCTTATAACAATTATATCATAGTCAGAAAGATTCGAATTTTCTTTAAATATACGTAACGCGCTAAAAATTAAATGAAATAGTTAAAACAAATTCTATTTTAATTTATTTATATTAAACAAATGCCCTAGAAGCAAAAAATGAAAAAAAAAAAAATCCAGAAAAAACAGTCGCTTGGAGAGCGAGATTCGATCTCGAGATTTCAGGTAACAAAATAAAAGCTCTATTAACTGAGCAGTGGGAGGAACAACCCAAGACGTTCATGAAAACTTTAACATTTTAGTTTCTTAGAAGAACGCGTGAGAAGTGCGTTCTCCTCCTTTAACAGAATTGGTTTTTCATTAGGTACTAAACACTAAAAATCTTTCGTTCAAATCGGTGTGGGGAAGACCCTGCACATCCCTTGTATGAATAACATGGAATATTATGATCGTTGTAGTTATTTATTAACGTTCAGTTTTTGCAACTGACGCTAATTGGGACGGGTTATATACAGGATACCACCAGCCTTTTAGTGTCGGGGCTGGAATGAGGATTTCATTCAGTGAGTTCACTAAAAAACCTGAGCACTTGGAATTTTATTATAATTGTAAATTAATTGTTAAATAATTCTAAAGTTGTTACAACTATTATTGCACTGCTATTCATGGTGCTAATTGGCATTCACTTCAAAAATAGCACATATCGAGATCAGAATTCTAAATGGCGGATATGATAATCACAAGCAATTTAACTTTAACAATACAACGTTACGAGATCAGAAATGTCCATCAAATCGACAATAACAAGTTTCAAAATTAATGATTTTCATAATACCACACTGAAATATTCATTTAATTAATTAGTTGGTTGTTTTGTCTTTTTATAATTATTTCCACTTTTAGCAACATAAGCAAATTAGTGTTTTGTTCATATCATTACTACTCTCTGTCCACTTTCAAACATAACGTGCATAACGTTTGAGCTGCATTTTATCATTTTAAGAAAATAAATCAAATAATTGAAAATATTTGAAACTATTAAAGAAAAATCTAATTCATAAATATTCATAAACCATTGAGTTCTGGCTATAAATATGCACTACGACCATAAAAATACAATTTGCCAATAAAGATGCACTTAGAGTCTTTAATGCAATTCCCCTAGTGATTGATTATGTTGTAATCACAGCTAGGGATTAATTAGGCTTTATCTATTTACAAATAATATTATTAGTATTTATTAACGTCCACTAAGGCTAATTAGGACGGGTTATTCACAGGTTACCACCCATTTCTAACGGGGGTGGGAAAAAGGATTTAATTTAATGAGTTCATCACTAAATAAATTCCTATTACCCAGGTGAGAATCAAACTCTAGGTTTACCAGGTGATATTACGGCCAACACTTTAACTCACAAGGCTAATCTGAAGTATCGAAAAAACGTAACTGTCTCTTATTTGGAAAATGCTATTTATTAATAGCTAATGAATGACAGAGATATATTCTTAGATGCATTTCCTAAATATTTTGAAAATTCATAAAAATATATTATTACAATTTTGTAATTAATTTATCTTAATTGATCAGAACCGTCACCGAAACAATTAAAAGGAGGTCGGGAAAATATCATTCCTATTAGATAAGTTTGGTATTTTTATTTATTTTTTTTTTTTTTAAGATATTGTTAAGGTTTAAACAATATATTTTTTACAACTACATATCACATTAATTACATTCGACTCATAAATAAGTCATTTATAATTTCATTTTTTTCAAATGCTATCGTAGAATCAGGTGTTAAACATGATCATTTCGAATTTTAAGTAAGATTCAAACAATTATAAAGAAATATATAAGCTTATAAGCAAAAGGATTAGAAGAAGGAATAATGGCATGAAGGAGTTTCTGTTCATTCCTGTTCCGTGTTCTTATCAGCAATAGGTGCAATTTTGAGAGTAAGATAATAAAACATGATAACGTCGGGTGTTTGTATATTTTCAGATATATGGTTTGATTATTCTACCAGAAATGTATGAGCCCCTTATTCACCTCAGGATACAAACTGGTATTTTTGAAATACGAATGACGCGAGAAGCCAAAAAATGACATTTTAGCGAATTTCCCTTTAAAATAAGCGTAATTACCGTAGGCCAGTTGATATAGCCCGTGTTTGGCTTAATGATAATCATTTTCATTTTGATTACCCTAAATGATGCAAACACGTGGGCTCAAAATTGTATACATGTATTTTTGAGTGCCTTTGACTGTTAACGATTTAACTTTTGAATAAAATTTTCGTTATCCATGGAACTGGGTGAATACATTTTTTTACTAACATTTTCAGAAGCAAAAAAACCGGATGAGAAGCAGTACTGGGAGGAACAAGCGCAAAATTACTGATTTCTCCGTTCCTATTAGGGAAATCGAAAATATGAATACAATTTTCTTTTTTGGCATATCATATTATAATTTAAAAATAATTATTTAAAACACATCCTTGTTCATCTTGAATCTCTTGTCTGTTAGGGGTCGATTTATATTTCAGTAGTTGGGAAAAAATATTAACACCACCACTAGATTTAACAGTTTATTACAGAGTTAGTTTTCAAGGGCCAGCCTCTACTTCTGAGCTTTGTATTAATAAAACATCAAACAAAACAGAGGAAAAAAATAATCACACAGCAATTAATAGTATATTACGTTACTAGGGCCGAAAGTGGCACTTTACGTTGCGAGATCGTGTTTGACTGGTGAGGCGAAGCCGAGCCTGTTAATTCGATCGAGCATCGTAAAGTCACTTTCGGTACGAGTAATGTACAATACTTTTCATCACGAGGCAAAACGCATATTAAGGCGGTTTTTAACTCGTGAATCTTTATCGCAATTACAACGTAAAATTAAAAAGAAACGATAGCGAACCTAGTGTTGATAGTAGTAAATACTGCGAGAGTCGAAAACTTTCGTCCCTAGGCGTGTAAAGTCATATGTTTGTCACTTAACCTCCCGCTAAATTTTCAGATCTGTAAAGGCCTACTTTCCTATCTCCCAGCTGGTATCGAAAGTATCTACTTTCCAATCCGAGTGATGAAAAATAATTAAAAACATGCTTCTCAAATAATTTAAAACCTTAAACACATAATAAATAAATATCTCCTATTCTTTACCAAAAAGGACTTAACTCTCAAAACAAACCAAAAAATAGCAATAATTGTATGATTTTTTTAATTGCGTTAATTGTTTTATTATATTTTCCTATTCTGTGTTTAATTCTACTAGAGCAAAGACGATGACGCTGACCATTGAATGAAGCTCTGTAGTAAACAGTTTCATTCAGTGGAGGTGTAGGCCTACAACTTGATTTATTGTTTAGAAATTAAAATATTTAAGATATTATTTTTTTAACTCCTTATAACAGAATGTTTTACACATTACTAAGATATACGTGTAAATTTGAACATATACTAAACGCTGAATTTCAATCACATATCCCTAAAATTAAAAGCTTTACTCTTGTATAAGAGAATTGTCTTCTAAAAATTGATTGACTGAAACTAGAAATATAAAAGAGAATCCGCAGATATTTCTGTAACAACTTACCTATAGCTTTGTTTGGAACATTTAAAATACAACTCGACTCTAATACGAATAGTGTCCAAAGCCAGTAAAAGTATTCTTATAATAATACTTATAGTCCTAATATAAGAGCCAAATGAAAAGTTCTATAAATTTATAAACCCTTATTAATATAAAATAATGGCGTAAATACAGTGAAATTGCATAAGTAATAAAAGTATAAGACTGGCTACCCACCTTGTATTGAGATCCACAGGTGTGAGAAGATGCAGTTCTGGCAAGCAACTAACTTCAAGAGCAATTACTCCCGGCTAATTTATCTTATTAAATATATTTCAAAGTGGCCTTGGATAAGTTGTTATTTGTCAAGTCATTGTTTACATTTAAGGCAATCACCTGCACCTGCTTGATAAGATAAGAAATTTTCGAGCATCTATTAAAAATAAAATAGACATTAGCGAAATGACCATGAATTTACTGCTTAATAAGAAGTCCGTCAGGAACGGGCTGGGTTAACTTAGCAGATTTCCCAAGCTGCGGACTGACATCATCTACTCTCCATTTTTCCTTTAATAAGGTGTCTATGTCAACGGGACTTGAAATTTAAGCTGGAAATGATATTTTTAATCGCAGAAACGCCCAAAGTTATGATGGCATTAGTAGAAGAGGGGGTATACACCGGAATGAACACTCAAAATTCTAAATGATTTGGCTAGGAAATCTTAGTTCTACTGAAAAAAAATACATAGAGCAACAAATTTAGATAATTAAATGCCATAGTGTTTGCAATGTAATTTTTTTTTTTATCCGACTCGTAATACCGGAGATATTTTGAATTATTCATTTAACCACTTGTATAAACCTCCCTCCTCATGGTCCAATTTTAGCCTATAACGAATTTAATCTTTAGTTTTACAAGAAACGCTTAAATGACAAGTTTGGTAACAATCAAACAAAAATTACGACCGATGCATTTTAACAGGCACGTATCCAGAGCGTGGTACTCAAAGCAAATGAACTGCCCTTTTCCGGGGTTTACTGGAGAATGAGAGTAAAAAAAAAAAAACCCTCAATAAATTCCAATAAAAGTGTTTCTGCATTGACCACAAATAAAATAATAGGTGAAACTTCAAGACAGGTAAACTTTAATCTCATGTGTTTCGGCGGTATTTAACCTGACGCATATTTATATTTACACTATGAGAGTCCTTCACGCGGGGTCTGCGTAAACTAAACACATTTCCCACGCGCTATAAAGACATACTAGTAACGTCATCTCGCCATATAATCTCTATTTCCAAATTCAATGAGTAGAAGTGGAGGTATATTGTAGGCATAAAAGAAGGACATAATAAGCTCCCTTAGAATTTTTGAGCTACTAGAAAATATACAGAACAACAATAGTTAACAAGATTCTATAACATTTTTCGACCAGACACCCTTCTCACACTCCTATTCCAAATCCTATTTGAAACATTAATTAATATGATCTTTATTGTTAAATAAAGAGGTAAAATATCGAGTATGATATGTATGAAATAAACCTTTTTGAGAGAATTCCGTACAATTTTATTTCATGACATTCTGACAATACAATTTTTTCCACATAACTTGTGTAGTAAAGGCCCACTGAAAACTATAATTAGTATTGAAGCATGAAATAAGATTTTTCATTACATATTGGCTTATTTTATACGCTAGATTACTAATAGTGGGGGTTTTCTGTTAATATTCCAGATAGAGAAATGGTATATATGACAATATTTATAGGAAATTGCATTTGCAAACTTTTCGATCCGACTAATAATAACGGAAGTATTTCGAATTTTCTAAATTCTCCCACTAAACCCCCCTCCCGCCTGTCTAATGTCAGCAGTTAATGAACCTGATTTTTATTTTTACATAAAACATTTAAATTACGAGTTTGGTAACAATCAAACAAATCTAAGGGAAATTTCATAAAAACAATCGGAAATCGCACACTCATTTTTCCATAACACCAATAAACATACATTCATTCTGTAGCGCGTCAGGTCACAGCTTCCTTAAGGTAAATCAGTTATTATGTTTGCATTATCTGAGATTCTCTAATTGACACAGCTAGTGGAAGGTCCTTAGTAACGATGTAGCAGTTCTATATTACCTATTAGTTCTCATGATGGGCCATCACTTCGAGGCGAAAATATTTTAGAAACGAAAATGATTTTAATGGTCATTTGTGTTCTTCTTGTCCTTTACATTCCGCCATACGACTGATTAAGTCAATAACTCGTTTTTTCATAGTGCAAAGTTTAATTTTGTCGTTATAATTTATCAAGATGAGCTAGGATATTTAAAAATTCAATTTATGAATGTTTCATTATAACAACATTTCCGTGAATATTACTTGATTTTTACATTGTTATATGACATTAATGTATAAAATAAAAGACACTTAATAACAAAGTTAACATTTTTATCTAGGTGCATTTTTAGAGAAAAACGCAAAGGAAATGATATATAACGGCTATTTGTTTCTGGCCTCCCCCTACATTCCCCCATTCCAATTTTCGCCTAAACATGTTAACTTAGCTTATGTTACAGTAGGAGAGTGGTGCTAACTCAGATACTGAGTTTCGTTTTAGCAGATTTCGCTTAAGGGAAATCAGCTATTGAGGTTGTACTCATGACGAAATTTACGAAATTTTTCTTCAAGTGTCCATCGATCCTACCTAGTAGATGACGAAAATGAGGTCCGTTCAAAACTGTATATATATATATATATTGTCTGTTAACGCTTTAGCGGTCGCAGTTTTTGTTTGTTCGTTACCAAACTCGATATTTAGTTGTTTTATGTAAAAAGAAAGATCAAGTTCGTTAACGGCTGAAATGGGACCAGTGGGAGGGGAGTTTAGAGGGGAGGATTTTCGAAAATTCGAAATATCTCCGTTACTATACGTCGGATCGAAAAATTGTACAAAATCAATCTTATTACAAATTAAATTTACTATAAATATTGTTATATACATTTATTCTCTATCTTGAATATTAACCGAGATATTTGCATTTTTATTAAATCTGAGCGGCTAACGGACGAAGTGCCTTTCCCGCCAAAAGCTAGTTCGGCCGTTTCCTTAACTGCTCGACTCTCGTGAAATTTCACTATTGTAAAACTACACGTGGGAAATCTGCTTAGTTTACGCAGCTCTGCGTGACGGACTTTGGTTATTTGTGCCCTGTAAAATTGTTGACCTCTTCTGAAATGTTTAGGGTATTTCTCGTTTATAATGTTTTATACTACAAAACTGTAAATATTAAAAAAAAAACTATTGTTAGGAGCATGTTTTCCGAAAAACCAAAATGAAACGATATTTTCATTCTTCATTACTTAGGCCTGTCCTACAATCCCCACTCCTGATCGCCTTTAAGAATAATTTTATAGAGTAACGTTTAACATGTGTTACTTGTAATACTCAGACCAAGTTTTAACAAAATCAAAATTATGAGTGGAATGCAAACAGACCCAACAATTTTCTACATGATTTCAATTCCATGAGAAAAGAAAAAGTTTAGTGAAATTTCGAGAAAACAAAGACAAACGTGCAGACAAAGATTACATTTATTTGACAAAGAATTTCGGTAATCGCGTCATGTGCACAACCTTCACAGCTGATTTTCCTTCAAGGGAAGTCAGAAAACAAAGTACCGTTCCGGTTACAAGCAGTAAAAATTGTTAAATAAACAAGTGTTATCAATCCGGATTTCTCGCTCTCTAGAATATTCTTTATTAACTTGTGAAACAAGATTGAGTATCTATTTGCAACTTATTTATTATCGCTAACACTTTAAACGGTAAATTTCTGATAAGATACCAAATAGCCACATAACACAATTCACTAAATTGAATGTAATGGAAACATTTCTCTCAGTTTTGTCCAACTGCAAGCTGGTATACATGCTTGAAACTGCAATCTAAGGTTGTTTGGTTCAGTCTTTACTTTATTTAGGTAGTTCAAAGACACTCCTTCAATATGAAATGCTTCCTCACATTCGAAACATATCACTTTAAACCCAAGAAACTCAGTTCCTAAGATCAGTCGTAACGACTTACAGTAATAATATAAATAAAACTCGAAACTTCTTGTAAATAAATAAAATAATTATAGAAAGTAATGAAAACATATATTTATTGTCAATTATGTATTCATTAAAAAAAAAAAGGTATTTTGAGTACGGCACGAATACTATAATCTATACTGATGATGTGTTTTCTCAATGGTGAGTGAGGGTATACATTGTAGAATGTAATTATTGCAAGTGAATCGTTTGGAATCACATCCACAGATGGCAACCCAAAATATTTATCTTAAATAGTATTGTACTTTATATATAGTGATAACTCATCAAAAAATATGGTAACCTGAAGATAACCCGTCCCAATTAGCCTTAGTAGCATAAAGCGGGCGTTACTAAATTACATATATCTTAAATATCCTTTTAACTTTGAATCTGCTACTTCATATTTCAAATTAACAAATATTATTTATTTAATTAGTCACATATTACTATCTGAAAACCACAGAGTTTAAAGGATTATTTTTTCTTAACTTAAACGTGAGAATTAGTAAATTATAAGCTTTTGAAGAAGACATCAACGTTTGTAGTAGATTTGTTGACTTTGTTAGGACTTGAACTGCTGTCTGTCAAATCAGTGTTCCACCAACAAATCCACACAATTCGCAGAGGAACAATTTAAGCATTTACCCATTGTTATTTCTACTGGTGTTGAAAGGTGGCGCATTATGTTTATAAAGTACAAAACTATGTGGCTCTTCGGAATAAATTTTTATAACCGCTTAGCGCTTTTAGCAATTTTGTTTGCTAAGTTAGCCATGTGAGATTGAGATCAACGCTTCACTCGCATGACTAACTTGAGCCCCTAAAAAAATCCCTAGACTGGCGAGTTTGATTCCCGCCTGGGAAAAGAAATTTATTTAGTGACGGAATTCATAAATAAAATCCTTAGCCCCACCCTGGCTAGAAAATGGTGGTAACCTGTAGATAACCAGTCCCAATTAGCCCTAGTTGCAAGAAGTGGACGTTAATAAATAGTTTAAAAAGTTAAAAATGTCCATCACAAGTAATCCATAAAAACTATTAATAATACGGCAGAGCCGTTAATAGTTAAATATTTTTAAGAATATTTAAAATTAAATTCTTTTTTTTGCAAATTTTTGCAACTAAGGCTAATTGGGACTGGTTATCTACAGATTACCACGCTGTTCTAGCCCGTGTGGGACTAAGGATTTTACTTAATGAACTCCGCCACTAAATAAATTTCTTTGCCCAGGGGGGAATCGAACTCGCCACTAGAGTGTTACCATGTGATATTAAGGTCAACGCTTAAACTCACATGACTAATCTGAGCCCCATAACAATATTTTATTTAACATTAAAATATTTATTTAAAATGGAATAAATAACTCTTAGCATTTTTACAATGCAATTAAAATATATTAAATACGCTCTGACGTTAAATTATAATATATTTTAATTGTATGATGAGAATGTGTAATTTATTTTATTCCAATTTATTTATTAACGTCCACTTTTTGCAACTAAGGCTAATTGGTATTATTATAATTAAATACTTTAATTTTAAATAAATTTTTATTAAAAGAATATACATATTTTTAAAGGTGCTGCAGTTTTATTAATAGTTTTTATCATGACTTGTGATGAAAACTTTTTTACCGAAATCCTTATTTATTGTAGTTTCCATGCTCTGAAGATGGCAATGTAAATAGCTGAAAGTGGTAAGCGGTTATAATAAAGTATTGTGAGGAACCAAAAAATTGTGTTCTTGGTAAACGTTGAACGTTTATATCTGTAAGACAACCTTCTTCAGAATATTTTGGTAATATTAAATAAAAATCTAATGTAGGCACAACATAACTTCATTGTACTCCGATTCCATTAAATTAACGAAGGGTTTGGTAGGAGTTCATTTAAAATTATTTAATTTGAAAGTGATACGAGATATCTCAGATCAATGCACCGGTTCTAAAAATGTCGCATAACATAATTTACAGATATTTTCATCATAAACAAAAATGGTTTCTTTATTACCTCCAATGAGCACGAAGAAGTTTGAAATACTTCATTTTCGCCATCCGCTAAACCCTCCCCTCCCCCTTTCCCATAGCCAAATTTGGTCAAAAGTGGAGGTGCTTATTACACAATACAGCAATTCCAAATATGAATTTAAAACATTCTACAGCTAGTCGATTTTGAGTTATGCAAGATAAGTCGGACAGATATCCCGAATCTAGTCAACATGGATTCAAGAAAGATCAAATAGATAATTCCGTTTAAAAATCTCCAAATTTTCTCGATTACAACACTTTGTTTACTTGGTGCAAGGAAGTTAATATAAATTTATTGATTTTGATGATTCATTACAGATTTATTATGTTGCAATTTTCGAATTAATCACTCAAATGACTACTAGACAACGGAAAAAAGGAACCATTAAGATTAAACGATTAAAAAAAAAAGTTTATTAAAAGAATTTCTTTTATCAATACTAGATAAGTATATTAATCTAGAATGAAATCAAAAGCGGGCTGCTTTTACCTAATATGTATCATTTTATAAACATTAATGATCGGGCAGAAAGTGTCATAACGAATTACTTGACTTTTCAGAAGACAAGGCTTCAGTGAATCATTTCCATGACATAGCAGTGTTTCAAGTGTTAAAGAACGCAAGTGGTGCAATTCGAAAATCTACAGAATTATTTTCTGCATGTAATGCTTATGTTCTCGTTGCACTCTGAGCATTCCTGGGCCTCTCTCATTGTCTAGGATAACACGGGAGGACTCTCCACGTGAGATCTTACATCTCCCTTGGAATGGCAAATAGTAAAAAAAATTTTAGCAGATTTTCATTAAGGGAAATCAGCTATTGAGGCCGTACTCATGACGCGATTTTCAAAAAATGTCTTAAAGTTTCCATCGATCCTACCCAGGAGATGCCGAAAATGAGGCCCGTTACAAAACTTTATATATAGACATATATATATTTGTCTGTTAACACTTTAGCAGTCGCAATTTTTGTTTAATCGTCACCAAACTCGGTATTTAATCGTTTTATGTAAAAAAAAAAAGAATCAAGTTCGTTAACGGCTGAAATCAGACCAGTAGGAGGGGGTTTAGAGGGGGGGGGGGAATTTAGAAGATTCGAAATATCTCCGTTACTATACGTCGGATCGAAAAATTGTATAGAACCAATCTCATTGCAAATTAAATTTACTATAAATATTTATTATTATATACATTTATTCTCTATCTTGAATATTAACCGAAATATTTGCATTTTTATTAAGTGTAACAGTCGAGCCAAGGACGCTTCTAATCGTTCCCGCCGAAAGCTAGTTCGGCCGTTTCCGTAACTGTTCGGCACTCGTATGGAGATTTCTCTATTGTATAACTTTAAGTGGGAAATCTGCTTAGTTTACGCAGCCCCTGCGTGACGGACTTTTTTATTTATATATTTGGTTTATGCCCCACATCCATATGTACTTTATTTATGCTGTATGGAAAATATTCCTAAAATATCTGAGTATTTCTCGTATCCTTACTTTTTCTAAATAAATATAAATAAAAGTTATTCCTTTTAAATCTTTTTAAGTATGCTGTTGACCTATTTTATTTTATTCTGTATGGATTTTTAAATGTTTATATGTTTTAGATATGTTAGTATTTGTGGAATACATTGGCTGCTGTCAGTTAGTAGTTCTGTCATATCGTAGGGTATGAGAAGTTTTTTTTCGTTGGAAGCAGTCTGTCAGATTATGTATTGCAGTTAGGTGCTTGTTGCCGTATTTCCATATAGGGTTGTCTGTCATTAAGTGTCTATGTGTCAGGTATGTGCGGCCTATCCTAAGTCTGGCAAGAACTACTTCCTCCCGTCTAGTACTCCTATGGCTCGATGGCCACTCCTTAATAGTACTTTTGATACTGGGGAGGTGCTTCTTTACTTCCATCCATTCTGATTGCCATTTGTTTAGGATTCGGTGGCGTATATGTCTCACTTGTCTTCGTATAGTTAGTTTGTTTGTGTGTATTGAGTTTGTTGAACAATTAGTTTAGCCTGGCAGTCTGCTGTCGTACTAATTCGATATGATACTCTTTAATGAAGCATGTTAAATTATAAATGAAATAAAGCTAAATTATAATCATATTAGCTGTGAACGATTATATAAACAGTGTGAAAAGGTCATGTTTTGGGAATCAAACCCATCGCTCTACAATTACTGACAACTAATATAAACGCCTTAACCTACGAAATTTACCTGATCGTCTGAGTAAAGAAATGTTAAAAACATAAAAAAAAAATATACATTTTGTTCTCGTCTCCCTCACAAAATGAACATCTCCCAGAAGGTACGTATTGTCATAATGCGTTATTTCCGCTCCTTGTATATTAGTACTATTGTGGAGTTGTACTCTTAGGAGATTCAGCTTATGAGATATTAGCTTTGTAAGTTGTGCTCATCAAACAATTTTCAAAAATAATTTTTAAATATCCTTTCTAGGAGATGACGAAAATGAAATCCATTCAAAAATGACTGAAATCGGCCCAGGAGGAGGTGGGCTTTAGTGAAAGGAGGGGGTGGGGTTCAAAATATTTCCGTTATAATGATTCCGATGGAAACATCTTATTTAACTAATCGTAATGCAAATTCTATTTGGTACAACTGTTGTTCTTAAAATTCGTTCTCTAATTCTAATATTAAAATGGATATTTGTTATTTTTTTTTTCAGTTTCCTGACATTGTTATGACCCACTCATCTCACATTAGCAATAAGGCAACGCATCTCTTTACAGAAACATTTATTCACGAAATATTGTAATTAAATATTATCATAATCCACAAATGTTTTCATGGGGCGGGGATCTCCCCCTCATCCGTAATGTAGAGAAAGGATAATTTAAAAAGTCCGTCACGCAGGCGCTGCGTAAACTAAGCAGATTTCCCACGTGAAGTTTTACAATAGAGAAATCTGCCTAATAACAACTGTAGTAGTAAGAAACCTCTAAACCTAAAACATTATTTAGGGCGTAATAACCCAGTAGTTTCTAGCCCCAAAAAACAGTTAATCTAACCTCTAAACCTATTCACGAGGGACGAATAGTTATGGAAACGGCCCCCAGAGCTCTCGGCGGAATGTCCGAACATAGCCTACTGGTGGCCACACGCAGAATACAAATGCAAATATCTCGGTTAATATTCAAGATAGAGAATAAGTGTATATAACAATATTTATAGTAAATTTAATTTGCAATAAGATTGATTCTGTACAATTTTTCGATCCGACGTATAGTAACGGAGGTATTTCGAATTTTCGAAAATCCTCCTCTCTAAACCCCCCCCTCCCACTGGTCCGATTTCAGCCGTTAACGAACTTGATCTTTCTTTTTACATAAAACGCTTAAATATGAAGTTTGGTAAGGATCAAACAAAAATTGCGACCGCTAGAAGGCAAATATATATATATATATATATATATATATATATATATATATATATATATATATATATATATATATACAGTTTTGAACGGACCTCATTTTCGTCATCTACTAGGTAGGATCGATGGACATTTGAGGAAAAATGTCGAAAATTCCGTCATGAGTACAACCTCAATAGCTGATTTCCCTGAAGGGAAATCTGCTAAAATAAAATTGAAATGTCTCAGTTATTATGATAGGAGTTAGATGAAAATTATTATGATATGAGTTAGATGAAAATTATTATGATATGAGTTAGATGAAAATTATTATGATATGAGTTAGATGAAAATTATTATGATATGAGTTAGATGAAAATTATTATGATATGAGTTAGATGAAAATTATTATGATATGAGTTAGATGAAAAATGATACATCACCTTGTGGTAAATTTAATTTTCTACAATAGCTTTTCTATACATTTGTTATCATAACTCGAATATGAAAGAAGATATTTGCGATTTTCAGTCTTATGTAAACCCCCATTCCAACTAATACGATTTTCACTAGAGCCACTGACCGTTTCATTTCCTGAGATGACAAAAATGTCTCATGTTCTTATTACAGGAAAAATATAGAATAGATGATGTGTCAGATCAGTAGCTAGGTAGGAAGAGAGATATCTGCTTAGTTTATGAGTCTCCACCGTGGTAGACTATTTTTTTAAAACTTGTTGTTTTCTTTGAAGGAATTAGTATCTCTTTTAACAAATCCCCTTTAATAAAAACCTGTGATTGAGGTTATTAGGTGAATAAATTGTTATTGTGACTGTTGTGGAACAGTGAAATTTGTATTTTTGTGTTTTAAAAAGGGGTAGCCAACGTTGTACAATATGTTCTCATTTGATGAGAAAAATAAATAATAACAGAAAGATATATTCAACCTTGAATTAATGAAGTAATTATAGGCCTCCAAGAACAAATAAACGAGTGGCTATCTTCATTAACATTTAATTAACTATTCCAATAAACCCTTACTAACATTTACGTACTTCGCTCACGTGAGTTAGCACAGTTGGTATTAGTTAGTTAAAAAAATGAGCCAAATGATGCAGATTTTGTTTGTCTATAAACGTAACAATCGTTTGGAAACTGAATAAAAGGCAGCTAACTTTCGGAGTGGACACATTGCTGGATTGTCAGTAACCAGGTAAGAAACCCATTTTACTTCTAGCTTAAGATTCTTGTTCCTAATTTTCACAGAAATCGCAACTCTCATCAAGTGCCAAAGAACAGTATTCGAATTTTGCAATGCGTTCTCAAAGCGTTGTTGCTATGTTCTCGGACAAGACTTCAATTCTCCTTGCAAAGGTGAATCTTGATAAACTAATGCTCGAAATAATATTTATTTTATCAGGAAATGCTATTTCTGCAACAGCAGTCAGACATTCTTTTATCATCTCTCTATCCGCAAAGGGTTTCATTTTTTTTTTTGCCAGTATTTGACTGACAATAAAACTAGCCTTAACTGCTGTATTTGATAAATTAGCTTGATTTTTAAAAATAATCTGTTGTTTTCCCAAGTTTTTCTCCATTTGATTAAACTTATCTACCAGGAGTTATCCGGTTAAGTTTTTATATTGTTGTTCATGTTTTGCCTTTGTGTGTTATATTCTTTTAATGTCGACACAGTCTCTGAGCATATAAAGAATACAGCTTTATCTTTGAGGAAAGTGAAAAAATAATCAAATTTCCACATTTCTTGGTAATGCCTGTCTGTGCTCATCCACAACCTTCCGTTTTTTCATTTGCTTTCCACATGATATTATGGATTAACAATTTGAACGTTAAAACAATTTCACAGCTTGCCAGACTGATTGTGAGACAGAAGCAAACACAAACAAGCACAGACGCGGCGCGTTCATATTGAATGTTTGAACAAGTCGCCGACAAATAAGTAACTTGTCACAAAAAATTGTTTGGGTTTAGTATGTACTACCATTAAATTATAATTAATTTTATACAACTATTGATGGGAGAAAGTTGATAAAATAAATTCTATTTTAGAAATGCTTGGTGGGCCGCATAAATATGTCGAAAGGGCCGCAAGCGGCCCGCGTCCCACGTGTTGCTCATCCCTGCTCTAAAGTATAAAAACGTTAAAGAATATTTTTATGTCTAGAGCTAGAAAACTTTAAACATTTATTAATTGTAAAATAAAATAATGACAGATAAAAGGGTAAAGCTTAATAAACCCTTTTGAAAATATTATCCCCGTTGTTATCCGTAATTGTTATATACTATACTAGCTCAGATACCCGGTTTCGCTCGGTAATTCATTTGAGGCTGAATGGTGATGGTATATTTTTTGGCAAGGCTTTACTTTGCACTATATTTTCGCATTTACCCGTCCCAATGTTTAGGGTTTATACCCGTCGTTGCTGTGGATTCGTTAATAATGAAATTAATTTTTTATGCAAGACTTCACTGTTCTCCATATTGTCATATTTCCCGTCTCCTGTGCATTGTGCATAGATTTGAATTATTAAGGACAAAATATAAACATAGATTTGAATTAATTTTTCCAGGTGAGGTACCTGGTAGTTCATATTGGAAAGAATTGTTGAGCATATCAATATTTCTACGCAAATTACTTGCTTCATACATAGTTCCCGAAAAATGTAAAAAACAAAAGTTACTCTAAATAACAAAGTAAACAACTTTTGTTATGTGCACGTTTGCCGAAAAACAAATAGAAAATGAAATGTCGTTAATTTTTATTTCAGGCCTCCCTTATAACTCCCACTCCCGTTTGAACCTAAAAATTTTAATATAGCTTATAATCATGGAAGAATTATACTAATTGACATGCCGAGTTTTGTTAAGTTCGTTCCAATCGTTAGAGCCCAATATAATAGTTGGCTCCCGCTTTAGTTTATAGTGTATATCTCGTTTATACTTTGTTATAAGACAATATTGAATATGACTAAACTTACTTCAAACAAAAAATAAACTACTTTTGTCATATGCCTATTTGCAGAAAAATGTTTAGAAAAGGAAATACTGTTATTTTTAAATTCAGGCCTCCCTTACAACCCCCACTCCTGCCCGTCCCTAGAAATGTTGGTATGGCTTATTATAAGAAAGGCGTTAGTGCTAATACACATACCGAGTTTTATTTAGTTCGGTTGAGACTTTTGTGCTAAATAAAATTATTTCACTTCCGCTATAGGTTTTAGCGTATATCTCGTTTATAATTCGGTATACGAAAAAGTGTATATAACAAAAGATACTCTAAATAACAAAATAAACAACTTTTGTTATGTTAATATTTGCCGAAAAATCAATAGGAAATGAAATATCGCTATTTTTAATTTCAGGCTTCCCTTATAACCCCCACTCTTGTTCGTCTCAGAGAATATTAATATAGCCTAAAGTCTAAGTTGGGTTAGTTACCAAGTTTCATAAAATTGCGTTCAGCCGTTTATGCGTGAAAAGGTAACAAACAAACAAACAAACACGAAAGAAACAAAATGCATTTATGGTGTCTATAAAATCTGAAACGAAAAAGTATCGTGAAATTTCGAGAGAAAAATCAATGTACAAACAGAGGTTACAATTTTATATATATATATATATATATATATATATATATATATATATATATATATATATATATATGGTAGACGTTAAGAGTTAAAAACCAATAATTAAAAAAAAAAAAACTTTTTTTATTTATTAATATTAAATAAACACTCTAGAAACAACGAGTAAAAATATTCTAAAAAAAAAAAAATAGTAATAACTTACTAACCCACCGAAGCCCTCTGTAATATGTGCCCTAGGAACACTTGAAGACATTCAGATTTTTTTTTTTAGACGAACGCTTCAGAAGTGCGTTCTCTCGCTTTAACAGAATTTGTTTTTGATTAGGTACTACACACTAAAAAATGGAAGGCCGTTCTCGTCCCTTGTTAGTATGATTTCACCTATTTCATATACCTTATTATTAATTTTTATTTTCGTAAAACAAAGTATTACTCTTTATTGGCATAGGAATCAGGTTTTAACCCGTATAAAAACAGTAAACAATAAATAAATAACAGTATATAATGAAATAACTTTTTTTCTAACACTTTGAAAGGTATTTAATACAAATTCTTGCAAATATAATATCTAACAGCGTTTTATAAGTGCATTAGCTATATTAAATATTTATGTTAGGCTTTAGAACACAAGTTATAGCATGCATATTTTCCTTAATTTAAATTCTTCTTTCAAAGCTACGTCCCCCCCGCTCCCTCAATTAAGAAATGAGACCACTCATCTATGAAGTCTCTTTATGTAAAAAGGTTGTTTCATATAAGGTATAGGTTGGTTGCTTCAAAGTCAAAAAGTCTGAGCCTATTACGGTAGTTTCAACGCAGATGCTCTATTCCATATGACTAAATAATTCTGTTTGTTTGACTATTTCCAGGATGAAGTTCATTTTAGGTTGCTTACTACTGTGTGCAGCTGTTTGTTATGTACAGTCAGCAGGAACATCTTGCAATTGCGGATGGCTTAACAAGGTATGTAATAGTTAATAACAGTATTTCTCTCAAAGTTGTCTGCCTGTATGTTAACAACTATCATAGCCATACAAGTGGGACAAAACGTCTTTATTTGAACTCGCATGGAATATTTGTATGAAAGCTTTACCTGTTGAATCTATTTCGTTTAAAGTACCCCCACATCAAACGCGTTTCTTTTAACTCTTTCTCTTCTTTTGATGTCGAAGTATAATGAATTAAACTTTTTTTCCAGGGGCGAATTGTAGGTGGCAAAGAAGCTCCCAAGAATAAGTACCCGTTGATAGCTGCGTTGGAAAAAAGGCGCAATTCTTTCCATTTCTGCGGTGGAGCTATTGTAACGCCTTGGCACGTTGTGACGGCTGCTCACTGCACTTACAAAAAAATAGCTACAGATATACAAGTGCGAGTTGGAGCACACAACCTCAAGAGTAAGTCAAACTTATTTCTAATAGTCAGTATCTTGTATTTGAGGTAAAACTTATTATTACCCTAAACCTGTGAGGAAAATAAATCAAATGAATACCTATTTCCTTTGGTCACGGCATCACGCGTGAACGGCTGGACCAATTTTGCTAATTCTTTTTTGTCATGTTTGTAATTGCCAGAATATGGTTTTTATGAAACAATAAATTAAGAAAGTTGCGAGGAATAAAATTTAAGATAACGTAACTACCATATTTACTTTTCTAGCGATATTTCGTTTCCAATTGGTGCATGCACATAACATAAGTGGTTCATTTTGTACACAAGAGTAACTATTATTATAAACACTTTTGTCGTATAACGAAGTATAAAGGAGATATACGCTAAGAAATATAGCGGGAGCCAACAATTTTATTAAACAACTTTTTTAATTTTATTGAACTAAACAAAGCGTGGTGTGTGAAATAACGTTAACTTATCCATGATTATAAGATTTATCAACAGTTCTAAGGTCAAGAAGGAGTAAGGGTAATAAGTTTTGAATAGAAAATTAAAGTAAAACAATATGATGATAATATGATGACCCTCAAGTGAGAGTGGAAGTTGACGGGAGGCTAACACAGTTAATTGTGTTAATTCATTTTCTGTGAAATGTTGGCATTATTGGAATTACTTTATACTCACATTTAATATTTTCTGTATAATGTTGTCTATACATAATTACGCTTGACAATGTGTGCTTGGATTGGTTTTTGACGGGAAATATGTACAATAGAGATGGTAATTACAATAAATGCCAACCATGATTATGATTTGAATTATTCTCCGTGTGTCAAACAGTGGAGAGGAACCCATTTTAATTTATTCTTGACAACTAAAATGTCTATTCTATAAGTCCCCCACAGTTACCTGGCCCTTGCGGAAAAACAATACGCCCGGACGAGAAGTGTAATTGCACCAATTGAAGCCCTCCTATTAAAATGTCATCGTTATTCAGTCAACTATGATTTTCCAGGCATCGCCAGGGCCCAAAATTAGGAAAGGACACTTCAACCGTAAATAGTGGAGTTTTAAATTGTCCTAGAAAATTTTGGAATGGAGATAACACCACCAGGAATATCTCTGTCAGCACAATCAAGCGCCTTCGTGCTATAAATGTTACCGCGGTGACATGTTGCCGAAGATTGTTTTGGGTAGTATTGGAGTTCTTTCATTGAGATGAGAAATGTTGGAAAAGGAAGCTGGAAGTAAGGAGATGAATCAGGTAGGCTTAGGAGTTGAGTGGAAGCTACTAGACTAGGCACAGCGGCCAAGACAATTTACCTTCCTTAGTGATGAGCTCCGCAACAGGTGATTGTTGTACTCTATCGTATATTTGTGATTTTGGAGGACAAGTCTCAATTTGGTGGCTCTGGACAAACATCTTAGATTAGCAATGGCTGCCAAGGGTCAGGTGATAGGATTCGAGTTCTGTAGAGTCCCATGAGGGGGCTAGGTATTTGGTTGATTTGTTTTCGCAACCATATGGATCTTGAGGTTGTTCCAATGTTGGGGAAGGAAAAGGATATAGTTGGGAGGGGCTGCTGCAGGTCACTGATGTTATGGCGAACGCCAGGATAGACTCCGACAAAGAGGATATGCAGATTATCAAAAATTCTTAATGTCATGAGTAATCTTTTTGGGACAATTGAAATGAAAATCAAACTGGTAATTTGGCATTTGCCAAGAAGGAAGGATGGGATGACAGAATTTGTGTACTTTAGGCTTGATAGTATCTATTTTACAGTCCTTGATGTCATTGCAATTCATCTTCTTCCTTCTAGATGGCAGTAATGTTAAATGTGTCCACGCCTTTGACAGAAGTGCAGTTGAGGGATTGGTTGGGGGCCTGAAAAGGTTAACTTATGGCAACTATGATTTCAACCATTTTGAAAGAGGCAGTCTTTAGGGTTGCAAGTTAAGGATTTCGTCTAAATCCTGCGAGCGAGGTCGAAGCCCACAGATGAGGATTATTTAATTATTTGATGATCCCAATTGCACAATATTGTAAGAATTGGTCTAAATTTAATATTTTTCTGGATATTGACGATTTGTTGGTAGATTCTTCATTAGTTCTGTCAACGCTTCTTGCTACATTGAATAAAATCTGATTTAGAATTCCTCCTCTTGTGTGAATATTCTATGGTGCGTTTATATATTCTTGATCTATATGCTACATTTTTTTCAGATTCCGGGCAGGTCTACGGCATCGCGAAATATATCAATCACGAGAAATACGATGACGACAAAGTTATATACGACCTTTCAATTCTGGTAACTGAGTCACAGATGGCCTTCAACCAGGTAGTAGGCCCAGTCTGCCTGCCGAGTGGCAAACTGTCCCTTGCCGGGCAAAAAGTCAACGCAATGGGTAACATTCGTTTACAACAGTATAGTTCTTGTCGTCCGATACAATGTCGAGTTACTCAATTTTTGTTATTCTAGGTTGGGGACTCACTACACACAAAGGCGTGGCGTCCAAAGATCTCCTAGAAGTAGAGCTCGATGTAATACCTTTCGCTCAATGTGTAAGAGCCTGGAGAAATGATCCACCTTTTGAGAATATGAACCTCTGCACTTATACAAGAAATAAAGACACTTGCCAGGTATGAAAAGTATCTGTTGATGCTTCATTACACACACATGCACATAGGTACACGCACACACACACACACACACACACACACACATCCCTCAGATTCTAGCATATCTAGCAGTACTAAACCTAACAACGAATGCATTTCCAGGGTGATTCAGGTGGTCCTCTCATCTGGCTTGACAAATCCATCAACAGATATGTGTTAGCAGCTGTTGTTTCCTATGGAAACGTGTGTGCAGGGCATCTTCCTGGTGTCTATACTGATGTCTCTCTCTTCCTTGATTGGATAAACTCCAAGATTGCAGGTGAATATCAGGATTCTGACAGTTTTTTTTTAAATAATTACCATTTGGTTTTAATATCAAAATATTTCTATTATTTTCCCGTTCCTTTTATAATTCTGTACTTAATTTAAAACCGAACGGTTTCCTTTTAATTAAAAAGAAGCAAATGTATGGGTTTTACTTAATATTCTTTCTTTTCTTTTACAGCCACGAAACCTGGAATTGGTGCTTGCAGAAAGGTGTAACATCGTTATGAAAAAGATGTTTCCGTGTTAGTCAAATAAAGATTTCTAGAATTTTATTTATTTCTTTTGTAGAAAATTTTTATTCATGTTCTTCCCGGTAGTCTAGTAAACCCCTACACAAACCTACTGCTACGTACGAAGTTCAATACAGGACATGGAATACTATATTTTATTTAGATGTGCGCTCTTACGAGGTTGAACTTCAACCTTTACTTCGGCGCAATACATAATTAACAATGTTAACATCAACAACAAGGTAATGCTACTACAATTTTAAGAGCATGTGTCAAGTAGATCATAGCTTTGTAACGACCCTGATATTTCGTGACCAGTTGAGCCAAATATTTCGATTTTATCCATGTTCATATAAGAACTATACGAGCTTTCCCCAAAAGTTCACTCCAGTCAGTTCACAACTAATAAGTTGCAGTTAAAGATAACTTTAAGTCAGTTATAAATTAACAGGCTACATTAAAGAGTCATTAGAGAGTACTATTTGCTATTTCAAGGGAGAGGGAAGAACTCAAGCAGAGAAAACCCCCGAGTTTCTTACACCAGAGGTCCTCAAACTTCTTTGTCTCATTGACCACTTGTCATGTTTTTTCGGTTTTGGGTATTCTAATAATATTCTAAGCGAATAATGCATTTTAGACAATTTATCAATTTCAAATGTGTATTAAATTAAAGTAAATTTGGTACACTTATATAATTATCTAACTATTTCCGAATTCACTCGAACGTTTTCTATCTAATATTTGTTTAACGTTCCATAGTATAAGCGTATATTTTACGGAATTTTAATATTAATTTCAAATTGTATTTTAGACCATGATACAGGTAATAAATTTTACCGATACCTCACTAAAACTATTTATTTAATCTATTACACTCTACCAAAGAAAGAATAATAAACAATAAATTACATCAGGTTTAATTTTTGCAAATAAAATAATTATATTGGCATTCACGGTAAAAACAAGCAAGTCTATGGCCAAGACTTTGCCTTCTGTAATTGACTGCTATCGTCCTGGAAAACCTATTGGACTAGACGAAACTTGGTCGCGATTTTAATTTTAAATATTTAATTACATTTTTGAATATTAATTAAATAATTAAAATTATTAAATATTTGTACTGAGAAATGTAAAATTTTAAATTAAATATTTACAGCCTTAACATAGGAATTATTAACAAACTTCTTTTCGTAATTTTATACTTAGTAGTGAATTAATCGATCTCATAACATAATGCACGTTAGTACAACACACATGTGGTCATCGTAATATTATCCTTTCTATGATCATCGACTTTTTCCCAAAAGTTTTGAATATGGTTATACCATAAAGAATTATCAGCTATTGAGGTCGTACTCATAGGGGTTTAGAGGAGGGATTTTCAAAAATTCGAAATATCTCCGTTATTATGCATCGGATCGAAATATTGTATAGAACCAATCATATAGAAAATTACATTTACTATAAATATTGTTATATACATTTATTCTCTATCTTGAATACTAACCGAGATATTTGAATTTTTATGAAGTCTGTGGTCGGGTATAGTTCGGATTAGTTCGGCCGTTTTCGTAACCACTCGGTCAGGTGGAAGCTTACCTTACCTGTCGTTTCTAACCTTACCTTCATTACTTTGTGTGATTTATGCAAATACGGTCTGTTCGTCCGCCGCCCCCATCCTTCTTTAGTTCTTTACTACTAAAATTTGAGTTATTAAAATATAAATTATTTTTACAATTCAGAAGCCGTTTCAGTTGGGAATTTATTTTAATTAACTGAATGATTTCTTATTACCGTTTGTATTAACTCATGGTGGGCTTGTGTTACCAGTATGCAGATTTCTCTTTTGTAAAACTTCACATGGGAAATCTGCTTAGTTTACGCAGCTCCTTCGTGACGGACTCTTTATTTATTCTTATAGTAAACGCATTTCGAGACTGGGACGATTGAGGGACGTATCACTTAAATAAATTTACGTATGCTCTTTTTTGCTAATATTTTCAGTATTGCCCTGCATTATAGTTTTTCCTTAGCCTCCGGAGGGCCAATGGAATTGGTTTCTACCGCAGCCAGTACGACCCCAAAATACCAACCGAGGTAAGGGCTGATAGTCTCACGAACTCCCTCCCATCTTCTGTCTCTACTCCCAATAACGGCCCTTCTTGAGAACGACTTTCAGATCCTCCTTCCTAGGGTAATTTCTCTTCTCCAGTTACCGTAAAACGACCCAGTAAGAGATTCTCGAGTATAACAACCCCTCTAGAGTTCCAGAAAAACTATAAGAAAGCTGTTAATATAATAATAATAATTATGAATAATACTAATACCCCCTACAACCGACGCCACTAGCGCTCCTCCCAGTTCAGCATCAACTCCACTCCACGAAGCTCCCCCCACCCCTATGGTTGCCGGACAGGAACCAATCAGTGAGCAACCTAACTTTGAACAATCAATTATCGATCCGACACCCTCAACATCCTCCCAAGCCGACGATATGAAGGTCGTCGAAAGATTGGAGCCTGAAGGCTTTCAAACTCGAAGAAAGATGAAGAAAAGAGGCAAGTAAGGTGCCCAAACCTCCGCTAGAAATCCCACAACCACCTCAAACCCATTCAACCTTCTGATGAATATAATTGAAAAATCAAAAAATAAAAAAAAGAACCAAGTTCTCCCCACGCCAATAGTCCTATCACGCCCAACAAACCAACTCTCTGGATGTGACCGCTCACCTCAAACGGAACAATATCTTGGCGTTTCGAATCCAGCCCACAGCTAAAGATGTTAGAATACTTCCGGATACCCTGGAAGCACACACTGCCATCTTTTTTCAAAACTCCATAGATAAAGTTTCCAACCATGCATTCGCATCTAAAGGCACTAAGAGGAACAAGAACTTTTTAATAGTAGGCAACCTCCTCTCCGAAGTCAAAAAGGCACTAAAATGTCCAAAACTTTTCAGTGTCTTTACACTACGACGCACAAGCCCCGACGGCTCAAAGAGGGACATAGGGCCAATATTGGTCATCTTTACTCCGACTACGAATATAAGGATCATGTGGGGGGGGGGGGGGGTGGGGGGGGGGGGGGGTGGGGGGGGGGGGGGGTGGGGGGGGGGGGGGGTGGGGGGGGGGGGGGGTGGGGGGGGGGGGGGGTGGGGGGGGGGGGGGGTGGGGGGGGGGGGGGGTGGGGGGGGGGGGGGGTGGGGGGGGGGGGGGGTGGGGGGGGGGGGGGGTGGGGGGGGGGGGGGGTGGGGGGGGGGGGGGGTGGGGGGGGGGGGGGGTGGGGGGGGGGGGGGGTGGGGGGGGGGGGGGGTGGGGGGGGGGGGGGGTGGGGGGGGGGGGGGGTGGGGGGGGGGGGGGGTGGGGGGGGGGGGGGGTGGGGGGGGGGGGGGGTGGGGGGGGGGGGGGGTGGGGGGGGGGGGGGGTGGGGGGGGGGGGGGGTGGGGGGGGGGGGGGGTGGGGGGGGGGGGGGGTGGGGGGGGGGGGGGGTGGGGGGGGGGGGGGGTGGGGGGGGGGGGGGGTGGGGGGGGGGGGGGGTGGGGGGGGGGGGGGGTGAACGGTAATGAGAAATCTTTCAGTTAATTAAAATAAATTCCCAACTGAACCGACTTCTGAATTTAAAGAATAATTTATATTTTAATAACTCAAATTTTAGTAGTCCAAGAACTAAAAAGGGGGGGGGCGGATGAACAGAACGTATTTGCATATATCTCACAAAGTAGTGAAGGTAAGGTAAGGTTAGAAACGACAGGTAAGGTTAGAAGAAGCTTCCACCTGAACCGAGTACTGACAGAAATGGCCGATCTAATCCAAACTATACCCGACCACAGATTTCATAAAAATGCAAATATCTCGGTTAATATTCAAGATAGAGAATAAATGTATATAACAATATTTATAGCATTTATATAAAACGACTAAATATCAAGTTTGGTACCGATCATACAAAAATTGCGACCATTAGAGCGGTAACAAACAAATATATATATATATATATATATATATATATATATATATATATATATAAATATATACATATATACATATATACATATATACATACACACACACAGTTTTGAACGGACTTCATTTTCATCATCTACTAGACATTTGAAGAAAAATTTCGAAAATTCTGTCATGAGTACAACCTCAATAGCTAATATCCCTTAAAGGAAATCTGCTAAAAATAAATGTATAAGACCTTTTTATCATAAAAATATCTATAAATTATTATGTACCATGACTTTTTTTGATCCGATGTCAGAAATATTGCATATTACTTTTAAATAAAATAATTTAAAATGAAATGCAACCAAACATTTTGTTTATTTTATTTAAGAGTACAAGTTATGTGGTGGCCACATCAGATTTCTTAAACATAATATACAGCAATGGTGTACTTAGTAACCTTCTCATAATAAAGATTCTTATTTATTGATCTGTTGAAATACAACCAATATATATATATATATATATATATATATATATATATATATATATATTGTTAACAATATTATATATCTTATCCAATATCTTTTATTAACAATATAAAATCTTATATTAATATAAGATTACATTATATTTGTAATTTGAAGATGATCATACCTCTTCTTCTGTTGTAATTCTGATAAAACATATTCACACCATTAGCACTTTCGGTCAATTTTCTTTTCATATACTCTGGCCAAGACTCTAAAAAATAATAATATTAAATATGTACTTAATTTTCTTTATTTTAAACCTTAATGAATGTTGACAATATTTTTGTGAATATCTCATTCAAAGGATTAACTTTTCAAAGTTAGAAAATTACACTTAATCAATGGTTACTATAACAAAAACCAACATTGGAGGTGTTTCTGTTAGTATTTATAACACTATTGTTGGCTCTGTTGAAAAATGCCAACGTTACTGACATACTGTTGAATACATATTTGACAAGTAATTTTTTTTTTTTTTTTTTTTTTATTAGAACCATTTCAAATTTATTCTTTAAACTTAATATACAAAGTAAATAGAAATAGTCTAGATAGTAAATTTCTCATAATAAAGATATTAAACATCGGTTAGTCAACCTTTTTTAATTATTTATTTGTTCTAACAAAACCAATATAGATATATTGTTCATAATTAAAATTAAATTCATATATACATTAATGAGCTCGCTTCGCTCGTGTGGGTAAACGTTTCACTAGAGTTGTAAAATGACCTACTTTCATCACTTGTATAATAAATAACTATTAATTTACTCCACTACATAATTTTTATTTTAACATACCTTCAAACCTGTAAAGTAGAAGTTCCCCTGTAACGACAAAAAAAATGGGTAAATAAAAAATAATAAAATAGCTTAAACAGATCTATAAAGAATTTATAATCACTAAAAATATATAAACAAAAAATCTGAGGTGGGCACCACATGATTTCCTTGTACTCATATTGATATAAAATAAGCAAAATGCTTTGTTTAGTTGCACTTCATTAAAATTATTTCATTTGAATGTGATATGCAATATCTCAGTTACAATGTATAACAAGGCAAAGAATGTCCTATACAATTTTCACCCCTACCTAAACCAACTCTCCATCTTTGTCGATTTCAATATATATATATACTAGCTCAGATACCCGGCTTCGTCCGGGATTTGATTTGAGGCTGAATGGTGATGGTATTTTTTTGGCAAGGCTTTACTTAGCACAATATTTTGACCTTTACCCGTCCCAGTGTTTAGGGTTATTACCCGTTGTTGGCATTTGTTAATAATAAAATTAATTTTTTATGTAAGTCTTCACTGTCCTCCAAATTGTCATATTTCCCATCTCCTGTGCATTATGCATAGATTTCAGTTATTAAGGACAAAATATTAAAATAGACCAAAATGAATATCACAAAACTTGCTCTAAATAACAAAATAAACAACTTTTTTCATGTTCATATTTACTGAAAAACGAATAGAAAACGGAATACCTCTATTTTTAAATTCAGGCATCCCTTGCAACCCCCACTCCTGCCCGTCCCTAGAAATGATGGTATGGCTTATTATAATGAAAGCGTTAGTGCTAATACACATACCGAGTTTTATATATTTTGGTTGGGTCTTTTGTCCCAAATAAAATTGTTCACTTCCGCTATAGGTTTTAGCGTATATCTCGTTTATAGTTCGGTGTACGGAAAAAGTGTATATAACAAAAGTTACTCTAAATAACAAAATAAACAACTTTTGTTATGTTTTTATTTGCCAAAAAACCAATAGGAAACGAAATACCGCTATATTTAATTTCTGGCCTGCCTTACAACCCCCACTCCTGCCCGTCCCTAGAAATGTTGGTATGGCTTGTCATAATGAAGGCTTTAGTCCTAATACACGTACCGAGTTTTATTTAGTTCGGTTGATTCTTTTGTACCAAATAAAATTGTTGACTCCCGCTATAATTTTTAGTGTATAACTCATTTATATTTAGGTATACGACGAAAGTGTATATAACAAAAGTTACTCTAAATAATAAAGTAAATAACTTTTGTCATGTGCATATTTGACGAAAAACCAATAGGAAACGAAATATCGCTATTTTTAATTTCAGGCCTCCCTTATAACCCCCACTCCTGTTCGTCTCAGAGAATATTAGTATAGCCTAAAGTCTAAGTTGGGCTAGTAGTAATATATATACAAAGTTTCATAAAATTCGGTTCAGCCGTTTATGCGTGAAAAGGTAATAAACAAACAAACAAACAAACATACACGATAGAAACAAAATGCAGTTATGGTGTCTATGACATGTGAAACGAAAAGTTATCGTGAAATTTTGCGAAAAAAATCAATGTACAGACAGAGGTTACAATTTTATATATATATAGATATATATATATATATAAAATTGTAACCTCTGTCTGTACATTGATTTTTTTCGCGAAATTTCACGATAACTTTTCGTTTCACATGTCATAGACACCATAACTACATTTTGTTTCTTTCGTGTCTGTTTGTTTGTTTGTTTGTTACCTTTTATTGCTTTTTCAGCAAATATGCATATAATAAAAGTTGTTTATTTTGTAATTTAGAGTAACTTTTCTTATATACACTTTTGCCGTATACGGAAGTATAAATGAGTTATACGCTAAAAACTATAGCGGGAGTCCACAATTTTATTTGGCACAAAAGACTCAACCGAACTAAACCAAACTCGCTATGTGAATTAATACTAACGATTTCCTTATAATAAGCCATACTACCATTTCTAGGGACGGGCAGGAGTGGGGGTTATAAGGAAGGCCTGAAATTAATAATAGTGATATTTCGTTTCCTATTGCATTTTCGGCAAATATGCACATAACAAAAGTTGCTTATTTTGTTGGTTAGATAAACTTTTGTTACATGCACTTTTGCCGTATACGGAAGCATAAATGAGTTATACGCTATAAACTAAAGCGGGAGTCCACAATTTTATTTGGCACTAAAGACTCATGAATTAAACCAAACTCGGTATGTGTATTAGCACTAACGCCTTCCTTATAAAAAGCCATACTAACATTTCTAGGGACGGGCAGGAGTGGGGGTTATAAGGGAGGCCTGAAATTAATAATAATGATTTCCTATTTGGGTTTGTACATAACAAAAGTTGTTTATTTTGTTATTTAGAGAAATTTGCTCAACACTTCTTTTCAATTTGAACTATCAGGTACCTCACCTGAAAAAATTAATTCAAATGTATGTCAATATGTTCTCCTTAATAATTCAAATCTATGCATAATGCACAGGAGACGGGAAATATGACAATATGCAGGACAGTGAAGTCTTACTTAAAAAAATAATTTTCTTATTAACAAATGCCAACAACGGGTATTAACCCTAAACACTGGAACGGGTAAATGTCAAAATATTGTGCAAAGTAAAGACTTGCCAAAAATATACCATCACCATTCAGCCTCAAATGAATTCCCGAGCGAAGCCGGGTATCTGAGCTAGTATATATATATATATTTAAAATGTAATACAAGAAGACTACATTTTTCTTTTACATGACTTACTCACCAAAAGTAGCCCATACATGCCCACCATCACCATACTACATTTACAATTAATGCTTGCATTTTAAAAGAGATTTTATAATTTCCCAATATATGTAAGCAAGCGTTTCGAGTCTGTGTGTTTTGTGTGTGGATGTTTTTTGGTGTGTAGTTATGTTTTGTGTGCTTGTGTATATGCCAAGCTCTTTATGAACTATTTGGAATATAAAATATGTTAGGAAAACTTTTATCGTTTGTTTTCGTCGAGCAAAACTGAAGGTTTTCCCCCTTCCTGGCATAATGTCTCAGTAACTCAAATTGAACATGAAAATCCAATGAGAGTGTATGAGGGAGATATGGGTTTTTTTTAAAACACCACCCATATTTTATCTAAATCTCAATTATTTTAAATTCATTGATAACACATATTAGTTACATAGTTCATTTTATCTATAATTTATTTATTTTTATTATATTTTTTTAGTATTTTTTATTGGTTTTCCCTATTAACCAACGTGACTCTATGTTTCGTTTTTCAATTCTCACATTTCAGTTTTGTAGTTAGTTTTGGATTTAATCTTTTGTTTGTTACTTTGTTATGTATTTCGTTCTTTGTTGTGTTCCATTTCTGTTTATGTGTTCAATTTTTGTTTTTGTGTTCCATTTCTGTTTTATGTTTCATTTCTGTTTCTGTCTTCCATTTCTGTTTAATGTTTCATTTCTGTTTCAGTCTTCCATTTCTGTTTAATGTTTCATTTCTGTTTTATGTCTCATTTCTGTTTTGTGTTCCAATTCTGTTTTATGTTTCATTTCTGTTTCTGTCTTCCATTTCTGTTTAATGTTTCATTTCTGTTTCAGTCTTCCATTTCTGTTTAATGTTTCATTTCTGTTTTATGTCTCATTTCTGTTTTGTGTTCCAATTCTGTTTCTCGTTTCATTTCTGTGATGTTTTTTCTGTGTTTCATTTCTGTTTTTCATGTTCAATTTCTGTTTTGTGGTTTTATTTTCATTTATTAATTAATTAATTCATTTTGTTTTGTATTTTAATTATATACATTTTTTTTTTCAGAACATCATCACAGCTGTGAAGCTCCAATAAATAAATAAATTTTACTAATAAACTTCCTTTACTTCATACAAAAAGTAAAAAATACTTATAACATTTATATTTTCAATTTTTTGCATTATATTTGTTTAATATATGCTTAAGCTGCTCATACCTTTTTCTACCAGTTTTCTTTCCAAACGATTTATTACTGAACCTAAAAAAATAAAAGAAATATTAAATATATATATTTCTTTAAACCTTAATGAATGTAGATAAACACTATATAAATATCTCATTCAAATCATCTCATAAAATGTTCGATGTCAGGTCCTCACAGGTCCGTTTTGATTCTATAAAATAAACAACATTCGTTACCCCGTACAAGAAATACAATAAACAAATGTTGCTGACTTGTTGAAATAATCATTCAAACCCTTAGATCGAGTTCGTACAATTTATAATTTCCATTTTTGAGGAGCTGGATGGTGAAGGAATTATTATCTCAGGTAAGAAAAAACGTCTCGTTCCTTCACTATTCTTTATTTGTTGTGACAGAGCGCTTTCAGAGCATACACTCCATCCTCAGTGCCCTCTTCACAATGATGTGACAGGAACCAAGGATTCCTTGTGACTCCGGGACTTGGTTCCTGTCCCATCATTGTGAAGAGGGCACTGATGATGGAGCGTATGCTCTGAAAGCGCTCTGTCACAACGAATAAAGAATAGTGAAGGAACGAGGCATTTTTTCTTACCTGAAATTTATAATTTGTTGAAATCCTTACCCAAACTGTAGTAGACCTGTGAGATCCCTGCACCCACTTGAGAGTTAATCAGATGTTATATTAATTAGCATAAATAGGAGTTATTAATATCAGTTATATTATATTAATAGCTATTATTATTAGCAATAATCAAATAGCGAATTGTTTTCTGGCAGTATATATAATATTATTGTCATTTTTGCCATGCCCTAAAATACTAAAAATAAATCTGTCACACAGGAGTGCTTAAAAAAAGCAGATTTCCCACTTGCTAGAAAGACACGCTGGTCAACACATCTCACCATCTATTCTACATTTCTGCCATAATATCAAGAAGTCTATGTAAACAGGAATTAAATAAGTCCACAAAGCAGAGGCTATGTTAACTAAGCAGATTTCCAACGTGCAGGAATAACACATTTGTGACCTCGTCTCACCACATATTCTCTATTTATATGTAAAAAAAAAAAAAAGTCCGTCAATCAACAGGTCTGCCATTGGCTCAGCGGAAAGAAAAACAATAACTTAAACATATCAGAATATAACATATTAATTTTATTGAAAACGATGCACTATATCTAATACTGTAATTTATAATGAATCAGTATCATTTTTATCTCAATCAATCAAATTTTAGTAGTCCAAGAATTTAACGCTGGGGGTGGGGTCACAAGAACATATTTGCATCTCATATAACAAAAAGGTCTCTGGAAAACAATATTTGGTATTTAAGCTTTGAATAATGTGTTTTATTATAATACAGAGTATTCTTTATGTAACACTATTCTAGGTGGGGGCTCACTGAAGGCTGAAAACTGAAAAATGCAAATATCTCGGTTAATATTCAAGATAGAGAACAAATGTATAATAACAATATTTATAGTAAATTTAATTTGCAATAAGATTTATTCTAAACACTTTTATGGTCCGACTTATAGAAAGGGAGATAATTCGAATATAAAATTTATCCCACACTAAACGCCCCTCCCACTTATCCGATTTCAGCCTTTAACGAACTTGATCTTTCTTTTTGCATAAAACGACAAAATATTGAGTTTGGTAACGATCAAACAAAAATTGTGATCGCTAGAGCAGTGGTAGAAAAAATATATATATATATATATATATATATATATATATATATATATATATATATATATTCAGTTATGAACGGACCTCATTTTAGTCAACTACTAGGTAGGATCGATGGACATATAAAGAAAAATTTTGAAAATTGCGTCATTATTACGGCCTCATTAGCTGATTTACCTTAAGGGAAATCTGCTAAAACCGATGAGTAGAACGTGGTGGGGGAGGGGGGAGGTTTACTGAAGGATGATAACAAGAAAGTGGGAATAGCTCGCTTAAAACTTGAGATACAAAAAAATGCATAGAACAACAATTGTAGAACATCAATAGCTTAACAAGATTGGTTATAAAACATTTTACGATCCAACTTATAATAACAGAAATATTTTGAATTTTCAAATTCGCCCTCTCTAAACCCCCAATTTTAGCCAATAGCAAAAACAATCTTTAGCTTTGAATGAAACGGCTAAATAATGTATAGACAAAATAAACATTTTCAAGTTAAGATGGAAAACTCGTAATTGATTACGTCACCACACTTTTGCATTCATCTCACAAAGTAAAAGTTCAATGAAAAGCATATTTGGTATTTAACCTTGGAACGAAGTGGTTTAGGATATAACAGCTTATTGTTAATATGACATGAATAGGAGTAGGGGTTTACTCAAAGACGAAAACTGATAAATCGATACATCTTAATTAATATTCATGATACAGAAAATATGTATAGAGCATTAAATTTCCAATAACATTAGTTATACACACTTTTCTGAGGAATATACTTATTTATATGAAATGCAAATGCAAATTAATATTCCAACTTAAATTCTGCAAGAACCTATTGAGAAACTAAGGCTACAAATTTTGTGCCTTTATAGAATTCTATAAGTTAACCAGAAAAGGAACAGTGGAATATCAAAAAAAAAGGTTATTTCCAAATTAAGAAGTACAATTGTGCTTCATATTATTAAAAGTTTGATAATTGAAACAGTGAATACAGAGCTTAAAATTATTAAAGTTAAAAGTCCTTCTCCACTTACTACGAGTTCAGAAGAAAGTTGTCAAAAGGGAAACCTAAAGTACAAAGGAAAACAATAATGAATACACTACTTAGACAAGTAATTGGTATTCTACCTCAAATCTTCTAGGCGAACGGCAAAATATCTAGTGTATTTTAAAATTAAATATAAATTTACCTGAGACTGTTGCATTCAGTTTATTATTTTACAAAAAAGAACTTACCTTCGGGTGTCATTTCATCAGTTGCCATACCGGTAAATATAAAAGTGATACCTATTAAAAAATTTGGAAATCAAAGTTCTAAATCTATAAACAGAAGAAAAACTATTAACTGTAAACAACTATAAAGCAACGTTATGTGGTCTACAGAATAAGAATTTCTTATCACCAGATATTGTAAACGAAATTTGAAATTGATAACCTCAGAATTTGTTATAAGAGTATCGATTATAACGGAATTAGTTTTAGTTTGGTGGATAGTCTCTTTGGATATCCCTGAATATGAAGTGGCACTAAACCAATTTAACATATACTGTCGGGAAAAATAGGAGCCTAAAAACTAAGTTTTTTTGCAGAATGAAAAAAAAACTGTATATTCATATTTTCAATATTTTTATTTTCTTAATTAATGTTCAGTTCATCCAAAGATTATTTAGGACGGAGTGCTCCTATATAAATCAATTTAATAAAAATAAATAACTAGGCTACACAAGAATGAAATTAAGGAATTGAGACACAATCTTAAAACTTCTGTCTGTGGTGTTGGCTTTTTCATTTATTTACGTAGCACGTGTATAACAACAAAAATGTGGGATCTGATGTTTAACACGATCCTCTACTTAACATTCGAAGTGTAGGTTTATTCAAACATGAGTCGAAACTATCAGCAAATTGGCGTGCACATCCTTAGTACAATTGGAGGAAAATAATAATTGTACTGCTCATGCACAAGCCAGATTGCTGGCAGATTTGACTTTTCTTGGAACATACCAATTAATTAGTTACATGTCAAACTTTGTCTTTAAATAGCGAATTCCCAAAACATAATAGAAACTAGTTGGATAAACCCTTCTGCCACACATTCACACAATATTAATCAGTTTCAAAGTAAGGAGTCACAGGAAAACAGATTCAAGTACACTAAATTTAAACCTGTACAACGCCGTTCACCTTTTTGAGAAAAAGGGAGCTCGAGAAAAGACATTTTTGCGTAATTTTCTCAAAGAGTGCATAGCTAGTAAACATACAATCTATTTCCATAGATAATTGGTCCAGAAAATTAAAATATTGTTATGCGTAGAACAAGTTACTTTAAAGATAACGCGACAATGTGTGATAATAATAACGGTACTTATCAATTATCACCTATTTAAAGACGATTATTAAATCATATTTAAAAAAAAAAAAAAAAAAAAAACACTATTAATTAAAATAACACTTCTAGAATTGGTTTGAATAACAAAATGTAATTATAAATCCGAAAACTGAACGATGCCGCGGAATAGCACCATATTGTTGCGAAAATTAAATACATGAAGGATTGGACAGAGATGTTTACGTGTTTGGTGAGTGTGAATGAAATCAAAGGGTGCCGCTAATGGTCGAGCCCGTACTAGTCCCTTCCAGTCCAGACGTCGAAGGATCCAGACAATTCCCCTTTGATGTATGCCGATGACCTATATAAAGAACCGGCCAGCTGCGAGCTAGTCAAGTAACCCACCCCGTATTACGAGTACCAGCTACCGGGTCACCCACCCTTTATGAGTTCCATTACACCCACACCCAATTGCCACCCCCCTTATAATGGAACATAGTTCAGCAGAAGGGGAACTATCTTTCCTCACCCCCAGTGGGTCACACTACCTTAATACCATCAAATACTGGGTCTCCGGTAAATACTGGGTCCCGGTACTCAGACAGTTGCCGGGTAACCCTCAACCCGGGTCTATTTACACCCATACGAACTCACACCACCCCCTTAAAATAGAACAACAGAGTGTTAAGTAGAAGGGGAACTGTCGGGACAGCCATGGCAGGACACTCTGTCTCCAAACTCTCATCTAATTCCCTACTGGATCTCGGGTATAAAAAAAAAAAAAAAAAGCTCTCAGCTGTCTTGTTGATGACATCAGTGGTACAGTGCGACTTAGGTAAAATGATTTTATGTGAAGAACAGTCTTGTGGCGTGACTGTAAGTAACAGTTTAGTGCCATGTTAAAGGACAGTGCAGTGCCGTCTTTTTGTGTAATTCAGTGACCGTGAGTGAATTATTGGACTGTGTAATAACAAGAACAGTGAAGCTATCAGTGCATTCTGTGAGTAGTAATTAAGAACAATTAACCAAGTGTGTAGTGTGCTGCAAATAAATTGTGCAGTGATAAAAACTGTGAAGCTTGTGTGAGTTTAATTTTGCAATCCAAAAGAACTCTTATAAACAACGTTCTATTACTGGTTTTGTAATAAAAACGTAACAATATAATAGGAATAAGTGGTTTTGAAATAGTAAATATTTTATCTGTAAACAATGAGTGGTCTGGCTTCCCTTAAATCATTTTTTCATTTATATATTCATGAAGTGTTATTTTAAATAATAAAGTGATTTTCTTTTAATTATGATTTAATAATCGTCTTTAAATGGTCTCCAGATATCCAATAAGTAGGTACCATAAAAACCAAAAATGATGTTATGCAAACCAATACGTGATAGAGACATTAAATTTAAAATGAGTTATAAGTATGTAGTTACATACGTATGATAAGCAATAATGAATCCATGTACCAAAAATAGTTTTATCCTGTTGTCAAAATGATAAAAGACAGCGTAATCTGAGTAGTTTTCCCAGGATCAATAGTTTAACAAGAATGGTTCTATAACATTTTTCGATCCAAATCATAATAACGGAGATATTTTGAATTTTCGAATTCCCCCTCTCTACCCCCCCCCTATTCCGGTTTTGGTGAAAGTGCATTTTTTAGTCCCCCCCCCCTTGATGGCGCAGGATGATGTCGGCGGCCATCTTGTTTTTGTAACACCGAGTGTGGGGGTTTTGTTTTTCTTACTTTATCTTTTTTAACACTTTAAAATTTCCAAAATACGCCATAGGCGGTTAAAACCAGGGGCGGAGGGGGGAGGGGGTAATTTTAACTTAAATTTTGTTAACTCACCTAATTTGTTGGATCCTTAGACTGCGGAGGATAGGCTTTCGTAGTAGGCGATAAGAATCCCACTTTTATACACCATTCAATAACGGCACGCTTTCCCTGCACTTCCAATTATGTAAAAACCTAGTCGTGCACTCACTTTGAGCCATAGCTAAAACGGAAACAATATTAATAGTAAACACTAGCAAAAACAATATGTAGGACGGTAGCAAGAAAGAAGATGTCGGACAGTGACGTAACAAGATAGCGGCTGGGGGGGGGACTAAAATGCACTTTAGCCCCGGTTTTAGCCATTAACTAATATGGGCCATTAAAAATTCTCTATGAGAAAAAAGAGACCTGAACCACTGGAGCCGACAGTCAGGGAAATAAAATATTTATTTTTCTTCCATGATGTAGTCTGAAAAATAGAAATTTATTTCCATTTACAATGTATAATATGAAACGTTTCCTGCTTTACATGTTAGAAAATTGCCTGTTTTATAGCACTACTTTTAGCAATGCTGGTAAACTTGAAATGCTTACTAATTTGGCCCAATTAAAGTTAACAGCCGCAACAAAATATGAACTATATATATATATATATATATATATATATATATATATATATATATATATAATTTTGAACAGACCTCATTTTCGTCATATACTAAGGGTGAAAATGCAGTTTAACTCCACTCTTGATGCCGGCAAGCTGAAAATCCGCCGAAGTAACGTTTGTAAACATTCCGGATATCATGAAATCTCCGGATTACGCGTTGTTGTTTAAAATTGAGTTAAAAAAGCAATGAGGAAAAAAATAATAATCACGTGATCGCCCGATTTTCGACGAATTCACCAAGAGTGGGGTTAAACTGCATTCCACCCTATACTAAGTTGGATCGATGGATATTTGACGACATTTTTCGAAAACCCCGTCGTGAGTACAGCGCCAATAGCTGATTTTTCCCTTAACACTCTTACCGAAACATGAATTCCGTGACGTAAACCGAATCATCCGGTCGCACAGGCCTGGAAGGGTTAATAGTAATTCCCATCAACAAATTCGTTATTTTTATATATTGATTGAATAACTTGTATCACATTTAATCTATTATTGTCATTTTTAACCCTTTCATTGAAATCACTGTCATCCGTACGATATATAAATCGTAACGATGAGCACTTTATTGGTCCATAGCTCGTGGAAGGCTCCATAGCAAATCGTATACTATGTAAAACACACACGAAAAGAATACGAACAAACAGTGTTACAAGCTATAATGAAAGGTACACAACATCACGACATACGTAAACCGATTTACCCCGCATCTTAGACCAGCAATACGTTGGCTATTAACCGAAACAAGAGGTACACGAAACCGGAGCAAAACGAGCAATAGCTAGTCAAGGTCGAATGCCGTCCGGGGGGTGCCATTCGGCAGGTGCGCAGATCAAAAAATTTTGCGACTTTGGCGCATGACGTCACTGGGCTGAACTCAGCTTTGTTTACATCGTGAGCATCGTTGTGTTTTTAGTTAATTGTTTTATTTTCCATTGTTATAAGTGATTTTTTTTTTCAAAATGAGTGAGTGTGCTATGGCAACATGTTCCAACAACTCTAGGAGAACAGGCAAGTCTGTATCTTATCACCGGTTCCCGAAAAACGAAGAAATTAAGAAACAGTGGATAGTTCTGTGTAGACGAGGAGATTTGAAATTTAATCCTACTTTTGCTCGGGTTTGTTCAGAACATTTCAGTGATAGTGATTACCAAAGGAATTTACAAGCAGAATTGTTAGGCTATGTTCCTAATAGATTGATATTAAAAGAAGAAGCTGTGCCGCATCTTAATTTACCAGTATCGTCCGTAAGTAAACAAACACCTACTAGCTCTACTTCTGACTCAAAATGTGAAACATCTAGAGACTGTAGGAGTAAAAAACGTGAAATAACTCAACGTGCCCTGCGTCACATTAATGAGATTTCTCCCAAAAAGCTGAAAAGTGATTTTTCATGTAATACAGAAGAAGTTGATTGTGATGGATGTATTCTCTTAAAGGAAAAAATTCCTGAATATGAATCCCAATTAAAGTCCTTGCTGATCCAAGTAAAAAATTTAGAAAGTAATAACTTTAATTTAAAAAAGAGAGTTACTAAATTGCTAACAGTTATTTACCAGATAAAAATGCAAAAAGAAGAAAAAATGCAGTGAAAAAAGAAATGGAAAGGATTTGTTATCCAATATTATCCAAAGCTCAAATTCAGAGCATACACTCAAAAAATATCAGCAGCAACTGTTTTGGACAAGACAGACTTCATGCGAATGGGAGCTTTTAAAATGTAAGAAAAGAATAATTTTCTTGTAGTGTTTCCTATAGACACTATAGGAGTATATTTCCATGCTCCATCATTAATGATATAACATGTTTCCTTCGCAGTTATTTATTCTATGGGACAGTGCGGTTTCAATGCATACACTCAAAAAATATCAGCAGCAACTGTTTTGGACAAGACAGACTTCATGCGAATGGGAGCTTTTAAAAAGGTAAGATTTAAAATATTAGAAACAGAATAATTTTCTTGTATTGTTTCCTATAGAGCACTATAGGAGATTATTTCCCATGCTCCATCATTAATGATATTACATGTTTCCTTCGCAGTTATTTATTCTATGGGACAGTGCGGTTTCAATGCATATGCTCCAACATCTGTGCCATTTTCTTCACAAGGATGCTACTGGAACCAGGGATTCCCTGCGGCTCAAAATGTTAGCATATTTTTATTACAAGGAGGACTACATGCCAATGACAGCTTTTTTTTTAAAAAAAAAGATAAGTTTTAAAGTCTGAGTAACAGAATTATCTTCTTGTAGTGTTTTCTATAGAGCACTATAGGAGTTTATTTCCCATGGTCTATCATTAATGATATTACATGTTTCCTCCACAGTTAGTTATTCTATGGGACAGTGCGGTTTCAATGCATATGCTCCAACATCAGTGCCATTCTCTTCACAAGGATGCTACTGGAACCAAGAATTCCAGTGACTAAATATAAGCATCTTTTTATTACAAGGAGGACTACATGCCAATGATAACCTTTAAAAATCTTGTACCTATATTGACTAGCTGATGTTTAAAATAATTTAGTCATTTTTATTCATTTTTAACTGGGTATCATTGTTTATTGCTTGGTTAATCTCAATTTTATTAACTTTTATTTGTTTGTATAATAGAAGTCATTACTGTTTTCATGTTTTGGAGATTTCATCTTATTATAGTAAAGTTTTACTTTTTGTTGTGCTAATTACCTAGAAAAATTACGATTTTTAAATGTAACCCAACATATATAAATTTTAAGGAACTATTATGTATTTATTTTTAATGGAATCTAATTTGTACATGGTTTATTTGAAATAAAATATATTCAACTAAAGTAATTTGTATCATTTACAGACATATACCATTTTAACAATTTTTTATTCGCCAAATTAATCAGAAAACTGCTTATATTGATCGTATTTCGGCTTGTCCGCCAGGAATCTTTCAGCCCAGTGACGTAGAGGCTTGCTGCATTCTGATTGGCTACTCGCGAATGGCGCTACCTTATCTTATACGTACCTTGGAATGCCGTCAGTGGTCTCGAACCCCAATGAGCGAAATCGGTAGAGCTGCCAACTAAAATCGGTATATGACAAAAAAATAGTTATTTATTATACAAGTGACGAAAGTAGATCATTTTACAACTCGAGTGAAACGTTTACCCACACGAGCGAAGCGAGTGTGGTAATTTCACGAGAGTTGTAAATTCTACTTTCGTCACGAGTGTAATATTAATTTTTTTCTGTAATCGTGTAATACATGATCAGATCTAACCAGCATATGAACAAAATTAGGATGTTGTGAAGATTATGGTATGTTGTTTGTAGGTTATAAGCATGGTTGTGAAAGGTTATAAGCATAGTTATAAAACAACTAGTGATGATTGTGAAGTAGTGCAGTTATAAACAAGTGCAGGTTATAAACAAGGAAGGTAATTATTATTATATTTAAATTTTAAAATATATTGATTATTTCCACCAATAATTCATTCACATTTCAATTTATTTTGTTAAAATAAATTCTTACAATGTTAAGAAACATTTAAAAGCATTTAATTTTCAACTTCAAATTATTTTTTAATTTATACTTATTACTAATTAAGAAGGCAATTCACTTTCTTCACTTGTGAAGAAAGTGATTACTTTCTTCACTCTATTGCAAAATGTTTCACTTTCTTCACTCATTTCAGTTTAGTAATGTTACCATTATTCAACGATTACAGAAAAATACAATTTTCAATCAAATTTTTTTTATTTAACAAAAAAAAAACACTTATTATTATATTATAATAACATAAAAATCAATTTTCAAAATAAAAATCATCTTACACACATAAAACTATGAGGTTTAACATAAAAACCTACCTACTTACAACATAAAAATATAATAACTTAAAAATCAGCGTATCAACTTACTTCCAACTAACACAGTTATTATATTAATATATTATATTATGACAATTATTAATTTGCCAGCGTCAAGTTAAAGAAAGACAAAAACTGAAAATTTAGAGATTTTGAAAGTTAAACAAGTTGCACACCAAAAACGGATATCTAACAAATTAAATTATTTTTCATAATGTTTCTGATCTTCCCAATATTCTTTGGTCATAGCTGCAGTAATTTTTAAATTATTTTCTAAGTCATAACAATTGGCATCCATGAAAAGTTGTTTTGAATGGGGTAAGCTAGTGATTGACTCAGTGACAGGCTATTTCTCTGTTTTGTTTTCATAATATTAATTTGAGAAAATATGCGCTCAACATCGGCAGATGAATGGAGGAGTGATAAAATATTAAACATAAAAGTAGTTAACAAGGGAAACATTTGAGTCCCATCGCCATGCTTTAGCAAACTTACTTCATCCCAAAATAGTTCAACGTCATCAGAAAATGTTTTCATTTGATCACAATTACTTAGAATGCGCCACTCTGTACAATGGGCAATAACTCTGCTCATTCATACTTGCTGTAAGGTGATTCCCCGTAACATTAAACATAAATGAAAAGGGTTGCCAACACAAAATTGTGAAATCGGTAGAAAAATCAGGAGAATTTCCATGTATTTTCTGAAATCGTGGAAAAATCATTGCATTTCGGTAGACCAGAGTCCATTTCAGTAGAAATACCGAAAAATCGGTAGGTTGGAGAACACTGAATGCCGTTGACAAATTATCCCAAAACACTTCCTGTGCGTAGAGGAAGGAAAGCCTCACAGCTAACGAGGTGGAGAGCCCACCAATATTAGCAGATCTACCAATACATGAAATATGAAAATCTCTACCGGCCTCTCAGACCGGTGTTTCGGTTAAACTTTAACCGGTTAAAGTGTTAAGGGAATCTGCTAAAATGAAGTCCCTCTTTACTTAGTGGATCACATGATATTTCGTCCTGATTAATAAGAATTAATTTTGCTGTCATTACCACTTAGCGGAATGGCTCATATATTATAAAAAAATGCTTGAGTTGTCAGAAGTAAAAGTCCTTGAAGAGTTAATATATTACTATCATATGCAAACATTTGGAAAACAATTAAAACCCGTTCTTTCCTGTATCACATATGTTCTACGGAGTCCAAATAGCCCGATAGTCAAACGACAAAGTAACAGTACATATTGAGCGAATCCTATATCTTCAGATAGCATTTAAATAAAAATTCATCAACAAAGTGTAAAGAGTTTCATATGTCGAAACCAGAAACTTATTTAATTCCTTATCACAATAGTAGTGTATCCGTTGTAGTAACAATGACGTAACGAGTGCTATCCGTTTTGTGTTCCGGGAAGTATTATCTTACACTGTTGTGATTTAACTCATCGATACATCGTCAAGCTACTGGAGTGTGTTTATTTAACATTGATATCTGTTTGTGTTTTGTTTGAGAATCCTTTTGCATCTTGCACAAAATGAGTAAAGAAATATAATGTATTCTGTAGCATTTTAAATGTAATTATTGGGGTATTGTCGTGAAATATTATGTTCATGTTGTAAATATTTTATTGATAAATCATGGCAGATAAATCTTGGAACGAAAACCAATTGAGGAAATATGACATCCCTTTAAAAAGTGTCCCAAAGTTGCATATTGACGATCCAAGGGTCGAGGAACTGATATCTGACAATGTAGGCACATCATTTACTGGAACTGAGTTTCTTTTCCATACTATACAGGTTTTTCAAAAATATTCTTTTTCAGAAACCAGTCATTATTACTGGTTCAGGGTTGGTCCAGTCGGCTATAAAATGGGACATAGACTACCTGGAAGAACATATGGATAATACAAGCTGTACAGTTATTGTGTCGAAGAATCACCTCTTCAAATACTATGATGAGAAAGCAATTACTCCTGCCATTAAAGACAAATTTGTACCACCTACAAAGAAAATATCGATGAAAATGCCCGAATTTTCTAAAAGATTAAAGCAGTGGAAGCCTGGAGATGATCGGTATATATATATATTTCTCTGCCAACATCTGTCAAAACATTTTTGCTATACATTTAAATGTTCTTAAACTTTGCTCTAATTTCCCTTATAGCCTTTATCTTCAACAAACGTTGAATAGTTCAGTTGGACCTGGCATTGCTAGAGATTTTATACATTTTCGTTGGGACTGGCTCACTAGTATTCAGAAAAAGATGTCATGGGGACCATTGACTTCTAATTTGCTTTTAATTGGAATGGAAGGTATAATTTTTTATGTGTTCTTAAGCATTTTATAGGAATACTGCTTTTATGCCAGACTTTGGTTTATATTTTGTTAAGGCTGTTAACTTTAATAGGACCAACTTAAGGAATTTAATTATAGTTTTAATAAGCATTTCAAGTTTCCCGTCCTTGCTAAAAATAGTGTTATAAAATAGGCCATTTTCTAACATGGAAAGCAGAAAATGTTTCTTATTATACATCGTAAATGGAAATAAATTTATATTTTTCCAGTCTACATCATAGGAGAAAAATAAATAATCTATTTCCCTCTCTCTCTTCTCTTAAAGAATTTTTGATGGCTCTTCCACTATCTCCTTCAGCTGACTTCTTAATGCGATTTTTTATTTTTATTTTGAAGGACTAAGCTAATGCAGGTTATCTACCTCGGTTCCTCAAATCAAACCTATAAAAAAATCTGATTAAGAAAGTCACCTGATAAAGTTGGCTAGAAAGCTATTGAAAATTCTTCATGAGAGAAAGAGGAGGTCTGGATGATAATATTTAGAAATAAATTTACAAATCCCAATTTCACATGCTTATATGTGGGAACATGCACTCAATATATTGTAGGGCACAAATAAAAATTAATTAAATTAAAGAAAGTCGACCTTATTACAGAACAAAAAATAGTAAAATTCTCAAAGTTTCTGTTTCACTCCATCCCTTGATAGTATGTAGTAATATTATTTAAATAGTATCAGGAGTGATTGTCGGTGAAATATGATAACTAATTATTCAATACTGTGTAAAGATGAATACACTTGGCCTGTGTTTATATCTCATAATGATCAAAGTAATGCTATTAAATTATTTAAAAACAGGGGAATCTTACATTTTGAACAAATATCTTAATTCTTTTTCTTGAATTAAAGCATTTTTCATCCATTTTTGAGGTGCTGGATGGTGAAGGAATTATTATCTCAGGTAAGAAAAAACGCCTCGTTCCTTCACTGTTCTTTACTTGTTGTGAAAGAGCGCTTTCAGAGCATACGCTCCATCATCAGCGCCCTGCTCTTCACAATGATGTGACAGGAACCAAGGATTCCCTGTTACTCCACACAGGAGATCACAGGGAATCCTTGGTTCCTTTCACATCATTGTGATGAGGGCGCTGATGATGGAGCATATGCTCTGAAAGCGCTCTGTCACAACGAATAAAGAACAGTGAATGAACGAGGCGTTTTTTCTTACCTGAGATAAAGCATTTTTATTAATATATTATTTTAATAGGGTAAACTAAGCTGATTTTCCACATGCTGGTATAGCACACTACTTATCTCATTTCACCATATATTCTCTATTTTCAAATTAAAATAAAAATCTAATGGATATATATTGAATTTAACAGTTTTCCCCATATATATATATATATATATATATATATATATATATATATATATATATATATATATATATATATATCCTAGCTAAAGTACCTGGTGATGCCCGGGAAATCATTGTTAATGATGATATTATTTTCATAGCAAGGGCCAAACAGGGTAACTGTTGGGGACTTATAGAATAGAAATTTTAGTTTTGAAGGATTCCCCGCCGCAGTGTTCAGGGGTTATACCCGCCGTTGCTGTGGAATAATAAAATTATTTGTTAGGCATGGCTTCACTGTCCTCTATATTGTTATATTTCCTGTTTCATGTGCATGTAGTTTTTTTTTTTCTTTTTCTTATAATGTAATGGACCATATAATTCATAATCATAGAAAATCCAAACAATATATGAATAAAAGTTCCTTCCCCACGATGCGGTACATAGCCCAATGTTGGTAGCTGTGTTAGGTAATAACCAGTGTTAAAAGCTGTTTTTCCAAAAAAAGAAACGTCATGAATACAACCTCATCAACTGATTTTTCTTAAGAGAAATTTGCAAAAAGTCAAGAAATGCTAAAGCTGTAAGCGAAACAGCATATTTTCTGTGTGCAAGACTGAAACATCGATGATATCATTGTGTGTCATATTAGCACAGGTCATGCCAGGAGAACATACTATTATCAATTTCTCCCTCACTATGATTTATGTGTTAACAAGATATGCAATTAATTTGGAAACAACAATATTTCTAGTGGAGAAATAAGTTAAACATTTGCATTAATTTTTTTTTAATTTATCACTTCTTCTCAAGATTAAACTATACCTCTGACATAAATATTATTTCACTTGGAATGTATTTGATCCAATGTTGGATTCTCAGCCATGACTATAATTTCATTTCATTCTATATATCACTATACTAGCAGAGGATTCCACATCACTTGTTTTAGGGTATTCATTAGATTTTCAAGTTTTACCCATGAAGGGCCAGAAAGTATAGTGAAAATAAAGCCCATCACAGCCGGTGGTGCACAAACAAAGCAGATTTATAGCAGATAAAGGATGCTGAAATATGATATGCTGATGATCTCAACATCTATTCTATCTTCCTTTGTAAACAAAAATTAAAATGTTAGCTAGACATGAGAGATAAGTGCGCTGAGACATGAGTAACTGAGGTACTTGATAGGTGAAAATCGGATAGTTAGAAGTGGGGATTTAGAAAAGGCTAAAGCCAAAATGAAATACAAATAACTGTTAATTTCAATTGGTTATTTACATTTTTTTAATCTCACTCATAGCAACCGAGATATTTTGAGTTTTTAAGTATTTTTTCTCCCAAGTCTGTTTTCAGCCATTACCTAATATAGTCTCCATGAAACAGCTAAATATCAAGTGTGGTGTTGATCAAATAAAAATCTAGAATATAAAATCTTAAATGATGTCTCACTGAAAATATATGCATTTACCTAGCGCAGTAAAAGTTCAATTAAAGTGGTATTTGGTAATCTAGTTCCGAATAAAGTGGTTCATGGTTGAACAGCTTATTGTTAATATGAGATGAGTGGGAGTGGCGGCTTACTGTAGGTTGAAAACTATGGAAGTATTCTGTTAATAATGGTGACAGTGAATGAAAAAACATATATAACAACATTTATAGAAAATTAAATTTGCAATATGGTTTGTTCTATAGAATTTTCCGATCTGAGGTAAAATAACAAAGATATTTTGAATTTTCAGAATCCCCCTCCGCATTGTACAATTTCAGTCGTTAATGAACTTGTTCCTTAGTTTTATTTTAAATGTTTACGTTGAGTTTGCAACCTCTAGAGTTGCAACAGGTGTGTGCATGCATATTTATATAAATAAATATAAATTTTTAACGGACTTCGTTTTCATCATCTCCTAGGTAAAATCGCTGGACATTTGAAGAAAGTTTTCGAAAATTGTGCCATGAGTACAACCTCACTCAATAGCTGATTTCACTTAAGAAGAATCCACTAATAGCAGAGGTAGCAGTAAAAACTCCACTTGACTTATTTGAAAACTATATTAGCCATCTACTGAACTCAAAGTGTTTGGTTATTGGTTGAGGTATAACTATATTAATAATTTTAGAAATTATCCTGGCTTGATTTCTCCCTAGTTACTGGACGGTAGAGGTAACAATTAATCAGGGTCAATGAAAGGCCTTGTCCTCTACAAGTACTTTACAATGTTAAGTGCGCTTTCAGCGAGCGAGCTCCATCATGAATGCCGGGCGACTCGTGACCAAAGCAGCTGGTTTCACGACTTGTAACTAGGAGGCATTGATGATGGAGCTCGCTCTCTGAAAGTTCACTCTGCATATTAAAGAGCTTGTTGAGGACAAGGCTTTTTAGCAGATTTCCCTTAAGGGAAATCAGCTATGGAGGTTGTACTCATGACACAATTTTCGAAAAATTTCTTCAAATGTCCATCGATCCTACCCAGGAGATGACGAAAATGAGGTCCGCTCAAAATTATATATATATATATATACTAGCTCAGATACCCGGCTTCGCCCGGGAATTGATTTGAGGCTGAATGGTGATGGTATTTTTTTGGCAAGACTTTACTTTGCACAATATTTTGACATTTACCCATCCCAGTGTTTATGGTTAATACCCATTGTTGGCATTTATTAATCATAAAATTAATTTTTTATGTAAGTCTTCACTGTCCTCCAAATTGCCATATTTCATATTTTGGTATATTGTCATATTTCCCGTCTCCTGTGCAATATGCATAGATTTCAGTTATTAAGGACAAAATATTAACATAGATTTGAATTAATTTTTCCAATTGAGGTACCTCATAGTTCAAATTGGAATGAATTGTTGAGCATATCAATATTTCTACGCAAATTACTTGCTCCACACATTGTTCCTGGAGAAATGTATAAAACAAAAGTTAATCTAAATAACAAAGTAAACAACTTTTGTTATGTGCATGTTTGTCGAAAAACAAATAGACAATGAAATATCGTGAATTTATATTCCCTTATAACTCCCACTCCCGTTCTAACCTAAAAATTTTAATATAGCTTATAATCATGGAAGAAGTAATGCTAATTGACATGCCGAGTTTTGTTAAGTTCGGTTCAATCGTTAGTGACCAATAAAATAGTTGACTACCGCTTTAGTTTATAGTGTATATCTCGTTTATACATTGTTAAAAGACAAAAATGAATATCAAAAAAGTTACTCTAAATAACAAAATAAACAACTTTGGTTATGTTATATTTGCCGAAAAACGAATAGAAAACAAAATACCGCTATTTTAAATTCTGACCTCCCTTACACATACCGAGTTTTATTTATTTTGGTTGGGTCTTTTGTCCCAAATAAAATTGTTCACTTCCGCTATAGTTTTTAGCGTATATCTCGTTATAATTCAGTATACGAAAAAAGTGTATATAACAAATGTTACTCTAAATAACAAAATAAAGAACTTTTGTTACGTACAAATTTGCCGAAAAACCAATAGGAAACGAAATATTGCTATTTTTAATTTCAGGCTTCCCTTATAACCCCCACTCCTGTTCGTCTCAGAGGATATTAATATAGCCTAAAGTCTAAGTTGGGTTAGTAGTAATATACATACCAAGTTTCATAAAATTCGGTTCAGCCGTTTATGCGTGAAAAGGTAACAAACAAACAAATAAACAAGCTAACAAACACACGAAAGAAACAAAATGCAGTTATGGTGTCTATGACATCTGAAACGAAAAGTTATCGTGAAAATTCGCGAAAACAAAATCAATGTACAGACAGAGGTTACAATTTTATATATATATATATATATATATATATATATATATATATATATATATATATATATATATATATACAGTAGTAAAAAAAATTTGAGCATTAACAGACAAATACAGGTATCTATATATATATATATATATATATATATATATATATATATATATATACTAGCTCAGATACCCGGCTTCGCTCGGGAATTTATTTGAGGCTGGAAGGTGATGGTTGGCAAGGCTTTACTTTGCACAATATTTTGACATTTACCCGTCCCAGTGTTTAGGGCTAATACCCGTCGTTGGCATTTGTTAATAATAAAATTATTTTATTATGTAAGACTTCATTGTCCTCCATATTGTCATATTTCCCGTCTCCTGTGCATTATGCATAGATTTAAATTATTAAGGAGAAAATATTGATATACATTTGAATTAATTTTTCCAGGTGAGGTACCTGGTAGTTCATATTGAAAAGAAGTGTTGAGCAAATTTCTCTAAATAACAAAATAAACAACTTTTTTTACTTGCATATTTGCCAAAACCCCAATAGGAAATCACTATTACTAATTTCAGGCCTCCCTTACAACCCCCATTCCTGCCCGTCCCTAGAAATGTTGGTATGGCTTATTATAATGAAGGTGTTAGTACTAATTCACATACCGAGTTTGGTTTAATTAGGTTGAGTCTTTAGTGCCAAATAAAATTGTGGACTCCCGCTATAGTTTTTAGTGTATAACTCATTTATACTTCCGTATACGGCAAAAGAGCATATAACAATAGTTACTCTAAATAACAAAATAAACAACTTTTGTTATGTGCATATTTGCTGAAAAAGCAATAGGAAACGAAATATCGCTATATTTAATTTCAGGCCTCCTTATAACCCTCACTCCTGCCCGTCCCTAGAAATGTTAGTATGGCTTATTATAAGGAAATCGTTAGTACTAATTCACATAGCGAGTTTGGTTTAGTTCGGTTGAGTCTTTTGTGCCAAATAAAATTGTGGACTCCCGCTATAGTTTTTAGCGTATAACTCATTTATACTTCCGTATACGGCAAAAGTGTATATAACAAAAGTTACTCTAAATTACAAAATAAACAACTTTTGTTATGTGCATATTTGCTGAAAAAGGAACAGGAAACGAAATATCGCTATTTTTAATTTTAGGCCTCCCTTATAACCCCCACTCCTGTTCGTCTTAGAGAATATTAATATAGCCTAAAGTCTAAGTTGGGCTAGTAGTAATATACATACCAAGTTTCATAAAATTCGGTTCAGCCGTTTATGCGTGAAAAGGTAATAAACAAACAAACAGACACGAAAGAAACAAAATGCAGTTATGGTGTCTATGACATGTGAAACGAAAAGTTATCGTGAAATTTCGCGAAAAAAATCAATGTACAGACAGAGATTACAGTTTTATATATATACTAGCTCAGATACCCGGCTTCGCCTGGGAATTCATTTGAGGCTGAATGTTGATGGTATTTTTTTGGCAAGGCTTTACTTTGCACAATATTTTGACATTTCCCCGTCTCAGTGTTTAGGGTTTATACCCGTCGTTTTTTTTTTTTTGTAAGACTTCACTGTCCTCCAAATTGTCATATTTCCCGTCTCCTGTGCATTATGCATAGATTTCAGCTATTAAGGACAAAATATTAACATAGATTTGAATTAATGTTTCCCGGTGAGGTACCTGGTAGTTCATATTGGACAGAATTGTTGAGCATATCAATATTTCTACGCAAATTACTTTAGTTTTACTGTATATCTCGTTTATAATTCGGTATACGAAAAATGTGTATATAACAAAAGTTACTTTAAATAACAAAATAAACATCTTTTGTTATGTGCATATTTGCAGAAAAACCAATAGAAAACGAAATACCGCTATTTTTAAATTCAGGCCTTCCTTACAACCCCCACTACTGCCCGTCCCTAGAAATGTTGGTATGGCTTATTATAATGAATACATTAGTGCTAATACATATACCGAGTTTTATTTATTTCGGTTGGGTCTTTTGTCCCAAATAAAATTGTTCACTTCCGCTGTAGGTTTTAGCGTATATCTCCTTTATAAATCGGTATATGAAAAATGTGTATATAACAAAAGTTACTCCAAATAACAAAATAAGCAACTTTTGTTATGTTCATATTTGACAAAAAAACAATAGGAAACGAAATATCTCTATTTTTAATTTCAGGCCTCCCTTATAACCCCCACTCCTGTTTATCTCAGAGAATTTTAATATAGTCTAAAGTCTAAGTTGGGCTAGTAGTAATATACATACCAAGGTTCATAAAATTCGGTTCAGCCGTTTATGCGTGAAAAGGTAACAAACAAACAAACAAACAAATAAACAAACAAACAAATAAACAAACAAACAAATAAACAAACAAACAGAGACCAAAGAAACAAATTGCAGTTATGGTGTCTAGGACATGTGAAACGTAAAGTTATCGTTAAATTTCGCGAAAAAAATCAATGTACAGACAGAGGTTACAATTTTATATATATACTAGCTCAAATACCCGGCTTCGCTCGGGAATTCATTTGAGGCTGAATGGTGATGGTATTTTTTTGGCAAGGCTTTAGTTTGCACAATATTTTCACCTTTACCCGTCCCACTATTTAGGATTAACACCCGTTGTTGGCATTTGTTAATAATAAAATTAATTTTTTATGTAAGTCTTCACTCTCCTCCAAATTGTCATATTTCCCGTCTCCTGTGCATTATGCATAGATCTCAGTTATTAAGCACAAAATATTGTGGTGAAACGAAATATCACCATTATTAATTTCAGGCCTCCCTTATAACCCCCACTCCTGCCCGTCCCTAGAAATGCTAGTATGGCTTATTATAAGGAAAGCGTTAGTGCTAATACACATACCGAGTTTTATTTATTTCGGCTGGGTCTTTTGTCCCAAATAAAATTGTTCACTTCCGCTATAGGTTTTAGCATATATCTCGTTTATAATTCGGTATACTAAAAAAGTGTATATAACAAAATTTACTATAAATAACAAAATACACTTCCGCTATAGGTTTTAGCGTATATCTCGTTTATAATACTGTATACGAAAAAAGTGTGTAAAACAACTGAGGAAAGAAAGAGGGAGTGAGAAAGGTTCTAGATTACAGGAAGGTCTCCCCACCCGTCCCTGACGCTCCAGGTTAACCAACAGAACATGACTAACGGCTAACTCTCAATTCCGCTAACATTACCTTATATTCAGATTCTATTTTCAATTCTAGTTATGTATGTTTAAATACTTTCGTTTTTTGTGAATTAATTGATGTTTTAAACACATTAAAGGATGAAATTACTTACTTCCGATTAATTAATGTTCCAGTGAAAGACAGAGGAAGGGGGGGGGAGTATTATACTTTGCTCCTCATGAAACAGCTACTTGTTTTTAAAATGCTTCATACAATTGAAATGTTCTTGTTTATCGTCATGTTCATATTTGCCGAAAAACCAATAGGAAAGAAATATCGCTATATTTAATTTCAGGCTTCCCTTAAAACCCCCACTCCTGCCCGTGCCTAGAAATGTTGATGTGGTTTGTTATAATGAAAGCGTTAGTGCTAATCGACATACCGAGTTTTATTTATTTCGGTTGGGTCTATTGTCCCAAATAAAATTGTTCACTTCCGCTATAGATTTTAGCGTATATCTCGTTTATTATTCGGTGTACGAAAAAAGTGTATATAACAAATGTTACTCTAAATAACAAAATAAATAACTTTTGATATGTGCATATTTGCCGAAAAACCAATAGGAAACGAAATATCGCTATTTTTAATTTCTGGCTTCCCTTATAACCCCCACTCCTGCCCGTCCCTAGAAATGTTGGTATGGCTTGTTATAATGAAACCGTTAGTGCTAATAGATATACTGAGTTTTACTTAGTTCGGTTGAGTGTTTTGTGCCAAATAAAATTGTTGACTCCCGCTATAAGTTTTAGCGTATAACTCATTTATACTTCGGTATACGACGAAAGTTTATACAACAAAAGTTACTCTAAATAACAAAATAAATAACTTTTGATATGTGCATATTTGCCGAAAAACCAATAGGAAACGAAATATCGCTATTTTTAATTTCAGGCCTCCCTTATAACCCCCACTCCTGTTTGTCTTAGAGAATAATAATATAGCCTAAAGTCTAAGTTGGGCTAGTAGTAATATACATACCAAGTTTCATAAAATTCGGTTCGGCCGTTTATGCGTGAAAAGGTAACAAACAAACAAACAAACAAACAAACATACACGAAAGAAACAAAATGCAGTTTTGGTGTCTATGACATGTGAAACGAAAAGTTATCGTGAAATTTCGCGAAAAAAATCAATGTACAGACAGAGGTTACAATTTTATATATATATACCTGTATTTGTCTGTTAATACTCTATTTTTTTTTTTTTTTATCGTTACCAAACTCTATATTTAAACGTTTTCTGTAAAAAGACAGATCAAGTTCATTAATGGCTGAAATCGGACCAGGGGGAGGGGCCCCCCTGCATGATGGACTTTTATTAATTGTTGCTTGATTCTTAATGTTGGCCATAGTGCTCTTAATGTTTAATTTGTCCATTGAACCTAAAACTTATTTATCAATGGCATATTTATTCTCCAATTAAAACCATTGAATTTTATTTTTATTACTGAGTATTAATGATATTTTTTTTGTAGGTAATGTCACTCCCTGTCATTACGACGAGCAACAGAATTTTTTTGCCCAAGTGCATGGTTGGAAGAGGATAATATTATTCTCTCCAGAGCATTATGAGATGCTGTATCCCCATACTGTTTTCCATCCTCATGACAGGCAAAGCCAGGTATGCTGGTCTTTAAAATTACTTGATTAGAAAATTATGCTTATTTCATAAATATTTTTGTAAGCTGCTGTTGATACTCCATAATATTATAATAAAAAGTGTATTTCATTACCCTTCGGTGTACGACAAAAGTGTCTTACAAAAGTTCCTCCGAATAACAAAGTAAACAACTTTTTTTATGTGTATGTTTGCTGAGAAACCAATAGGAAACAAAATATGGGGATTTTGCATTCATTCCTTCCTTATGGAACCGCTGGTGCTTGGGCCTGGCAAACTTAGTTAATTTGGCGCACTTAATTCACTATGCTGGCTCACTGACCTCAGTATTCGGCAGGCTAGATGCGGTGTCGTAGAAAGACTGGGGGCTGGAGTTACTTCTCGTAATGTTTTTTCAGAGGTGAAGCTACTCTCACTAGCCGAGGCAGAAAGTGCTGGAAGGTCATTATCGTTGTCATAATCTGTTTCAAAATTTGGCTGCATGTCCATATCATCAGTAATGATGAGGGTGTGCAAGTAAAGTTCTATCTAATACAATAGAAAATGTAAGAATGAATTTTATTGTAATTTCCGCGTAACATGTTATATATAATGTGTAATATATTTTAGTTAGATAATTCAAGTTATATTTATCAACATGCATATATTTTGCTGAGCTGAATAACACAAAAAATGAGTATCTTCATTGGATTATTAAATTATATGATATCATTTTTTTATAATTATTGTTAGTACTATTTTTTTATAAAACTAAAATTATAAAAAATAATTTGGGGCTCAGGTTAGCCGTGTGCCCTCTATATTTATAGGTTCTTTATTATGGTAGTTGCACAAAGCGATTGATAGTAAATAAAATGTATGTAAAACTAAAATTAATTTGATACAATGCCGAATTTGGTTGTTTATCTTGTTAACTTTATAAAAAATTACTATGCTCAAATGAAAAATAAATATTCCTGATTTTCTATACTGTAAAATTGTATAAATGGAAGGGCAGAGGCATATTTTTTTAAATACTTGACTAAAAACAAGCAACAAAACATTATTAACTTAAATGTCCTGAAACATGATCAAGAATATCTTTGTAAAGTATTACATTCCTTTTTGCTGGAGTAAAATCAGATGAGTGTAGGTGACAACGGGTAACTGTGTGTTCAGTATTAGTACAAATTAGTACTTACTGAGCAAGTACCTGGAATGGGCAAGGGCAGCTTTAGCGTCTGGGAAGGGGGGATCTCGGTTCTGGAGGGACGTACATTCAGGAACAATTTCTCATTTTCTCCTGACATCTTGTGGACATCCTTGTAGCTTAGCAGTCTGTTGTCATATCTTTCGGTGAAGATTGTCGTCACCGACAGATATGACAACAGTATCATCTATACTGGCGGTTACAACCCTTTACTTGATTTCTTAGTCTGAGATGGAAAGAGAGCGGTAGGGTGTTAGTGGTCTTTGCCATAAAAGGATTGAAGTTTTACAAACATAAGTAGCTCTGGTAACTTGTGTATATATAAAAAAAAGGAACATAGTATAAAACTAAATTAAATCTCTGTGCCTTGCCTCCCCTTATTGCTTAAAAAATGTAACATTACTTTTCATTAGGAATGAGTTGAGCTTGTAAACGGCTCTTTGAAAAACAGTATTTCTCACTTTGAAGCTCACAACATGCGTTTTCCACTCTAATAAGGTTCCTATCACCATCTGAGCATATGCTTGAAGATATTCCTCGCCATACTACTAAGGGAACCAAAGCTGCCAGGAAAGAATTTGTGGACAATGAAGAAACACACTCCAAATGCACAAGAACACACTCCAATGCCTTGTTTATAAAACACTCAAAGATGCATAGGAATGCCTTAGAAAGCAGAGCATTCTTTCGCGTGTAGCTTGATTGGAAAAAGACCAGCATAATGGAAGCCTTTCATAAAATGGTCTACTTTGCCTAACTCTAGGAATAGGAAGTTATCCCATAAGTGGATTAGCCCCTTTAGCTCCCCAACAGATGCACCTCAAACACTTACGAATGTGACTCTGGGGTTCCTGTCTGATCTGAAATATCCAAAACCTCCTAAGTAATGCTTTTAGAGCCATAGATCTGAGGTAAAATGCATCCTGTGAAAGTGATCGATTAGTAGTGTAGACAAATGGGATTTTCCAGGGAGAATTGGAGATCATTTGAGTTCTGCAGACATCCACCCACCCTGAGAATACCCGCCTCATCCAAATATACAGATAGCTCGAGAAGACTTCGAGAGAGAGGTTAGTTAGTGGTCCTCTGGAATTCCTTATTAAACTCATGGAGTTGAACAGCTTTGACACTTATTGTCAAAATGTGGTCAATCTCAGACAAGGACTGAGGTCGATGATCCTTGAAGAAGAATGCGTTTTTCAACTATAGCAAGAACTAGTGAACGAACCATCAAAGAATATTTAAAAAAACCTGCTCATCCAAGATAGCAACTATGGTTCAGCCAACTCCTGGGTTAATATGGCACCTGAGCGTAGCACGGGAACTTGTCCTTCCAGAGGACTGGGAGTGTCTTACAACAAAGGGCCTGATAAAGCCAAACTTTTTATTGAAGTGACAGAGCGCTTTCGATGCAGTACATCATCGTCAGTGTCCGAACGTCCTGAATATGCACCTGAAGGGCCTCAGGACCAGACTCCATATATAATTTAATTTTAAATTGCATAAAAGAGCAATACTGTTAATATTCAACAAAAAGTTGAGACTCCTGTCGGCACTTTTTAAGAATTAAAACATTTTTTTTTGCTTGTACCACACAGTACTGTTTATGAAACAAAACACCAACTTGTTTTACAGAAATAGTATAACACACAATTATAAAACAAGATACAAGATTAAGCTTCAAAAAAGCTTAAATATTTATCGGAAATCATATCATTTTCAGGAGTAAAACTGTTTAATTTACTCCCCGAATATATTAAATTCTTAAATATATCTCAAATTCTTTGTTTGAAATAAATTAAAAAACTTCATGTCTGAAAGATGTTTTTATTCACAAGATGAATATTGTTAAAAATGTTCAATTATTAAATACAATTACAAAAAAACAATTTATAATCAGGTACATTGTTTCTTTAAGGGGGGAAAAAGTTTCTCATCATTTATAAAGTATGTCGTTCTTTAATAAATTAAATATTAATAACAAAGCATGTCAATAAATTAAAAATGCATGTTATGTGTTTAGAAAGGTATTAAGATTGTTACAAAATTAATTTATTATATAGTCAATTTTTTATAAAAAAACAAAAATATTTGACTTAATCTATGTTATGCTAACATTCAATGGAAATAAATACTGAGTTCATCTCAATTTTGTTTTCACCACTCTTAACATTTATTCATTATTCCAAATTATAACCCGTAACCTATGTAGTAAGGTCCAAAAGTTTCCGTCCTAGGATAGAAGGAAAGGTGAAAGAAAAAAACTGGTTTTACTGTTTTTCAATATATTCTCCTCTAAGTCCAATACACTTATTACAACACTTTGGCAACATTTCTATACCATGAAAAAAATAATTTTCTTCTTTGTTAAAAAAATGTTCTTCCACTGCTGCTTGGAGCTCTTCGTCGGTGTTAAATCGCCTTCCACGAAGGTCAGATTTTAATTTTGAGAAAAGGTAGAAATCACTAGGGGCCAAGTCTGGGCTGTAGGGTGGGTGAGAGATTTCTTGGAATCCACAGTCCTTCACAGCGGCCTTGGAAATCAATGCTGTATGGACAGGGGAATTGTCGTGAAGGAGGCGGACGCCTCTGCTTAACTTCCCTCGCCTCTTCTCTTTAATGGCGTCTCGTAACTGGTGAAGTAGGGCTGCATAATACTCACCATTCATTGTGGTATTCCTTTCTTTAAAATCTATCAATAGTATTCCTTTACAGTCCCAAAAAATTGTGGCCATTATCTTTTTTGTTGACTGCGTGACTTTTGCCTTTAAAGGAGGCGCTTCTCCATTCCATGGACTCTCTTTGCTGAGTGGGTCATAATATAGAACCATTGTCTCATCCCCTGTTACAATTGAGTCCAAAAAATTGTTTGGGTCGGTATTATACTCCGTAAAAATTCATTGCAGCAGTGAACTCGTTCCTGTTTTTGATGAGCTGAAAGAATTTTTGGAATCCATCTTGCACTAACCTTGTTCATATGCAAATGTTCTTTGATGATCCTGAAAACACTTGTTTTTGAAAGCCCCAACCTCGCTGCTATTTCCTTGGTTTTCGTCGTCGGTCAGACAGCAATTCAGATTCCACAAGTAGGATTGTTTCAGAAGTGACAGCTTCCAGTGGGCAACCGGGATGTGGGTCATCTTCTAGACTTTCTCTCCCTAACTTAAATAATTTTGCCCATTCTTTCACTGTGGAATAGGAGGGGGAGGACTGCCTGTATACACAATCCAAGCGCTCTTTAATTTACGCAGGAGTAAGACCCTCTTTACAAAAGAATTTAATTACCGCATGGTACTCGAGTTTAAACATTGTAAAAATGGGGAGTTTCCTTTAAGGCTGGACACTGACTGACAAGACCGAGGAAGTCCGGGCGATGGGTATGGAGTGAGCAGGCATGGACCTGCATAGGCGTGGAGGTCCCGGCACGTTTGATGTAGGGCAAGCAGGACAGGCCGGAAACTTATGGACCTTACTACGTATCTATTTCTACACCATCACACTAAAGGCTTACACACACTTTCACAAATCAATAAAAATTGTACGATCTATACCATTCTCAACTTTGAAAACATATTAATTATTACCATCACTTAATATAAGCTAGGTTCATTGCCAATATACATTCAAATATATGAATTGTCAATGAAGTGAACTAAGAAACAAGTAAATAATAATAATGATTTTCAGTCCTTAATGATGATTTATTGACATTTACTATTAAATATTGGAATTATTTAATTAAACTAAATTAAATCTTTAAAACAATAATACATTTTCTGATAATAATAACAAGAAATTAACTGAGCAGAATCAGTCAGCATTTTTAATATTCTTGTAGCAGATTTATACCTTTTTAAATTATTGTTAATTTTATTAATCACTAGTTTTCATTCTCTCTAATAGTTGATTTTCTTCAAAAGATGGAATATTAGCATTGTAATTGACGATAAATAAGAATTACAATTTGTGATCAGAAAATAAAGTCGATGTTACTTTTTTTTGACACTCACTATTTTGTGCCTGCTTTCATATCTTGGTAATTATATAATTTTCCATATTAAATTATTCTTAATTTGTTACAATATCCAGTGATATTTCCTCAAAATTTGCATTTATAAGTAATTTAATCGAACAGAATCAAGAACTTATATGTTTGAGTAACCAACTTATGTTCTTTAGATGTTTTACAGTTTTTTACTTCCTTGTACAAATTATAGAACGTAAAGTAGTCTAGAAAATGCTTGATTTTCAAATTTTAACTGAATTATCCGTTTTGACCTTCCTCTGGGAAGTCCTCAGGGTTCAGACCCATTTTGACGACATCTGTATTTAAAACGACATAAATAAAAAACGGTTAGCTTTGTTAGGAGACCCTTTTTATTTATCAAAAGAAGATATGCTCTTCAAACGACAACATTGGGAGAAGTTGAAATAATTTAAATCCTAGCTACCTTCTCCAGCAGTCAGGGCACCTCTACTCTTACAGTGAATTTCCAATGGCTCTTGGGCCATCTTTATCGGACTTTGTAATATTTGGTGTTTTTGAGGGAGCTTGTTGTGGAAAGAGTATGAATCATTCTAAGTATGGATCAGATAGATGGGATTTAAAAAATGTATAGAAAGATCTTAAATCATATGCCTTGATATATTTTGATCTGATGTATTGGAATTGAGAATTACTAAAAGAAATTTCTTTCAAATGAAGTCACCATAACTTTTAGCAGATTTCCCTTTAGGGAAATCAGCTATTGAGGTTGTACTCATGACGGAATTTTCGAAATTTTTCTTCAAATGTCCATCGATCCTACCCAGGAGATGACGAAAATGATGTCCGTTCAAAACTGTGTGTGTGTGTGTATATATATATATATATATATATATATATATATATATATATATATATATATATTTGTCTGTTACCGCTCTAGCGGTCGCAATTTTTGTTTGATCGTTACCAAACTCGATATTTAGTCGTTTTATGTAAAAAGAAAGATCAAGTTCGTTAACGGCTGAAATCGGACCAGTGGGAGGGGGGGTTTAGAGGGGAGGATTTTCGAAAATTCGAAATATCTCCGTTACTATACGTCGGACTGAAAAATTGTACAGAATCAATCTTATTGCAAATTAAATTTACTATAAATATTGTTATATACATTTATTCTTTATCTTGAATATTAATCGAGATATTTGCATTTGTATTCTGTGTGTGGTCACCAGTAGGCTATGTTTGGACTTTCCGCCGAGAGCTCTGGCGGCCGTTTCCATAACTATTCGTCCCTCGTGAATAGGTTTAGAGGTTAGGTTAACTGTTTTTTGGGGCTAGAAACTACTGGGTTATTACGCCCTAAATAATGTTTTAGGTTTAGAGGTTTCTTACTACTACAGTTGTTATTAGGCAGATTTCTCTATTGTAAAACTTCACGTGGGAAATCTGCTTAGTTTACGCAGCCCCTGCATGACAGACTTTTTGTATGTTTAATTTAATGAAGGTAAAGGAAAGGGTACCCACATCAAATATTCAATTTTTATAATAATTGACAATAGTAACTTTGTATTTAATTTTATTACTAGAAATGTTCTATTGTATACAAAACTTGAAAATACTTCATCCTGATATAATTTTTGGTAACTTTGTTTTATCAGTATCAGTTTCTTGTTTTTTGTTTCTTTTTTTTTTTTTTTTCAAATGAAAACTAAAACCAAACATTTGTTATTTAGTTACTTTTTTGACCAGGCTAAATGTAAAATAAATAATATAAAATTAGCCATCATTCATAAATCATAGTTTTCTCCAATACTCTAAATTAATATGTAACAGTTGCCTATGCCCATCAGAATAGAACATTTTTAACATGATAGGTCAATAACATTTTTAGATTTAACTCATAGTTACAGAAATATTTTGAATTTTTTTACCCCTTCTGTTTTTTTTTTGCCCCCTCCCTGCTCTTTCTTGGCTGGTGATAACATATGTTAGATTTAAACTTGAAATAAGGCACTTCGTGATTTGTTGTTGATGTGAGATAAATTGGAGTGGGGCTTTACTTTATCTCGGCTAATATTATTAACGTCCACTCTTTGCAACTAAGCAGCTAATATTAGAGTAAAGCAAAAATAAATAAAACAACTATATGAAATAAAATTAGCAATAATGTTAGTTATGTAATATTTCTTGATCAGACTTATAGTAACAGAGATATTTGTAATTTTCGATCCCCCTCCTCCTTAAACCACCCCATCTCGTGGTTCGATTTCAGCTGTTAACAGATTCGATCTACATGAGAAAGAAACAGTCGTGTATACCTGTGTTTGTGTGCACATGCATGTATCGATGTATGAGTGCGTGATTTTAAAGGATGTTTTCTCTTTCTTTTTTAATTTTTTAGTTCTCTTTATTGGACTATTGATTAATTTATATAGTAGAAACATTGCCATGTGTACTTATTGTTAAAATAACATAAATATATTTCAGGTTGACTTTGATAAACCAGATTTGAAGAAATTCCCCAGGTTCTTAGAGGTGCAAGGAGAGGAAGCAATTGTAGGTCCTGGGGATGTTTTGTACATACCGATTTATTGGTGGCACCACGTTGAGTCATTATTAGATGGTGATTATACGGTTTCTGTCAACTTTTGGTATAAGGTAAGTTGATTTCTAGTGATCCCTGCCATGTATACTGGAACTTATGATTAAGTATGTAATTCCAATGTTATATTTTTATGTGAGAGAAGAATTATTTGAAGTCCCGGTCAACACGGGATAGTACTCTGTTCTACAAACTTTGTATTCTAGTTTGGTTGGAAAATTATTAATCATTACATTGAATAATATTTACTGATGATGTATTCCGTCCATTCTTTATTAATTAAAATAGGTATTGTAATAGATAATAGAAAGAAGATATCAAAATTTATAGTCTCTTAATGCTTTATAGGGTGCTTTTGCAAGCCCTTCGGCATTACCTGCTAAAGGCATTGCAATTTTATGAGGTGCTGGTTCAGGAGCATGTTATGTTTATAGAATTTGATTTCCGGAGGACCATTGAAATGTACAAGATGGTTATTTGCTAAGATACTAGTATATTCAAAATTGAGTATTTTACATGATTTAGAGGGTATGGTCTATGGCAGGGCATTTGTTGTTAGTGAGTTAGAAACTGAAATATAGGGTTACTTTATGAGATGCAGATGAAAATGATGTTCTTGACTCTGCCCTTTGGACCCCAGGATGTCCTCTCAAGTTGTGTTTACACAAATACCCTATAGAGACCAGCTCATTCCAGGGGCATCCTTGGTTGGCTTAGATGACAACAGAATGGGGCTGATATCGGTTTTTATTACCACTTCAATTTTAAATTGGGCATAGGGCGAATCTCGGTGTTACAGTTAGATCCTAATTTTCCTAATTTTGGATGCATATGGTACCCAGGGACCCAAAGTTACCATTTATAACATCACCAAAAAAAAAAAAATCGCCTAAAGGGGTGGCTTCCAGAGAAGCCATTGTTATCCTTCCTGTCAAGAATAATAGCTGCTTTCTCTTATGGGAAATATGCTAAAAAGGTGGAAAATGGTTTGAGGCTTTTTTTTTTTTTTTTTATATTTAGTAAAACCGTAAATTAATCGCAAATAATAAGCTTTGATGAAAAAATAACTAGATAATCATACACTTAATAGCAAGTTGGGGTTGTTTTACAATAGAAAAGTAGTAAGAGGAGAAATGAGCTACATTTAAAATTTTGATCTGCTCTGAATATATCAAATTTCCTAGCATAATGGCAAATAACATGTATAGGACAATAACAAAATTAATCTTCGTAATATATATATATATATATATATATATATATATATATATATATATATATATATATATATACTAGCTCAGATAACCGTTTAGGGTTAATACCCGTCGTTTCTGTGGATTTGTTAATAATAAAATTAATTTTTTATGTAAGACTTCATTTCCTCCATATTGTCTTATTTCTCGTTTCCTGTGCATTATGCATAGATTTGAATTATTAAGGACAAAATATTAACATACATTTGAATTAATTTTTCCTGGTGAGGTACCTGGTAGTTCATATTGAAAAGAATTGTTGAGCAACTTTCTCTAAATAACAAAATAAACAACTTTTGTTATGTGCATATTTGCCGAAACCCCAATAGGAAACGAAATATCACTATTTTTAATTTCTGGCCTCCCTTATAGCCCCCACTCCTGCCCGTCCCTAGAAATGTTAGTATGGCTTATTATAAGGAAGGCGCTAGTGCTAACTCACATACCGAGTTTGGTTGAGTCTTTTGTGCCAAAAAAAAATTGTCGACTCGCTATAATTTTTAGCGTATTATGCCTTTATACTTCGGTATTCGATGATATTGTAAAAACAAATGTTTCTCTAAATAACAAAATAAACAACTTTTGTTATGTGTATATTTGCCGAAACCCCAATAGGAAACGAAATATCATTATATTTAATTGCAGGCCTCCCTTATAACCCCCACTCCTGCCCGTCCCTAGAAATGTTAGTATGTCTTATTATAAGGAAGGTGTTAGTGCTAATTTACATACCGAGTTTGGTTTAGTTCTGTTGAGTTTTTGTGCCAAATAAAATTGTTGACTTCCGCAGTAGTTTTTAACGTATAACTCATTTATAATTAGGTATACGACAAAAGTGTATATAATAAAAGTTACTCCAAATAACAAAATAAACAACTTTTGTTCTGTGCATAATTGCCAAAAATGCAATAGGAAACAAAATATTGCTATTTTTAATTTCAGCCCTCCCTTATAACCCCCACTCCTGCTCGTCTTACAGAATATTAATATAACCTAAAGTCTAAGTTGGGTTAGTGGTATTATACATACCAAGTTTCATAAAATTCGGTTCAGCCGTATATGCGTGAAAAAGTAACAAACAAACAGACGCCAAAGAAACAAAATGCAGTTATGGTGTCTATGACATGTGAAACGAAAAGTTATCGTGAAATTTTGCGAAAAAAATCAATGTACTGACAGAGGTTACAATTTTATATATAGTTGTCTATTATTTTTATTTAGAGTTCTATTACTTTCTTGAATGAAGTAATGAAAGTATTGTAATCATGGAAATTTTGGGTTATCAGATTTCAACGGAATTATCCACTTTGATCTTCCCTGAACCCATCTTGACTAGTTTTAGAATGACGTATGCATTTACATATCTCTCATAACTTAAAAACGACTTGGTTTAGAAAATTAAAATTTTATATTTAGAACTGTTTTGTTATCTATTTGTGAACCTCCCTTTGTGATTGGAATTGACTATGGAGAAGGAAGGGTTTAAAGTTGGCGAAAGTACATCCCAATTAGCCTTAGTAGCACAAAGTGGATTTTAATAAATAAGAAAATTTTTAAATGAAGTCATTTAAAATTTTTAAATGAAGTCGATTTTTGGACAAAGGAATTTATTTAGTGACGGAATTCATTAAATAAAATCCTCAGTCCCATCCTGGCTAGAAAAGGGTGTTAATAAATAATTTAATTTTAAATGTAGTCAAGCAAACATCTTCTTTATTTAATTTAAAAGGAGTACAAGAAAGTCATTTGGTGCCCTCATCAGATGTTTTCATTGGGTATTACCTATACCTCTTTTCTCATAGAATTCTAACATCTCTTCCGAAAGCTTACCCTATTTTACATAGTATCTTTATCAGCTTTCACTAAGATCTTCACTAACCCGCTCATTGGACCATTTTGATTTTGTTCTTATAAATTTCATAAGCTGTCCTTTGACAGAGTTCTGTTTCTTTGTGATATGATCACTCCCATTAGAATTCAGTGTTATTAATTTACCTTAACATGGGCACATTTCCATTTTTCTCTCTAATGCAAATATTTACATCTTTAATTCTTTCTAGTCTAAATAAATATAAATTAAGATTTGTATTTGTGACATATTTTGTTAATAGTTACTTATTTAGATAATTAAATAATGTCAACAGCATATTGAATAGTTTTCATATTGTTATTTCAGGCTGGACCGACAGGAGACATTATATATCCTCTTCAAGGTCATCAGAAGTTAGCTATTATGAGGAACATCGAAAAAATGTTAGGAGAAGCATTAAGAGATCCTGACGAAGTTGCCCAACTTTTGAGAGCCCTTGTCTTGGGAAGATATACTGAATTCTGAAGTCTTTGATTTTGTATATGATGTACATTCTTAATGTTACTATCCATGTAAATGTATTGTTTACTTAATGTATTTTATATGTATATAATGTGAAAGTTTTTAATATGTCATTCCTTCCAAGATCGTTACTATAAAAATTATTGATTGATAAATATTTTGTTTTTTAATCATTCCTTCCCTTTCAACAAAAGGAACAACAAGCAATTAGAAGTATGTTACGATTGTTCATGGAATTTATGATAAATGTTAATTTTGTATGAAATCGCTAATTTGTTATCTCCTAAAGAATGATTATTCTAGTTTCTTAATTATGAAAGTTGAGAGTGTAGCAGTAACCTGCCTTTTTAAAGGTTATACCAATGTCACCTGCCTGCTAGTGTTGAAAATGTTTCATCAATTCCAGCAATTGATAAGCACAAATTGCATGTTTACCCCTAATATTGTTTTGATTAAACAATTGGACTCTTCAGACTTTTTCTTTTGGTTGGGAACATCATTATGCTAATGCTTCAACATACCTATACGCACACACATGAGTGTGCATGCATGCACACACAGTAAGTTCCCCAGGCTAAGTTTCCAGCCTAATCTCGCTCCCGTACTTCAAGTTGGTGGAAACTTGCCCACTGTGCCTGTCTATGCCTGTACTCTCCATAACATTTCCTCCATCCTGTCAGTCTGTATCTTAATTTGAACGAAACCTTGCGGCAGAAAGAATTTTTAAAAATGTTCAAGATCAGATACCGTGCGGTTATTAAATTCTTTTGTACTCTTCCAAATTAAAGAGTGCTTGGATGGTGTGTGTTTGAGGAGTCCTCTCTCTCGTATTCCAATTTGAAAGAATGTGTAAAATTATTTAAGTTAGGGAGAGAAAGTCTTGATGACGACCCGTGCCCTGGGCTCCCATTGGAAGTTCGCCACTTCTGAAACAGTCCAACTTGTGGAAGCTCAATTACTATCCAATCAGAGGCTGAAGACCAAAGAAATAACAGCAAGGTAATGTTTATCAAAATAAGAATCAAGGGGTTAAGTGTTAGAAGGATCATTAAAGAACATTTGTATATGAGAAATGTTAGTGCAAGATGGGTTCCGAAAATTTTTTCTGCTCCTCAAAAATATGTACGTTTTTGCTGCTGCAATAAAAAAGGATTTAATGCTGATTCATAAAAATTGGATTGAGTTGTAACTGGCGATTATACAATGGTTCTATAGTATGACCCAATCAGCAAAACATATTGAGTTGTAACCTAGGGATTATACAATGGTTCTATACTATGACCCAATCAGCAAAACATATTGAGTTGTAACCTAGGGATTATACAATGGTTCTATACTATGACCCAATCAGCAAAACAGAGTCCAAGGAATGGGGAATGTTCCACAATTCCAAGTGGGATTCAGTTACTACAAGTAACCGATATGTTTTTGGTTCATTCACTAGTGTTGGGGGAAAAGTATTCTGCCATCCTTCTACTTGCTACCTTGGCATGCAAATCAAACATACTCAAGTGCTATACTTACATTATTCACCTGTTGTGATAGTAAAGAAGATAATAATTTTATTATAAAAGTATTAATTAAGCTGTACTAATTATATAGTGAAGAGTAAGGGGATTTCATATTATTCCAAACAACTGAACTTATGAACACCCAACCTTCCATACTTTTGTAAAATTTACTGAAAAGTAGCGAAATATTTAAACAGAGTACTTCCCAATTATATGTGTTTTTATTGGTGCTATTCGATAATTAGAGTTTCCAGTAAAGAAATTTAAAATTTATCCTAGTTGGCCCCAGCATTTATTTTAATACACTCATATAAAAAAAGGGATTAAATACTCTGTTATATAATAAACCACATTATTAGAAGCCTAAATACCAAATATTGTTTTCATTGAACTTTTGCTTTGTAAAATATACGCACTTACGTTCTGTTGACCCCCCCCCCCCCTTTGTTTTGTTCTTGGATTACTAAAATTTGTATGATTGAGATAAAAATGATACTGATTCATTACAAATTACAGCACTAACTTTGATAAATAGTTTTCAATAAAATTAATATGTTATATTCATTAATTGTTTTTCTTTCCGGTCTAAGTCTCTACTCAGGGCTACGATGTTGGCTGGCCTGTTTACAATGCGGCCGTTTTCCGTTGTAGAGAACATTAACTTGTAAATTGTCTGAAGGACTTCTCATTACCGTTTGAATTTATTCGCTTAACATTCGCGGTAGTGCTCCCTATTGTAAACCTTCGCATGGGAAATCTGCTTAGTTTACGCAGCCCCTGTGTGACGGACTTTTTGCCATCTCCCAGGTAGGATCGATGGACATTTGAAGAAACATTTCGAAAATCGCGTTTCTATGTAAAAAAAAAAAACAGATGAGGAGAAGGGATCGGTGGGCTGGAGTGTCGAAAAAATGAATAACTCAACAATTGTATACGGTTAATAGATGAACAAGATTAGACCTATAAAATTTTACGATCCACCTCATAATAACGACAGTATTTTGAATTATTGAGCTCCCCTCCCCCCCCCCCCCCCTAAACCCGCTCTATTCCTGTCATCACTCGGCGAATCTGCATGTATCTCGCATAATAAAGGTCTCTTAAAAACAATCTTGGTATTTAAGCATAGAATAAAGTAGCTCATGATAAAGCTTATTTTTAATGACATGAGTAGGTGGGGGTATCTGAAGGCTTAAAACTAAAAAAAAAATCCAAATATCTTGGTTAATATTCCTGATAGAACAACATTTATACTAGATTAAATTTTCAATAACATTAGTTCTATAAACGATTTCGATCCGACGTATAATAAAAAAAACTGTTTCGAAATTTTCGAAAATCATTCCCTTTAAACAGTCTTTCCCCACAGTTTGATTTCAGCCATTAACGAACTTAATCTTTTGCATATAACGCTTATTTACCCAGTTTGGTAGCGATTAAAAAAAAAATGCGACCGGTAAAGCAGTAACAGACAAATATGTATTTTTGTATGTATTATATGTACATATAATTTTGAACGGACCTCATTTTCGTCATCTTCAGGGTAGGATTGATGGACATTTGAAGACATTTTTCAAAAACCACTTTATGGGTACGACCTCAATAGCTGATTTCCCTTAAGGGAAATCTGCTAACAAAAATGCTCTAGTCACTGCTATTTGCTAATTTGATTGCTCATTTTCGCTAACTGCGGTAATGAACCGGATGTTTATTCCAATATTTAATTTGTTTATTCAGTTGGTATATAGATGGTTTAAAGCAATTTAATTTTCAGATTCTGTTTGCCCCCAAAAAATATATAAGTGAAGAACAAGACTATAAAATCTTGTTTCATTGTCTACCTAGCACCAATTGGCAGTTATGAGGTAGTACATCTATTTTATCTTAGTCTCTTGTAATCGTTTGTTACTGTTGATTTCGTTTCAGAATTTGGTAGGAGAAAACATCTGATGTGGGGACCACATGACTTCCTTGTACTCCCATTAAATTAAATAAACAAAGTGTTTGGATGCATTTAATTTGAAAGTCATCAGATATGCAAATGTCTATCTTCTTGTAGCTCTATATAGATTTTTAGTACTTCTACTTTGTAGTAAGAAATTTGATTGTTTTTATTTTCGCCCTACACTAAGCCCCCCCCCTTACCCCCTTGTACAATTTTGAGATGTGACAACAATCTTAAATAAGAAATTTCAACATTCTAAAGCTAGCCATTTTTGCCTTATGCGATGTATGGACTGACGTCACGCCCAAACTAGTTAAAATCAGTTGGTTGGTGGGGGGGGGGGTCAAACGGATTATTCCTTTGGAATCTGAAAACTAAAAATGTTTGCATTTGCAATGCTCCCTTTACCTCATAAAATGAAGTAAAATACCTTGATAACAAATGCCATAGGAAAAGATTTTAGCCCTTAACATCCAGTTTAATTTAACCTGCCGTTAATTTCCCAATTAAATCTAACTTGTGCAATTGGTGTCTGACTAAAAGGTGGAGTGTGCAGCAAACCTCATACTTTATTATTATGTTTTTTTTCTTCATACATTTATTGACGATACAATGTTCAGACATGCCTTGCAAACCCCATCATTATATATTAAATGCTAAAGGAGTTATATTTTCTTCATAGTTTCATGGCAAGGGTCACGAATAAATACCATTTCTTCAGCGCAAACTTTATTCATACTGCCCTACATGTTTTGTGGCTTACATACCATTTCTTCAAGGGCCGTCCATTTTTGAAGTGCTCTTTCCCCCCATACGTCAATTGCGAATATCCCTTCAGCACTGGGGAGGTCGTTGATACTGAGTCAAAACTATATATATATATATATATATATATATATATATATATATATATATATATATATATGTGTGTGTGTGTGTGTGTGTGTGTGTGTAGTGGTGGGGCGCCGGTGGCCATGCGGGCTAGATTCAGGTTCGTGTGTGTGTGTGTTATGTGTGATCCTACCCAGGAGATGTCGAAAATGAGGTCCGTTCAAAACTGTATGTATATATGGGAAACAGGTCTCAATAACACGAAGTCTTCCCACCAATTTATTTATTCATGCACAAGGCCTTTCGGCACTAACGTGCCATCATCAGGTGCTTCTGCTGTATAATTGACGTTAACGCCACGGCTTTGGGGCCACTACTCTAAGTAGTGCATGAATAAATAAATTGGTGGGAAGACTTCGTGTTATTGAGACCTGTTTCCCAGATCTGCACTCCCACATCCAGCAACATACAAATTATGTATGTATATATATGTCTGTTACCGCTCTAGCGGTCGCAATTTTTGTTTGATCGTTACCTAACTCGATATTTAGTCGTTTTATGTAAAAAGAAAGATCAAGTTCGTTAACGGGTGAAATCGGATCAGAGTGAGGGGGGGTTTTGAGGGGAAGATTTTCGAAATATCTCCGTCCGTTACTATACATCGGATCGAAAAATTGTACAGAATCAATCTTATTTCAAATTAAATTTACTATAAATATTGTTATATACATTTATTCTCTTTCTTGAATATTAACTGAGATATTTGCATTTTTATTAACTCTGGGCGGCTAACGGACGAGTGACTTTCCCGCCAAAAGCTAGTTCGGCCGTTTCCTTAACTGCTCGGTTCTTGTGAAATTTCTCTATTGTAAAACTTAACGTGGGAAATCTGCTTAGTTTACGCAGGCCCTGCGTGACGGTTATATATATATATATATATATATATATATATATATATATATATGTGTGTTTGTGTGTGTGTGTGTGTGTGTGTGTGTGTGTGTGTGAGTTAATAGTTTAAAACTATTTCATTCATATTAAACTCAATATTTAACTCTTTTGTGTAAAATCGTTTGTCATTCGTTAATTGGACAAGGAGTCCTGGCTTCAAGAGAAGATAACACATTTAATAAGAAATGTGCCCATTATTATTTGACACACGGAAAAATGTAATATAACCAATGTTGTTGGAAATGTAAACTTAAAAAATGTTCGCCCTCTAACTCGAATATTATTCCAATCATATTATTCTTATCATAAATCTTGTTTATATTTGGTTCTTACAAAAGGAGAAATGTAAACAGAAAGTTAGAATGACATCTGTCACATGAGAAATGAGGTGTTTTTTTTTGCTGCCTCTGTACCACAAGCTATTTTAAATTCTTTATTCTTTGTAATGAAAGCAAGGCTGAAGTCTTTCAAATTGGAATTTAACCCCCCCCCCCCAAAAAAAAAATATTAAGAATGGTACTAGTAAACTAGTTATGAAGATTAGTCAAATATTTCCAGGATGAAGTTAATTTTAGGATGTGTACTCCTGATTGCTGCTTTCTATAAAGTTGAGGCAGCAGGGACTTCGTGCAATTGTGGATGGATTAACAAGGTTTACTTTATTTTTTAATCATTTTTTTTTAACTTAGTCAAATATTGTATCTTATGTAAGGTTCATTATACGGATTTCCCTTGCAAGTCGATTATTACTGGAATATAATTATTACTGGAGTATTGGTGGATTGGAGTACTATTACGGCATTGTATTGTAGATATGATTTTTAATTCTTACTTGCAAGTGATATCTAATTACCGTGTTTATGCGGACTTTCTTTGTTATTCTTTTGGGTTTGGCAGTTTGAGGTCGAGTCATGAAGCATATTCAGACAAATCTCAGTTTATCCTAACTAGTAGATGACAACAATATTCAAATTCTAAGTTTAAATGTTTAAAAGCAGTAAATATCTTTGTTATTCGTATCTCATTCAAATATTATATATATATATATATATATATATATATATATATATATATATATATATATTTATATCCCACTTCTGACATAAGTTGTTACGTGATGCAATACACTCTTGATAAATTCTCCTTCACTACGTCTCACAATATGCACTAATAGCTTTACTTCTTATTGCTAAGTACAATAACTCACGAGCTCGAAAGTTCACAAAACACGGCACTGCACTGATCTTCACAAAAACACTGTTCCGCACTGAAACTAAAATGCACTGTTCACTAAAGCTACTTCGTACTTCTTAAATACACGATTAATCCAACGTAATTTTTCAAGTACGCAGATTTAGCAACATTATGAGTATATATATATAATTGTAACCTTTGTCTGTAGGTACATTGAGTTTTCTCTCAAAATTTCATGATAACTTTTCGTTTCACATGTCATAGACAACATAACTGCATTTTGTTTCTTCCGTGTATGTTTGTTTGTTACCTTTTCACACATAAACAGCTTAACCGAATTTTATGAAAATTGGTATGTATAATACTACTAACCCAACTTAGACTTTAGGCTATATTAGGGGGTTTTAAGGGAGGCCTGAAATTAAAAATAGCGATATTTCGTTTCCTATTGGTTTTTCAGCAAGTGTGAACATAACAAAAGTTGCTTATTTTGTTATTTAGAGTAACTTTTATTACACACACTTTTTTCGTATAACGTATTATAAACGAGATATACGCTAAAACCTATAGCGAAAGTGAGCAATTTTATTTAGCCCAAAGACTCAACCGAACTTAATAAAACTCGGTATGTGCATTAGCACTAACACCTTCATTATAATAAGCCATACCAACATTTCTAGAGACGGGTAGGAGTGGGGGTTGTAAGGGAAGCCTGAAATTAAAAATAGTGATATTTCGTTTTCTAATGGGGTTTCTGCAAATATGCACAGAACAAAAGTTTACTGTAAATACTAAAGCGAGAGCCAACAATTTTGTTGGGCACTAACGATTGAACCGAAATTAACAAAACTCGGTATGTGAATTAGCATTAATTCTTCCATGATTATAAAAATACTCATTAAGTATTAAAATTTGTAGGTCCAAACGGAAGTGGGGTTATGAGGGAGGCCTGAAATAAAAACTCGCAATATTTCATTGTCTATTTGTTTTTCGAAAAACGTGTTCATAACAAACGTTGTTTACGTTGTTATTTAGAGTTACTTTTGTTTTATACATTTTTTTCGGGAACAATGTGTGAAGCAAGTAATTCGCGTAGAAATATTGTATGCTCAACAATTCATTCCTCACCTGGAATAATAAATTCAAATCTTTGTTAATATTTTGTCCTTAATAATTCAAATCTATGCATAATACACAAGAGACGGGAAATATGACAATAATGAATTTTATTATTAACAAATCCACAGCAACGACGAGTATAGACCCTAAAAACTGGGAAGGGTAAATGTCAAAATATTGTGCAAAGTAAAGCCTTGCCAAAAAAATACCATCACCATTCAGCCTCAAATGAATTCCCGGACGAAGCCGGGTATCTGAGCTAGTTTACATAAAATGAATAAGGAGTTTTGCTGTACAGCGGGATTCTGGAAAGATGACTGAGTGGATCAAACATTGGCCTATACGAATAATAAAATAGAATGTTGGTGAAAAGAAGTTCCAAGTGAAATGTGGGTGGACTATTTTTACAAAGGGAGATGGGTGGTCTTAGAATTGTCTGAAGGAGTTATGCCTAATCTTCTAATGTTGGAATGGTCCGCTAGTATAAAATAATGTAGAAAATACTCTACTTCTCGTATATAGGGCTGGTGGTTGTTTCCGTGGATAGAAAATATCGATTTCTACGAAAATAACCAAGGGGAAGATAAAGGACATTTGCACCAGACTGTCCAACAATAACGGCGTCAGAAACAGTGAGAAAATTCCACTCGAGGCCAGAATTGTTTGAGGCCTCTGTGTTCATAGCCTTAAGCTGGCTAATGATATTCATAATTAAGATGATGCCCTCCAATCTTGCCTCATTGACACGTTGTTAGAATTTTAAAAAGGAGGAAATATGTGAGTTGACTATTGAAAACTAATATGTGAGGTGACTATTGAAAACTAATATGTGAGGTGACTATTGAGTGATTTGGTCCAGAGAATAGTGGTGTGGTTTACTTGAGAATGTCGTGTCGGCTGTGATGGAGAGGATGAAGGTCCCAACAAAATAGGCGTGTTCTAACAAAATCTATTCTATTCCACCAATATAATAATAATCAAATAAAATTCGATTTCAGAATAAAATAATCTAGTAATACAAATGCCAATCAAATATTTCTAATATCTTTCGGTAAAAAAAATATTAATAATAATGATAGCTAATGGACCACTCTTGATAAATTGAACCACTTTGGTACAGCTGTCTTGGCCTGACGTTGGCCTCGTTGGAATTATATGGCGGCAGGTATAGCACTGTTCCCTTGAAGCCGGCAAAACTCAAACATATTGCCTGTCCTGGCAGTCAAACTGACGTCTCGAAAAATGCGGACGAGAACCTACCATCATAGGACAATGGACAGACACAAAACACAAACACTACGTTAACTATAACACTTTAAACTGCGCAACGCTCTCGTTTCGCTTGACAGAACACGGACCACTCTATACTGAATTTCCGCATCAATTGTACTGTAGGAAAGTTTATTTAGATTGCTGTTAATCCCTTCTCACGTGACCCAAATTGTAATTAATTAATTTCTTATAAATTCTTCATAGTTTTATGGCAAGGGTCACTAATAAAAACCTTTTTTTTCGGTGCGAATTTTATTGAAACTGCCCTACATGTTTCGAGGACTACTAGCCAACGCTTCAGGGACTATCCCTTAAAAAAAATCATATATTCTATAACATTTTATCTTAAATTAATCGATTATAAATTATAACGCAAAATAATCGAGTTCAAAATTGACGTGTAAATAATCGAATTGTAGTCAGCTGATTTAACCTACCTGGGAAACCTCAGTATCAACTACCTCTTCAATGAGGACCGTCGCTACGGTTGTAAGAGGGAAACGAGAAATGTAAGTAGCAATCTATAATTAGATTTAATAAATATATCATTGATACCTATTAATACAATATTTAGCAAAGAAATTTTAAGGGTTTTGTTAAATTAATGTTATTAATTTTTTATATTTTTTTTTGAATAGAGATAGCCCTTGAAACATGAAGGGCAGTTTCAATAAAGTTATATATAACTATATGAAGAATAAATAAAAAATATGAAGAATGTATAAGAATATATAAAAAATATTGGATTCAGAATAAGAAGAAATAATTTCTCGTTTTCAGGGTCGTATAATAGGCGGCGATGTAGTAGCAAAGAATAAATACCCATGGATAACATCATTGGAAGAAATTCCTGACCCGTGGGAGTTCTGTGGAGGGGCTATTGTATCTCCTTGGCACATAATCACAGCTGCTCACTGCACACACAAAAAAGGAATTAATAATATTCAAGTGAGGGTTGGAGCACACGATCTAAGGAGTAAGTGAAATGCAATATATTAGTCATATCAATATCTAAGAATATAAGTAGAGGATAGATAATGAATTATAGACAGATAAAGAATTACTTCTAAAATTATATATCCCTGTTTTAAAAACCAAAATCTCACTATCCCAACATACATTTTATCTAACACAAATACTGACTGGACACGGAAATACTAACTCTTACTTACACAGGTTCAAACTTATTGACTCAAATACTTGTATATGCGATAATTACACTGAACAGACATTCACCCATCTGATTTATGAATGTAGACTGACTCAAGACATACAAAGACTGTTAAAGATTCATATTCCATGAGATGACACTACATGACCTATCAGTCCCGATATTTTATTTTCAAGAGGTTTTGTTGCAATCATTAATATATATAGTTGTTGTTCCCAATTAGCCTTAGTTGCAAAAAGTGGACGTTAATATGAATAAATAGTGTTGTTTGTGATCAATGTTGGTGAAAGAAGTTTTAGTCTATGCCAATATTTAGGGAATTTATTTTCTCTTCTTCAGTGCTGTAAAACAAGTACTACTTTACATATATTGCACATTGTTATTTGACTACAGTGTAACAGAGTGGTGTTTATGTTATTTCCACTTACCAAGACTAGAATTAATTAAATGCTAAGGTACATTTGATATTACACTTGTGGTTACATAAGGAACACTGGCTGCAACCATCCTTGGTTTTTTTACATTTAATTGCTCGAAAACACCTACACAACTATATATGTATATGTATACTAGCGGACCCGACAGAGGATGCATGATATTTCAAGCGATTAGAATATTAAAGAAATTATGAAATGGAAAACAAATCATATAATAATTTCATCTTTCTTTATTTTGGTATACGAAAAAATGTTTAAAACAAAAGCTACTTTTAATAACACAAAAAAACAACTTTTGTTTTATGCACGTTTGCCTAAAAACAAATAGAAAAAGAAATATCGCGAATTTTTTATTCAGACCTCCCTTATTACCCCATTCCCGTTCGAACCTAAAAATATTAATATAGCTTATAATCGCGGAAGAATCAATGCTAATTTACATATAGAGTTTTGTTAAGTTCGGTTCAATCGTTAGTTCCCAATATAATTGTTGGTTTCCACTTTAATTTTTTAGTGTATATCTCGTTTATAACTTTCATCCTGTGCTTATTTGCCGAAAAACCAATAGGAAAAGAAACGTCGTTATTTTAACTTTAGGCCTCCCTTACAACCCCCCCCCCTCCTGCTCCATCTGCCGGGCTGATTTGTCAATCTAAACCATTCAGGTCGTCACCCAAACTCATTCAAAAAAATTCATTCAAATCGGCCAGGAGTTCAGTGACATACACACGTACAGTAGAATTATATATATATATATATATATATATATATATATATATATATATATATTTTATCTTCAGTAACTCCGTTTTTGTGGCTAAGATGAATGCCTCATTAAGCCACTATTAGTATGACACTCCTCAATTAATGACACACTATTTATTCATGTTGAAAGAATGTTGTACACCATATTCTTATTCTACGACAGATTCCGGCAAGGTCTACAAGGTGGCAGCAATTCACAACCATGAAAAATACGACCATGACTCTTCGGATTACGACATCGCACTCATCGTAACTGCATCCAAAATTGCCTTCAGCCAAATCGTCGGTCCAGTCTGCCTTCCAGGACGCAAACAGTCAATTGCTGGAGAGAAAGTCTTGGCCATGGGTAAGTAACTTTTAGTAGTAGTAGTAACGTTTAGAGTGTCATGAATTAAATAAACAGCTTTATCGACGTTTCTGTACAATTAATAATCTTTATCAAGGTCTAAATTGCAAGTTCAGTACCAATAACTTTGAAATAAAAAATAAAAATCCTTAACATAATACATAGTATAGTATATTATACGCTTATGCTATGTAATTACTAACAAATATTAGTTATAAAACTTTCCAGCTATAGTTGGATACTTATAAAAGTGTAACAAATTATAAAATCTTTCAATAAATGGACTGGTGAACCATTACTGGCTACTACAATCAATAATATGATAACTCTTCTTATGAGGTTGTCTGTTATTAATATACTACTTACATTGCCTGTGCCACAGCCATTTCCTCCCTCATACCCCCTCCCAAGGTTCACCAATTACAGAACCTAGCATCCGCAAGTCATCATTCCATAGATATTTTCATAGTCGGTTAACTTATGGTTATGTTATACATTGGTTGCAACTCCAAAAATCATATTTTTATATTTAAGTTTATATTAGCGAGAAATAAGGTTTATATACAACAGAAAGTTCAGAGGCACATATCGTCCACTTTTAAGGAGTCAAAATAATGACTTTTCTCTCAATATTTATGTACCAAACAATATTGTTTGTGAAACAAAACATGAACTTGTTTTATATTATATTTATAACACATAATCATATAACGAGACCTCAGGGTACTCTGCTATTTTCTGCTTCCTATGTGAGTCTACTTTTCATTGCAACTCATAATCACGGGACTAATCTCCGTTTTTTCCATATCGATTTATATTTTCGAGACAGAACTTGGACTTACAGACCGTCTTGCTGGCTGTGTAGGATTTTGGTCTTTGCAAAATAAATAGTAATGATAACTTCCATGTTAAAATAATCTTATGTAGTTTTATCAAATTTCCCCTAAGTTAAATCAGCTATTGAGGTCGTACTCATGATGCGATTTTTGGTAAATGTCCTCAAATGTTCATCGATCAAACTCAGGAGATGACGAACATGAGGCCCGTTCAAAATTATATGTACACATTATTTGTCTATTAACGCTCTAGCGCTCGCAATTTTTATTTGATCGTTACCAAGCTCGATATTGAAACGTTGTATATAAAACTAAAGATCAAGATTGTTAATGCCTGAAATATGAACAGAGGGAAGGGGAGGTTTAGAGCGGGAATTTTGAAAAATCTTAATATCTCCGTTATTATGCGAAGAATCGGAATATTTTTTAGAACCGATCTAATTGCAAATGTAATGTTCTAGAAATGTTGTTATGAACATTTTTTTTTTCACAATGTTGATTATTACTGGAGATAATTATTGCAGTTTTCAGCCTTCGGTAAACTCCTACTCCACTCATGTCATATTAACAATAAGTATTATATTATGAAGCACCTTATTTGAAGCCTAATCATTGAACATATACTTTTAGAGATAAATGCAAATACGTGACGCACCTGGAAAATCTGCTTAGTTAACGCAACCCCTACGGACCTTTTAGCAGATTTCCCTTCAGGGAAACCAGCTACTGAGGTCGTACTCATGACGTGATTTTCGAAAATTTTCTTCAAATGTCCATCGATCCTACCCAGGAGATGACGAAAATGAGGTCCGTTCAAAATTATATATATATATATATATATATATATATATTTGTCTGTTAACGCTCTAGCGGTCGTAATTTTTGTTTGATCGTTACCAAACTCGATATTTAAACGTTTCATGCAAAAAGACAGATCAAATTCGTTAATGGCTGAAATCGGACCAGTGGGAGGGGGGGTTTTAGATGGGGGATTTTTGAAAATTCACAATATCTCCGTTACCAAACGTCGGATCAAAGAATTGCATAGAACCAATCTTATTGTAAATTAAATTTACTATATATTTTGATCTATACATTTATTCTCTATCTTGAATACTAACCGTGATATTTGCATTTTTATTAATTTTGGGCCGATAACGGATGACTGAATTTCCCGCCAAAAGCTAGTTCGGCCATTTGCCGTAACTGTTCAGCTCTCATATGAAGATTTCTCTATTGTATAACTTCACGTGGGAAATCTGCTTAGTTTACGCAACCCCTGCGTGACGGACTTTTTTGTTTTCAGCCTTAAGTTGTAAGCTCATTGCGAAAAATCTTCTACGGTACCGTTCGATGGCGTGGTATATTTATTAACTTTTAGCAGATTTCCCTTAAGGGAAATCACCTATTGAGGTCGTACTCATGACGCGAGTTTCGAAATTTTTCTTCAAATGTCCATCGATCCTACCCAGGAGATGACGAAAACTGTGTGTATATATATATAGACAGATCAAGTTCGTTAATGGCTGAAATCGGACCAGTGGGAGGGGGGGGGTTTAGAGGGGGGATTTTTGGAAATTCAAAATATCTCCGTTATTATGCGTCGGATCGAAAACTTGTATGGATCAATCTTATTGTAAATTAAATTTACTATAAATATTGTTCTATACATTTATTCTGTATCTTGAATATTAACCGAGATATTTGCATTTGTATTGTGTGTGTGGTCGGCAGCACTCCGCCATGTTCCGGACTTTCCGCCGAGAGCTCTGGTGGTCGTTTCCGGAACTATTCGTCCCTCGTGAATAGGTTTAGAGATCCCTTCCTACTACAGCTGTTATTGGGCAGATTTCTTTACTGAAAAACTTCACGTGGGAAATCTGCTTAGTATAAATTTATTCGATTATATTTATTTGAGATTTTTTAATTTTTATTGGGAGCATAGTCGGTCACTCCTTGATTCTTTCCTTAATTACTAAATATCACGTTTACTGCATTTTTTTTTTTTTTAAATCTGAAATATAATATTTGTATTTTATGACTTTATTAAGGTAATCAATTATACACAATCACCGCAGTTATATTAATATATGGTGACCTAGTTCAATTTGTACTACAATAGAAATTTGTCGAAGTTTTTATTGCAATCACCCCATTTATTAATTATTTCTTTTTGTTTATTTTCTAGGATGGGGAAACACTAGCCCTGTTGGTGATGCGTCTAGTGTTCTTCGAGAAGTTCAGCTGGATGTGATGCCGTACTCAGAATGCCATAAGGCTTGGCTAATAACAAAGTCGTATTTGCACCTCTGCACTTACACATCAGGGAAAGACACCTGTCAGGTATACAAATCCGCCACGCAGGGGCTGCGTTAACTAAGCAGATTTCCCACGTGCGTTACGTATTTTCATTTATCTTAAACGCAAAAGTCCACTGAGAACAATATTTAATATTTAGACTTCAAAGTGCTTCATTATATAATAGCATATTGTTAACATTCGACAAGTAGGAGTTTACTAAAGGGTAAATACTAAAACATGCAAATATCTTGGTTAATAATCAGGATAATGAAAAAAATGTACATAACACCATTTATAGAATATTACATTTGCAATAAGATTGTTTCTATACAATTTTTCGATCCAACTCCTAATAACGGTGATATTAAGAATTTTCGAAATTCTCCCGCTTTAAACCCCACCCTCCCCCTTGTCCAATTTCAGCCGTTAACGAACGATTTTATATCAATTTTGGTAACGATAAGACAAAATTTTGACCGCTAGGGTGGTAACAGACAAGTATGTATGTATATATATATATATATATATATATATATATATATAAATATACACACACACACACATACTAAGCAGACTTCCCATGTGATGGGATTACTCACTCCTGATCTCATCTCACAATATATTCTCTATTTCTAAATAAAAATCCAGAGCATAGAAGTGGGGATTTACTGAAGACTCAAATCAAGAAAGTACGATGTTTTCTCTTTTTTATTAGACCTACGAAAATACGTAAATAACAATAATAATTGTAGAGGATCAATAGTTTAACAAGATTGGGGGGGGGGGGTGGGGGGGGGGGGGGGTGGGGGGGGGGGGGGGTGGGGGGGGGGGGGGGTGGGGGGGGGGGGGGGTGGGGGGGGGGGGGGGTGGGGGGGGGGGGGGGTGGGGGGGGGGGGGGGTGGGGGGGGGGGGGGGGGGGGGGGGGGGGGGGTGGTTGGGGGGGGGGGGTTGGGGGGGGGGGGGGGTGGGGGGGGGGGGGGGTGGGGGGGGGGGGTGGGGGGGGGGGGGGGGGGTGGGGGGGGGGGGGGGTGTGGGGGGGGGGGGGCGGGGGGGGGGGGGGGCGGGGGGGGGCGGGGGTGGGGGGGGGCCGGCGGGTGGGGGGGAGTGGTGGCGCGGGGGCGGGGGCGGGGGGGGGGGGTGGGGGGCGGGGGGGGGGGTGGGGGGGGGGGGGGGGGGGGGGGGGGGGGGGCGCGGGGGGGGGGGGTCGGGGCGCGTGGGGGGGTGGTGGGGGGGGGGGGGGGGGGGGCGGGGGGGGGGGGGGGGGGGGGGGTGGGGTGGGGGGGGGGTGGGGGGAAAAGTATATAAAACGCAATGCAACACTTTATGACTAAAACATTACAAATAAATAAATATTAAAAGCAAAAAATAACAAACTAACAAGGAGATGGAGAGGACCTGACCTAGAGTTGGTCCCTATTGAAAAAAGGCCCGACACGTCCGGCGAGACTGGGAGCCTACAAAACGGGCCAGGGCATATACTGCAAGAGGACGGAACCTGCCTGAGCACGCCCACCCTCCCCCCTAAAATTAATATTCTTATCCTCCAGCATGTCCCCCTGATGCCATAACAGCTCTAACTATAAATCCATTTTCTTCCCTTTTGCCAAGGTGGTCGAGCATCTCGAACTCAAACGGCATTTGCTTCATGGCTTTCGTTTAAAATATGTTTACGTATCCTCCGAAGTCTTGTGGTGGAAAGGTGCTCTTTAATTCTGCTCCACTAGCTTCCTTCCACTTTGTTTGCCCCACATATGAGTTTCCGCCAAGTCAGGCAAACAACCCGATACACACCAGACCTATCCAATGGATCGACCGCATCCTTAATCCTTGGGAGCATATGTTTTAGGGAGCTTAGACTTCGATAGGCAGTACGACTTAACCTTGAAACGGACTTGAGACGGTCCGTAATATAACAAACCTAAAGGCGATTAAAACACTAATAACTCTGTCAGTTTCCATATTACGGAACAATTCTTCGTATAAGATTTGTATGATATTAATTTTAGTAGTTTTCCCTTACGTGTTATCGGTTGATGTGATTGTACTCATGATGCGATATTAGACAACTTTCCTTTCCAGAGGAGGTCCGTAAATGCACATATGTAACGCTGTAGCTATTGCAATTTATTTTGTTCTTTAGTACGCTTATTAGTATTTAATGTATGTCGAAAATATTAAAAACTCAGATGGGAATAATACCACAAGGCTTCCTAGTAATTCTATGAAATTGAATAAACAAACTGTTGTGATACATTTTGGAAATGTATTGCGATTTCAGTATTTCGTACATGAAAGTAGATCGATTTTAAAATGTAATACTCGTTTTGGTTGCCCCAAAATGATACTAATTTTTGTAGTTAAGGACCAAAAGCATCTATCAGCACTTTATGGATGGAGTAACATTGCTTGGCCCTTCACTTAGGTGTATTTCATAAGATTGCCTCAGAGAGAGGAGCCTACAACATAAAAATTAAAGAAGAAAATAGGTGAGAAGGAAGTTAGGTCAGGAAGAAATAATGTATGAAAGCGGAACTAATTTGTGTACCGTCGAATTCCATCAAGCTCAATTGCGGATATGGACAAACGTCATACAACATTGGACACACCATTTTTTTTTCTAGAGAGTTACAAAATCACTCGGGCTGTTTGTTGTTTCTTTTGTACCTACCTTTCCTTCAGATTATAGTTATGCTGAAAACTTTTATTTTTGTTTTTATTTGGATGTTATTTCGTCAACGGAGAAAGACAAAAATTAAAAATTGTTGCTGTATCATTTTTTTTTACTTTCACACAAGGTACGTATAAGATAAGGTAGTGCCATTTGACGAATCGCCAATCAAAATGCAGGGAGCCTGCTACGTCACTCGTTTCCAAGCCACGCCCCCAACCAGCTTAAAAACGACCAAAATACGCTGTTTTCTGATTAATTTGGTGAATACAAAATTTATAAAATGGTATAGGTCAATAAATGGTACAAATTACTTTAGCTGAATATATTTTACACTAAAAATCTAATAATTATAATAAAAAAAAAACATGAAAACAAATTACAAAAAATTAAATTGAACAAACCAAGCAATAAACTAAGATACCAGTTACTAGAATATGTTAGTAAATTATTTTAAACATCAACTAGTCCATTCAGGTACAAGATTTTTAAAGTATATCATTGGCATGTAATCCTTCTTGTCCTAAAAAGATGCATATATTTCGAGTCGCAGGATGCCTCGGTTCCAGTTAAATCCTTGTAAAGAGAATGGCACTGATGTTGGAGCCTATGCATTAAAATCCCACAGAATAAATAACTGTGAAAGAAACATGTAATAACATTACTAATGGACCATGGGAAATAACTCCAATAGTTCTCTATAGGATACACTACAAGAAAATAATTCTTTCCTTACATTTTAAATCTCACCTTTTTAAAAGCTGTCATTGGCATGTAGTTCGCTTGTCCAAAACTGTTGCTGCTGATATATTTGGAGTGTATGAATTTAAAGCGCACTGTCCCATAGAATAAATAACTGTGAAAGAAACATGAAATCAAATTAATGATGGAGCATGGGAAATTAATTCCTATAGTGCTCTATAGGATACACTGCAAGAAGATAATTATTTTTCTTATATTTTAAATCTTAGCTTTTTATTTATTTATTTATTTATTAACGTCCACTTTTTGCAACTTAGGCTAATCGGGACGGGTTATCTACAGGTTACCACCCATTTCTAGCCAGGGTGGGATTTTAGGACGTTATTTAATGAATTTCGTCACTAAATAATTTCCTTTGCCCAGGCGAGAATCGAGAGAGACCAGAGTTCTTAGCTTTTTAAAAGCTGTCATTGGCATGCAGTCTGTCTTGTCGAAAACAGTTGTTGCTGATATATGTGGAGTGTATGAATTTAAACCGCACTGTCCCATAGAATAAATAACTGTGAAAGAAACATGTAACATCATTACTAATGGACCATGGGAAATTAATTCCTATAGTGCTCTATAGGATACACTACAGGAAGATAATTCTTTTTCTTATATTTTAAATCTTATCTTTTCAAAAGCTGTCATTGGCATGTAGTCTGTCTTGTCGAAAACAGTTGTTGCTGATATATGTGGAGTGTATGAATTTAAACCGCACTGTCCCATAGAATAAATAACTGTGAAAGAAACATGTAACATCATTACTAATGGACCATGGGAAATTAATTCCTATAGTGCTCTATAGGATACACTACAGGAAGATAATTCTTTTTCTTATATTTTAAATCTTATCTTTTCAAAAGCTGTCATTGGCATGTAGTCTGTCTTGTCGAAAACAGTTGTTGCTGATATATGTGGAGTGTATGAATTTAAACCGCACTGGCCTATAGAATAAATTGCTGTGAAAGACACATGTAATATCATTACTAATGGACCATGGGAAATTAATTCCTATAGAGCTCTATAGGATACATTACAAGAAAATAATTCTCTTTCTTACATTTTAAATCTTACCTTTTTAAAAACTGTCATTGGCATGTAGTCTTCTGTATTAGCTGAAAAATCACTTTTCTTCTTTTTGGGAGAAATCTCATTAATGTGACACAGGGCACGTTTATATATTTTCACTCCTACATTGTCTAGATGTTTCACTATTTGGGTCAGAAGTAGATGTTTGTTTACTTACGGACGATACTGGTAGATTCAGATGGGGCACAGCTTCTTCTTTTAATTTCAATCTATTAGGAACATAGCCTAACAATTCTGCTTGTAAATTCCTTTCATAATCACTGTCGCTGAAATGTTCTGAACAAACGCGTGAATTATCAGGATTAAAGTTCAAATCACCTTGTCTACACAGGACTACCCACTGTTTCCTAATTTCTGGGTTTTTCGGGAACTGGTAAAAAGATACTGACTTCCCTGATTTCCTAGGGTTGTGGGAACATGTTGCTACAGCACAATCACTCGGCATTTTGAAAAAAATGAGTTATAACACTAAAAAATCAAAATAAATCACAAAAAGAGAGATGCTCACTATGTAAACAAAGCTCAATTGGGTAATGGATGACGTAATGCGCCAAAGTCGCAAAAAAGTCACGATCTGCGCACCTGCCGAATGGCACCCCCCTGACTTTCACATACTGTAGGGGCGTGCGGTAAGCTTTAGCGGTAATAATAGAAAATGTCGGCACCAAAATGTAATGGCGGAAATCTTGTGTTAAAGGCAAGAAAGAGTTGGGAGAGAATTTAGACTGAACCATTTGTTATTTCTCATGGAGAGATGAGGGAAAAAGATAAATAAAGAAAACAAAACAACTATGTGAGTTCTCTTAAGAATTAGGTATATTGAATAGTTAAGTATATCTCTATAACAAAAAATGAAATTTAAGCAGTAAACAAACTTTATGAACTAATATGGCGGCCATAACTATACACACAAAATTAGCAGTGGGTCCTATAATATATATGAGTACTCATGCGATACTTGCGCACATAATGCTAGCATTATTAGGTAGTTAATAGCGGGAATCATGCACTTCCTAGAGATGATGAAGTCTTGTTGCGGTGATAAATCTGGATGGGCACGTGGCAGAGAAGAAGAAAGGCGGGAGCAAAAAAACCTGTTGACTCTAGTAGAGGTAAACATAGACTGGCTTGTCCCTGCAACGGCTGCCTAGATGAGCAGTATGCCACAGCCTTCGCGATATGCATGTGTGTGTGGCGGGTCTATGAACCCCGCGAGCGCGGGAAATTTAAATTCAAACTGACGACTGAACATCCCCCCGCCCATGGCGCGATTTAAGCGGCATTATTGAGTAGGAAGAGGACACAGCTTGACGAGGGGACGTTGGAACGTCCCCGAGGACGTGCGTACCGAAGCAACTCGAGACACTCCATCTGGACCCGGGTGCAGAGCGGTGACTCTGGCCAAGGGCCAGCAAAGCGGTGGGACATTTTCAGTCTTGATGAGGACCAGAGATCCAGTGGTGATGTCAGGCGCGGGGTCCAGCCAACGAGAGCGTTGCTGGAGAGTGTGTAGGTACTCTTGCTGCCAACGTTTCCAAAAGGACTGGTGAAGACGATCCACTAGTCGCCATCGTGAGACTCTGTTGAGCGGGATATCCAATAGGTCCTTTGCAGGAAGAGCGTTGAGAGGGCGGTGGATTAGAAAATGTCCAGGCGTGAGTACGTTCAGATCATTTGGGTCAGCAGAGAGCGGACAAAGAGGGCGACTATTGAGGATGGCCTCAATACTGACCAGTAAGGTGCTAAACTCTTCAAGGGAGAGAACCTGTTGACCCATTACGGTGCGAAGGTGTCTTTTTGTTGACTTTACGGCAGCTTCCCAAAGTCCGCCGAAATGAGGAGCACTTGGCGGAATAAAATGCCAATCTATACAGCGGTCGGAGGAGAACTTTATGAGAGAATTGCGGGTCTGGTCTTGGCGGAGAAACTTGGCTAGGTCGGAGAGCGTGCGGTTGGCGCCCACGAAGTTGGTACCATTGTCGCTGTAGACATCTGCAGGGAGGCCTCGTCGACCACAGAAGCGGGTGAAGGCTGCCAGAAAAGCGTCTATGGAAAGCTCCGACGCAACCTCCAGATGGACAGCCTTTGTAGTAAAACATACGAAGGCGCATATGTACGCCTTAGTGAGGCGAGCGCCGCGGATGCGTGCTGTTGACAATGAATATGGTCCTGCGTAATCAACTCCGACCTTGAGGAAGGCAGATGAAGGAGTGACCCTGTCTGCAGGAAGAGGCCCCATAAGAGGAATAAGAGGTTGCGGGGACACTGAGAAACATCGGTTACATTTGGCAAGATGGCGGCGGACAACATTTCTCCCGTCGATGATCCAGAAGCGCTGGCGGATGGCGTGGAGGGTGGCCTGGGCTCCAGCGTGAAGATTGGCGATGTGGGCTTGGTCAATCACTAAGCGGGTAAACGGGTGATCCCGCGGCAATAAAGCGGGGTGCTTGGCGGAATAAGGGAGTGCTGACTGGCTCAAGCGACCCCCGACGCGGAGAATACCTTTGGGATCAAGGAAAAGTTGAAGCGTCCTTTTTAGATTGGTCTTGCGCTTGGGATCCGCAGCGGCTTGATAATCTTCCTTTAAAGCGATGCGTTGAACTTCTTTAGTAAGGGCATCCATGGAGAGGTTAAGTTCTTCCGTAACAAGAGGGCCACTACGACGAGACGCGGGGTAACGCGCATTGTTAGCGAAACGAAAGATCCATGCGGTGATCCTTTGAAGCTTTGACAACGACGAGTAACGACTTTCTAAACCTAACGCGGTGACTGTAACGCCGACAATCGCCTTTGCGGAAATCCTTTTCTCCGAATCCAGAACGGAGGCAGTCGGGTCTACGTGCGAGCGGGGCCACTGTGAGATGGGCTTCGAAAGCCAGCGGGGACCATGCCACCAGAGTGGGTGATCAAGAAGTGCTGATGGATAAAGACCTCGAGATGCGCAGTCAGCGGGGTTATCCTTTCCATCCACATGGTGCCAACTGGATGGCGGAATCCTTTCTTGGATTTCAGAGACCCTGTTGGCCACAAAGGTCTTCCAGCGGTGTGGCTCTCCGCGAATCCAAGCCAGTGCAACGGCTGAGTCAGAGTAAGAAATAAGGTCCTCGAAAGGCTGCGAAAACATTTTTAGAACCTTGTCCACAAGCAGGGCACAAAGGTGAGCCGCACACAACTCTAGACGAGGGAGCGAGATCTTCTTTAGCGGGGCTACACGCGACTTAGCCATAACCATTGATGAGGAAATCTCCCCAGACGAAGAAGTGGAATGGAGGTAGACTACCGCGGCGTATCCAAGCTCTGAAGCGTCACAAAAGGCAATGAGGCGATGCGAAGTGCGAGAGACGTCAAAGTCGGGAAAGTAGCGAGGGAGAGAGATGCGGGCGACATTTTTCAGTTCATCCTGAAAAACCTCCCAGTCTTGGCTGATGTCGGTAGGTGCGGCGTCATCCCAATCGGCGTGGCACAGCCACAGGCGTTGAATGAATCTTTTCGCCAAGAAGGTCATGGGTGCTAACCATCCGGGAGGGTCATAAATGCGGGCAACTTTAGACAAAATAAACCTTTTAGTAGCGGGAACCTTTGCGTGTGCCACTCGATATGAAAAGCGGTCAGAGGTGGCGGACCAAGTTAGTCCAAGGATCTTGACTGTAGGATCCTCTGAAGAGTCAAAGTCGAAAGAGTGCGGGTCAACTTTGCAATGCTCACAAGGCAATCCGGCAAGCAATTCTGGGTGATTGCTAGACCACTTTCTCAGTTCGAAGCATCCAGAGCCGAGTAGAGAGATCAGCTGGTCGCGGAGAACTATTGCACTAGACAGCGTGGATGCTCCTGTGATAATGTCGTCAACATAAGTATCCCGCAGCAGTGCGGGAGCGGCGAGCGGAAACCTTTTACCCTCATCAGCTGCTAATTGATGCAGGGTGCGGATGGCCAAGAAGGGCGAAGATGCCACTCCATAAGTGACTGTGTGGAGGCGGTACGATTTGGTAGGTTCTTCTGGCGAGAAACGCCACACAATCCGTTGGAGATCTTGGTGCTGCGGTGGGACCAGAATCTGTCGGTACATTTGGCGGATATCTGCTGAGAAGACGAAGCGATGAGACCGAGCCCTTGTGAGAAGCTCCACAATGTCCGTTTGAAGCTTGGGGCCAGTGAGAGAGATATCATTTAAGGATTTCCCATTCGAGGATTTCGCAGAGGCGTTGAAAACGACGCGAATTTTAGAAGGAGGGTCCTCCGGGCGGTGAACTGGGTGATGTGGCAAGTAGTACGTTCTATCCCCGGGGCTTGGATCAGGAGCGAAAGACATGTGACCCAAATCTAGGTATTCGCGCATGAAGGCGCCGTATGCTTCTTGAAGGTGGGGGTCACGGGCCAGGCGGGATTCCAAACGGCGAAATTGCTGCAATGCGCGGAAGTAAGAATCTCCTAGTTCTTCATTTTCCTTTAGAGGGAGCGGAGTGACGTAGCGGCCTGAAGGTTGGCGGGAAACAGTGCGGGTGAACATTTCCTCACATAGAAGCTCCTCTTTTGAGTATTTGGGTGCGGCGGAAGTGACAGGTTCTAATTCCCAAAACCTCTGTAGATCTTTATTCAGTTGCACATTTGAGATAGCGGAAAACGTTTTCACAAAAGATTGTGAGGCAACTTCGATGGATTCCACAGGCGGTGAGTCAGGTATGCATTGTACTGTAACTTGAGCGGGCATGTCTTCTGAATTGTAAGGCGGATTTTCTCTTGGAGGATTACTCTCAGTGCGGCGACGACGTCTGTGCTTCTTGCGGATGGTCTTGCCTTCGTTATCCTGGACTTCTGGGGCCCAGCTTATGCGGCGCGGAGGAGATGGGTGGCTACACTGCCCTAGAAGACACCAACCCAAACTAGTCTTAAAGGCAAGAGGGCCACCTTTAGAGGGATGAATGATAGCGGGCTGAAGGAGATGTGCAACTAAATCGACTCCAAGCAGCATGTCAATGGGAGCCGGGCAGTCAAACTTAGGATCAGCGAAGGAGAGGCCATGCAGATATTTCCAGGGCCCAATATCAAACGGTTCAGCAGGCATAGTGGAGCAGATGGACTCAATAACGAAGAACTGTGCGGTGATCATTTTATCTGGCGACACTGGAAAGGAAACAGCAATGTAGCCAGGGCAGCTAACTCCCACAGGGTCACCCAATCCGTGAACATCCACTTGGGACGGAATGATGGCCGAGCCTAAGCGGGAAGCGGCGCTCTGAGTGACAAAACTGGCCTGGCTGCAGGAATCAACAAGGGCTCTAAAGACATGTGCGGAGCGGGAAGAACCTTTGAGAGTGATCTGTGCTGTGGGAAGAATAGAAAGCGGGCAATGCTTCGATGAACCAGACAACGAGACAGAAGGAAGAGACCGGAGTATAACGGGCCTAGATTTGGGCGGGAAATATTCCTTATTTGAAGCGGGAACACCTTGTAAGCGTTGATAAAGCGGAGAATCCTTTAGCGGTGCGGCAGAAGTAGCATGAAGGTCTACCCGGTAACCCTCAGTAAGACTAGATGATGCGGGAAATACCTTTTGAGAAAGCGAGGGTTGTGCCAGAGAGCGGTCTGAGGGTCCGGGTTGCGGGAGTCATTGAGGAGACAAATCCGGGGAATGATGATGGCGGGAAAGCTCAGGATCTTTAGTGCGGCGGGGCTTATGCAATTTCCTCTCCGCATAACAGACAGATGTTTGCTGAGAATCGTTGACAGAAGGGGATGATCGTGAGCTGCTGGAAGCCTTAGATGATGATTCTTGATCATGCCTGGGAGGTGGGGAGTACCTTGCCGGTGGAGAGGGTGATCTCTTCTGAGTGGCATTAGGATGCCTTTGCCTAGAATAGCGGTGCGGGAACGACGGGGAAGGTTCCGGACTAGGCGTTGAAGGAGGGGAAGCGAAGCTATCTGAAGAGCGGGCAACCTTTAGATTAGCGCCCTCATGGATGAGGGTGTGATGAGAGCGGTGGCATATCCGGCAGCCGTTTGAAGATTTGCAATGTCGAACTCCGTGGTTTCCCAAGCAGTTATAGCACAACTGCAACCTTTTAATAGCGCTGTAGCGCAAGGCAGCAGACAGCCCCTGGAATTCTGGACACTGATAAATGCTATGGGCTTGGCGGCAATAAAGACATTTGGCGATGGTAGCGAACGCCTTCACAAAACGGTTGCCGCGGGGCGGAGGAGAGCTTGATGGGTTCGACGCGGTAGACCGGAAGCGGGGAGGGGATGTATCCTTGCGAGGAGCGGGAACAGCTTTACGATTTCTCTCAGATGTAGATACTTTAGCCGAGGCATTCAACGTTTTGTGTATATAACTCACCAGGTCGGAGAGAGAGGGAAAATCTTCAGGGTGAAGAAAACTGAATTCCTTTTGAGAGTGGGCATCTAAGCCCCTGAATGCAATAGAGAAAGTGATAAAGTCAGCTAGATCGGGAACATTTAGATTTTCTAGCTGCTGTGCTTGTTCCGAAAACACTTTAAGAAAACCTTTCAACTGTGAGGGGGAGGCATGTGAAACTGGTTGAAAGTCCAGCATTTCTTTGAGAATTGATGAAGCCAAAGCGGCGCGGTTATCATATTTTTTCAAAAGAGTAGTCCAAGCAAGATTGTAGTTGATATCGAGGTTCTCAAAATGTGCTATGCAGGATAATGCCTCTGAAGATAAACAACCTTTTAAATAAGTTAACTTTAACCCTTCTGAAATATTTGGATTATCATGTATTAGCGGTATGTATGTTGCCTTAAAGGCCTGAAACTCCGCTAAATTGCCGCTAAAATGCGGAAGAGGAACATGAGGTAGGTGGAAAGCATTTAAATTTACGCGGGCATTTGAAGAGCAGGGGGGAGGGGATGAGACAGCTGTCTCGCCTATGGCGGCTACAAGTAACGCATATGAGGTCTTGATATCCACAATTTTGGCGGTCAACTCACTGGGCAGCGTATCCCCCTTTTCTATGTATTCCTCTATTAAACCCAGATGAAAGTTATCAGCTTGCTTTACAATTGTTTCTAATCGGGCTGATAATGCGGCAGCAAGTTGATTATCTTTCACCTCTATAGCGTTCCTACATTGATCACTAAGCAGACTAAATTGCTCTAACAATGAGCCGAGATAAACTTTATTTATTGACCCTTTTGGGCTTGTAGCGGTTCTTGAGTGTTTGGTTTTTGGACCCATATTGAAGATGAACCTTTTATACAAAAATATAAGAAATAAAGAACAACAATTATACAATGATATAATAAAATAAATAAATGAAATGTACACTTACAATTAAGTTAGAACTCAAATAGTTGGTTTTGCAGTGAACTTTTATTATTCTAAAGCGGGGAATCTTTTACTTTTATAATTCAAATAATCTTGTTTTGCGGTGAACTTTTATTATTCTAAAGCGGGGAATCTTTTACTTTTCCGGATAAACACTTCCGGTTAATGAACACTTCCCGGTTGATAAGCACTTCCCGGGTTACTCGGCACCAAAATGTAGGGGCGTGCGGTAAGCTTTAGCGGTAATAATAGAAAATGTCGGCACCAAAATGTAATGGCGGAAATCTTGTGTTAAAGGCAAGAAAGAGTTGGGAGAGAATTTAGACTGAACCATTTGTTATTTCTCATGGAGAGATGAGGGAAAAAGATAAATAAAGAAAACAAAACAACTATGTGAGTTCTCTTAAGAATTAGGTATATTGAATAGTTAAGTATATCTCTATAACAAAAAATGAAATTTAAGCAGTAAACAAACTTTATGAACTAATATGGCGGCCATAACTATACACACAAAATTAGCAGTGGGTCCTATAATATATATGAGTACTCATGCGATACTTGCGCACATAATGCTAGCATTATTAGGTAGTTAATAGCGGGAATCATGCACTTCCTAGAGATGATGAAGTCTTGTTGCGGTGATAAATCTGGATGGGCACGTGGCAGAGAAGAAGAAAGGCGGGAGCAAAATGAACCTGTTGACTCTAGTAGAGGTAAACATAGACTGACTTGTCCCTGCAACGGCTGCCTAGATGAGCAGTATGCCACAGCCTTCGCGATATGCATGTCTGTGTGGCGGGTCTATGAACCCTGCGAGCGCGGGAAATTTAAATTCAAATTGTCGACTGAACACATACTATATTGGCAATTAACTAAATTGTGCTAAGTATTATATTACCTAGTTTTTCTTAAAAATAAAGTCTACATTTTTTTTCCTATAAAATGTAGGAAGAATATATCTCACATATTCATACGTAATTATTTTGTTATTTTTAAAACGACATGAAGTACAATATTACTAAAGTCATTTAATTAAGCCAAAGGATTCCTCTATAAAGAGGCTCCGATAACAGGCCTAGTTTTTATGTCGCAGAGATCGTTATTTTTGAAATGTACCGTTTACTCAAAAAGTCAAATTTTAATCGAACAAATATATAAGACAAAAATTGCTTGAAATTTGAATTTCAATCTTATTGTAGAATCTACAGGCTACACATAAGGTCTTTAGAAAAATTTAATTCGCATACAAAAATGGTGCGTGTATGGCAAAGGGAGCGGAGTATTCGAATGCGAACTTGCAAATTATGTAATTCAATTAGTTCATGATCTGGTTTGTAATTTATTTTACAAATGCTATTTGATTCAGTAAACATTTTCCAAACAGGTTGTGTTCAACATATTATTTTTTTTTTTTGGATTGGAGGCCTAGTTTTGGAGCTTTTACTTATCACATTCTGAAATTGACAAACTTTGAGACCTAATATCTCGGGAATATAAATTATTAAGTATTTTGAGTGAAGCCTTAGAATAAAGCTTTTTTGTGGGGTGGCTTATGGAAGATGTTGGTAGTAACAGTCAAATTTGATTTGACAGTTGATGAAGAAACAGTATATCGTAAAAATAATTTTTAAAAATATACTGCAATGCAATGTTCATTAAAAGAATTCTCAATCAACAAATGTTAATAAAACACCCCAAACTGGCTGGAATGAGACAAAAATTTAACAAACGTCATTAAAATATCAGTTTATCTTCAAACGCTCTACTGTTTAAGGTAATTCCCAAAACTAAATATGATCTCTGAAATTATGAAAAATTATATTGAAATAAGATGCGCAACAGAAATACGATTGAAAGAAATTCAAATTATTATTATTTATTAAGGTCCACTTCTTGCAATTAAGGCAAATTGCAATTAAGACCACCCTTTTGTAGCCAGGGTGAAACTTAGGATTTTATTTAATGAATTCTGTCACTATTATTATAATTACCTTTGTCAAGGCGAGAATCGAACTCGCCACTCTAGGTTTATCATGTGAGATAAAGGTCAACGCTTTATTTATTTATTTGGTGAGCTCCGCAACTAGGCGATGACGCTCAGTATCACTTATTTTCAATTCCTTAAATTAAAATGTTTAAATAAAGTAATAAAGAAAAACGTTTTCAAAATTATTAAAACATAGTATAAAATATAGCTCTATATGAAATTAAAGAATAAAATAAAACGAAGGAAACGTTAAAACAAAAATAGGTAAAACTAAAATTCTGCAATAAATTCTGGCTTGAGGATGATGAAAGCTTATAGCACAAGATTAAAAATGTATTTTACAGTATTGTTTACAAAAAGCAAAAATACGAAGTAGAAACATAATTTGAGAAAAAAACGTTGAGAAATGAGTGAGGTAGGTGCGGTTTAAAGTTTGTTGTAAATGTCTATTGTCTTTAAGTGATGTAAGAGTGTACTTATATGTGGGCTACCTTCTGTTAATAGTTCGTACAATCCTTTAACTCAAATTTCTACCCTGAGAAACAATTAATAAATGACTCAAGTATTACAAATATTGATATTTAATATTTGTTGTTAAAAAATATTATTTTTTTAATGCCAACGTTTTCTTCTATACCTATGATGGGTGAGTCATCGGCAGGTTTTCACCCTCTTCTATCTAGAATGGGACTAACAATTTCATTTAGCGAGTCGTCACCAAATAAATTTTAGTTGATCGATTTAAGCTATCTAGAGTTACCAAGTTTAATGTCATTTCTTACTTGACTCCCAATTTCAGAATAATATTAAGTGAAATTGGTGCCTTAATTAATAATAAAACCTTTTGTTGCAGGTGTATTTCCAACGAGTTCTGTCCAGCAAGTCGGCGAGCCGTGCTCAGATCCTGTCATATGTTGCTGCCTTTGGCTGTGTCATCATGGCCATACCACCTGTACTCATCGGCGCCATAGCTAGGTCCACAGGTAATTAAAATACATATATTAAAAAGTACATCAATCAAATAGTTTTAGAATTTGAAATCCTAAATAAATGTCTGCCGAAATGAGACAGTTTCGATGTAGTTCTTAATTATCAGGCTATTAATGACAATTCCAAACACAATGTGTTATCAATATATGTAAATATCCGGTAGTTCTTCTATATATCAATTTTAGGCATTATGGTTCAAGGATTTGAACATTGTATTTACAAGCCCTTCGGCCTTACCCGCCAACGGCTTGCAATATTTTAAGAGAGGTGCTGGTTCATAGAAGTTGTATATGATTTAAAACCGGAGGACCATGTTGATGTATAAGACGGTTGTTACTATCAATATTATATTGGATAATGACATGATATTGGGGGATGGGCTATTGCAGGGCATATATGTGTTAGTATGTTTTTAGATTAATGATTACTTCAAGGGAGGCTGATGAAATTGGGATGATGTTCTCGAAGCTGCTCTGGTGCTCTCCCTCTTCTTCCCTCCATCCTGGTCTCCCCCTGGATGCTCCTTCGTTTACTCACTCATGCTGTTAAAAGGGGGTTGAGAAAGAAAATATTGCTGCCACTAATGAGAGGCTCTACTCTCTACTGTCCTACTCACTCGACTGTTCTTATCCCTCTACTGTCCTGATCCTGTTCCTTTATCTTTGCCCTTTGAACCCAAGGATGTCCTCTCAGGTAGTGTTTACACAAGTTGGCAAGAGAGCTGAGCACTCTTCATGGGGCATCCTTGGTTGGCCTAGTTGATAACAGATGGGGCTGGTGTAGTTTTTCATTGCCACTACAATTTTTAAATTGAACACCTATACAGGTATGTCTTGTCCGGTGCCATGGATTGGCAAGACCACGCGCTCCAAGTTCTTCTCCGTCTGTTCCTTTGTGATTTCGTCTAATTTGTTTATGGTCTTCTTTCATGGTGGAATGATGGGCTTCAAAATTGATCCATCAGTTGACGTTCATAGGGCATTTCACTGCCCTGGCATTGATGAACTTTCGAACAGATACATATACCTGAATAGAAAGAGGTGCTCTTGAGTCACAGAGAAAGCTCTGAAGAAGCCAGAAGTACAGAGTCTTTCAAAAAAAATGAACCGATTTCATTAAGCTTTATCTTATTAACAGACAGTAATACAAGATTGTAATAAAGACATGTATTTAACAGGTGTTGAAGTTTTATTGTGCCATTATCAAAATCATGTTTCATTTGTGTGATGCTGGTCTAAAGCACCACAATGCTTTGAAATCAGCTCATTCTTTTTGAATGACCCTGTATATCTAGCAAAACGTGTATATCAAAAAAGTGAACACACGGTCACTCGGGGTTAATCGGATATTGTATGCGAAGAACTCGACTGCAATAATGGCATGTCGTCTATACTCCCACTTTACTTCATAAAATCCTATAAATTTTCAAGAATGAATTACCCAACATTTATCAGATTTACTCACTTGCTCCTTCTGAAACAACATTGAGCTATTCTAACTTACGTGCTGTTTTGTTAAAGTGGACATGAAAGCCTATCTATATATATATATTTAAAATTGTCTTATATATAAAAATGAATGTTTGTATGTATGTCCTTTATAGACTCGTAAACGGCTGAACCGAATTTTATGAAAGTTGGCATGTATATTACTACTAACTCAGGCTAGGTTTCTTGCTATGTAAGTATTCTCTGAGAAGAACAGGAGTGGGGGTTATAAGACAGGCCTGAAATTAAAAATAGCGATATTTCGTCTCCAATTGGTTTTTCGGCAAATATGCACATAACAAAAGTTGTTTATTTTGTTATTTAACTTTTGTAATTCACTTTTTTGTCGTTTACTGAAGTATAAGTGAGTTATACGCTAAAAACAATAGTGGGAGTCAACTATTTTATATGGCACAAAAGACTCAACCGAAGTAAACGAAACACGGTAGGTGTATTAGCACTGACGCCTCAATAAGCCATACCAACATTTCTAGGGACGGGCAGGAGTGGGGGTTGTAAGGGAGGCCTGAAATTAAAAATAACGGTATTCCGTCTCCTATTGGTTTTTCGGCAAATATGCACATAACAAAAGTAGTTTATTTTATTATTTAGAGTAACTTTTGTAATATACCCTATTGTCGTATAAATGAGTTATATGCTAACAACAATAATGGAAGTCAACAATTTTATATGGCACAAAAGACTCAACTGAACTAAACGAAACTCCGTATGTGATTTGGTATTAACACCTTCCTGATTATAAGCTATATTAATATTTAGTACGAATAAGAGTGGGGGTTATAAGCCAGGTGTGAAATATAAAATGGCGATATTTCATTATCTATTCATTTTTCGGCAAATGTGCATATAACAAAAGTTGATTGTTTTGTTATTTAAAGTAATTTCTGTTATAGACACTTTTGCAGTATAACGAAGTATAAATGTGGTATACACGAAATACTAAATCGAAATCAATTAAACTCCGTATTTTCATACTATAAGCTACATTAACATTATTAGGAACGAACAGTAGTGGGGGTTGTCAGAGAGTCATGAAATGAAAAATTTCGTTTCCTATTGTTTTTTTTCCCGGTGAACCTGCACATGACAGAAGATGTTTAATTTGATATTTAGAGTAACTTTTGTTATATACATCTTTATTGTAATTTAGTATTTTAGTTGGTGGCGTATCAACGCGCGCAGGGTACAGCTAGTATATATATATATATATATATATATATATATATATATATATATATATATATATAATTCTACTGTACGAGTGTATGTCACTGAACTCCTCCTAAACGGCTGACCGATTTGATTGAGTTTTTTGTATGCGATTGGGTGACGCCCTGGATGGTTTAGATTCACAAATCAGCCCTGAGGATGGAGCAGGAGTGGGGGTTGTAATGGAGGCCTAAAATTAAAAATAGCGATATTTCGTTTCCTATTAGTTTTTCGGCAAATATGCTCAGGATAAAATATGTTTCTTTTGTTATTTAGAGTAACTTTTGTTATATTCACTTTTGTCATATAACAAAGTGTAAACGAGATATAGTTAAGTAGCTTTTGTTTTAAACATAATATAATTAAATTTAATATTCTTATCGCTTGAAATATTATACAGGGCAACGTCTGAAATGGTGTCCTTTGAGAGGGAGAAATAGAGAATAGAAAGTGGCGGTGATGCAATTGATGTGATACACTATAATCTCATCCGTGTTCCATTTCTGCACATGAGGATTACTGTGCATAATTCTTCTTTTCTCATCTCCTTCTTGGCGCATTTCATATTGCATTTTACCGTCTTCTAAAAGTTCTCATTAGAGAAAGTTTAATAGCTAAAACTACTTCTATGAGAAATCTCCAAATGTTGGTATTATTGCTTCTTTAATCTTTTTCTTTGTCTTATTTTTATTTTTTTTGTAATAGCAGATCAAATAAATATATGAGCTCTTGACTGAAGAGAAAACTAAAATAAATATATCTTCTTAAATTTTATCACGAATAAACTGGTAATATAATATATGAGTATATATATGTAAGGAAAACGATGAATATATAAGTCCTTCTAAAATGTTTCTAAATCCCATGAAAATAAATTATATATCTAACGTAAATATGATGTATTTTATTTAGCATTAAATTTCTTTTCTGAGACATTTCTTGTGACAAACGGCATCTCTAATATCTTTAATGTGAATACTTAAGAATTCTTTTAGCTTTTTATACTAAAAGCTCTTTTAATAAGATAAAGCTGTAAAAGTCTCTTCTTTATTTTATCTGGTCCGCTAAATGTTTATGTTTTTTTACTCAGAGTTCAAATGAAATGAATTTAAATGTTTTATACAATTCCTTAAATCATATTTACTGTATTCTATGTAAACTTTAAAAAATTTTTTTGTTATTTATTTAATCTGTTTAGGAACTCCGCTAGTGAGGTATTTTGCTAATAAAAATATTTAAGAACGTATCGCAAAGGAGTTCTGATTACTTTCTAAAAAAAAAAAATGCTTTATACGTAACTCAGTTTTGATAAACTCACAATTATTTTTTAATTTAAAATTTTTGAGTATTTGACGTATACTTTAAAAAAAAAAGTGGATCGTGTTAGTCATGCGAGTAAGGCGTTGGACTTAATCTCACTTGGAAAACCTGAAGTCGTCTTTTCGATTTTCAACCTGGCAATAGGAATGTATTTAGTCGCACCCCGGCTAATAAAAGGTGACAACCCGTCCCGATTAGCCTTGGTATAAAGTGGGAGTCAAAAAGTAAAAACAATTTCCCTGGCAAGAGTTCCAAAAACTAATTAAATTTCGTTTCCCACATGTTGGAATGGCTCACAGATAGTGTTATCACAAATTGAATTGTTTTCTCATTCAGTGATTACCGTATGTAAATGAAGTGAGGAATGTTAGCTGGTCATTATTGATATATAGTAAATTTTCATGAGTATTAATAGGGAGGAAGGGGTTACTAAGGCTAAAAACGGTTACTCACTAACATTTAACTATGCAATTTATTGCTAGTTATACTAAAAAAGTCCGTCACGCAGGGGCTGCATAAACTAAGCAGATTCCTATGTGAAGTTTAGCAATAGAATAATCTGCATACTGGTAACACAACACCACCATAAGTAAATACAAACGGTAATGAGAAATCCTTCAGTTAATTTTAATAAACTCTCAACTGAAACGGCTTCTGAATTGTAAGAATAACTTATATTTTAATAACTCAAATTTTAGTAGTCCAAGAACTAAAGAAAGGGAATGAACAGAGCGTATTTGCATAAATCTCATAAAGTAAAGAAGGTTAGGTAAGGTTAAGAAACGACAGGTTAGGTTAGATGCTTCCGCCAGAGCCGAGAACTTACGAAAACGGCGGAACTAACCCGAACAACATCCGACCACAGACTTCATAAAAATGGAAATATCTTGGTTAATATTCAAGATAGAGAATGTGTATATAACAATATTTATAGTAAATTTAATTTGCAAAAAGATTGGTTCTATACAATTTTTCGATCTGACGCATAATAACGGAGATATTTCGAATTTTCGAAAATCCCCCCTCTGGTACGATTTCAGCCATTAACGTAACGAACTTGATCTGTCTTTTTACATAAAACGGTTAAATATCGAGTTTCGTAACGATCAAACAAAAATTGCAACCGCTAGAGCGTTAACAGACAAATATATATAATTTTGAACGGACCTCATTTTCGTCATCTCCTGGGTAGGATCGATGGACATTTGAAGAAATGTTTCGAAACTCGCGTCATGAGTACGACCTCAATAGCCCTTAAGGGAAATCTGCTAAAAATAATAGATAGAGAAGATTAATTATGTAGCATCATAGTTTTTCAAAACAACTCACAATAACCGTTTTCCCTTAGTGGAAATGTGCTAAAAACCGCATCTAGTGGATTATACCTCCATAGCTGATTTCCCTAGAGGGGCTTAGAGCCAAATTTTTCCATTCAGCTTAGAGAGACAAATTTTAAGGCAGGATATTCTCAAAAACAAGCACGTTTTTCAGGAATAACAGCTGAGACGTATAAAAACATCTACGTCGGAAGGAGTTAAATCGATAGTAATCGGGAAGGAAAACATTATTGTTAGAGGAAGAGGTAGAAGCCGCTTTCCGTTGTCCTATTTCTAGCCTAGAGCCTGCCTCTGACGTCACTAGCCTACAGTCGATATTATAGATTATTCTAGTGACCTTAGCTTCGGTTTCCTTATCTCTTATCAACACACAAACTTCACCGGCACGCAAAACAATAATAAGATGTTCTTACCCTTTCATGTAGTTTATTTTTTGTCCGTAGCGTAGAATAGTTTTCTTTATTAAAGCAGGGGTAAGAGAGTCAAATTATTAATAGAGAGTTTGCTTATGTAACTTTAACTAAATTAAATAAAAGAAATCCTTTATGTACCAAATTTTACAAAATAGCTTATAACTCATTATGGCAAATAACTCAAACTCACTTCAAACTTTTACTGACGGATCCAAGACTGACTTTGGAACAGCAGCTGCAGCAATTATTAATACTGACATTTACACTACAAAACTCAACAACAATACAAGCATTTATACAGCTGAGTTACAAGCCATATATATATTGCCCTTTCCAAATTCCACAGTGTTCAAAATTCCTAATTTACTTATTCACAGATTTCTTAAGTTTTTTATTGTTCTTGGAGAATTTTTATAGTACTCATCCCATCATAATCCAAATTTTATGTGGTAACTGAAGGTAGAAATATTGAAAATAACTCTTTCAATATTGAAGTTTGTGAAAAATAATTCTTGATTGCAGAAATGTTTTGAACTGAAAATATACATACATACATATGTGATTACTTATTTTATTTCTTCTTTAAATAATCTAATCCCTCTTGACTGATATCCTTACTTCGCGAATTCTATCATATATTATCGAGTATATTACCACTCTGAAGATCTACATCATAAAACGTACATTAGTGTAATCTAATCTCAGTACCACAATTGTAAAGGTGCGTTGGGAACAACACTCCGTAATGCGTGAAATATTTTCCTATTGTTAATGTGAAATGAGTAGAAACGTCTATTTATTATAAACAGAAAACTAAAAAATTCAGCGAACTCCGTTAACTTTAAAATTAGAAAAAAATATCCCAAGACTTGTTATATAAAAGTTCTGGATCTTGTAATGGAAATCTGATAAATAATTAAATGACCAACTTGTAGTCAAGTTTGGTTCAGTTAATAGAGCTTTCATAATTTCCTGAATTTAGATTGGAATAGGTAGAAAATCTTTGTATTTGTCTTGTCAAATTTTTTAATGAGAAAAGTATAAATTGTTTTCCCCACAGAAGGAATATAACGAAATATTATTCCTTCGTATTATCCTTTTAATCTAGAAAGTTTGTTTCATCGAATAAATTGCAAAAAGTGAAATAACCTCGATGTCACAACTTTATGAAATATGTAAATCTCATTCACTTGTAAAAACTTCTAATGAATTTAAGCTCTTTCAGGGCAGTATTCATTATAATATGAAAAATAGAGTCTTGTTCCAAAATTCGTATTTATTAAGCTTTTGTAAGGTTTATTGCAAAGACTCCTTAATCAAAATATTTTATAACTTTTGTGTTCTTATTAGCTTCCCTTTTCCTCCTAATTAATATATACTGAATGTTAAATGGGGATATGCTAAAAGTGGATAAAACTTTATTATTTTCCAGCATTATGTACAACTCAAGAATTAAACACTAATCAAGCCAAACTTAACCTTTTGCTTATATTTAATGTGTAGAATTAAATCTTAATTGAGAAAACCGAGATCATTAATATATTAAAATAAATTGCTGTTTTTAAACCTTTAGGTAAGATTTTTGAAGAATTTTCTTCATAGGACAGCTTTCCTAATCTTGGCTTAATTTTAAACTCAAATAAATTGAGATTGAAGAGATAACTTCTAATGAGATAGGTGAACTTTAATATTTATATTAAATGAAAAAATAAAAGTAATCTGATTTGAACCTTATTATAAGACCTCAGAAAGTATAAGAAGAGAGAGAGGATAACTTTGTAATTTCTTCTAAGGAGTAAAAGGAAAATCAAACAGTCTGTAATTTATCCGCAGAAAAAGTATTAATGAGGTGCTTTTATAACTTTTTGTACAGTTACCATGGTGAATTTATTATTTTTCTCAACTTTTCTTGATTTTGTTCGAGAGCTCTGTTTGTGTGGGAGAAAGAAAATATAAGATATTTTTTGCGGCAATAAAGATATCGGATCAGGGAACTGAACTAATGATATTCTCTGACAAACCTGATGTCATCTCAATTCAAAAAGATTTCCTACGTCCTGGGATGACCCACAGAAATCAATTGGTTTATAATGGCTAAACATTTTTGAGAATGGGTGGTGAGTAAAAGAATTAGGGGTAACGTTTTTCCCGAATTTACTTTAAAGGACATGTCACCTTTTTATACTTAGCCAAGAATATAAAAACTGACCTACGTTGGACAGAAGTAGGTAAGACAATAAGCACCGATGGCTTAGAGAAGAGGTTAAACAATAATTCTTAAATGTCTTTATCGTTAATCATTGGGTTGGAATATGTGATATAACCTATTTTATTGATATAGTTCATTTGCTCCGATTGTTGTTATAATTTTCTCTAACATTAAAAGTGGCTTGTGTTTTAGAGAAAAAAAGGAGAACTACGCAGGGATTGCGTAAACTAAACAGATTTCCGTCTCGTTGGATGATCTCATCTGGCCATATATTTCTACTCATGTCATATTAACAATAAACAGTAAAGCATGAACCATTTACTTAGAAGTTTAAGTATCCGAAATTGTTTTCAACAGATTTTTCCTGGTTCCGATACATGCAAATACATTGTGAGTTGACGTAGACGTTATGAATTATGACATTTTTTCTTGATAAAAGTGTTTATTTGACCTATACAATTCTTGTCATTTAATCATATTCGTTAATTTCTGAAATCGAAAGGGAAATGTCGGTTAGGGCGTTTAGAAAAGGAATTTTGAAAATTTAGGATATTTACGTTATTATGAGTCAGATCGAAAAATTTTATTGAACAGATATTTTTAAACTATCAGTGCTGTATAAATGTTGTTCTATAGATTTTTATCTACCTCAAAAATTATGTGAGTTATTAGTACTTTCATGTTTTAAGTCTTCTTGTTTTTAAATTACTTCTACCCATCGGGGTTTTTTTTTTTTTCTAATAAATATACAATATATGTTGTGATAAGTTCAATGAGGTATCCTACCAGCACGAGGGAAATCTGATTAGAATACGCTGGCCCTGGGTGACAGATTTCCCTTAAGGGAAATCAGCTATTGAGGTCGTACTCATGACGCGAGTTTTGAAAAATTTCCTCAAATGTCCATCGATCCTAACCAGGAGATGACGAAAATGAGGTCCGTTCAAAATTATATATATATATATATATATATATATATATATATATATATATATATATATATATATATATATATTTGTCTGTTAACGGTCTAGCGGTCGCAATTTTTGTTTGATCGTTACCAAACTTCATATTTAAGCGTTTTACGTAAAAAGAGAGATCAAGTTCGTTAATGGCTGAAATCGGACCAGTGGGAGGGGGGATTTTTGAAAATTCAAAATATCTCCGTTACTAGGCGTCGGATCGAAAAATTGTAAAGAATCAATCTTATTGTAAATTAAATTTACTATAAATATTGTTCTATGCCTTTATTCTGTATCTTGAATATTAACCGAGATATTTGCATTTGTATTGTGTGTGTGGTCGCCAGAACCCCGCCATGTTCCGAACTCTCCGCCGAGAGCTCTGGTGGCCGTTTCCAGAACTATTCGTCCCTCGTGAATAGGTTTAGAGATCCCTTCCTACTACAGCTGTTATTAGGCGGATTTCTCTATTGTAAAACTTCACCTGGGAAATCTGCTTAGTTAACGCAGCCCCTGCGTGACGGACTTTTATTCTTTTATAAAACTCATACAAATGCAACAAAAATTACTCCTTTAATGTTATGAAAAACTGCACACAAGAACAGATGTAGAAAATAAATTATATTAACAAGATTTATTGTATAACATTTTTTCGTTCTAATGCATTCTGAAGTTATTGTTGTTCTCTAAACCACCACTTTTAGCACATTTCCCTTAAAGGCATTCAGCTATAGAGGTCGTTCTCATGACGCGATTTTTAACAAATTTCCACTACTGTCCATCGATCCTACCGAGGAAATGACAAAAATGAGGTCCTTTCAAAATATATATATATATATATATATATATATATATATATATATATATATATATATACGTGTGACTGTTACGGTCTAGCGGCAATTTTTGTTTGATCGTTACCAAACTCGGAATTTAAATGGTTTATGTAAAACTAAAGATCAAGTTCGTTAAAGATTAAAATCGGGTCAATGGGATGGGGGTAGAGGGGAGGAATTTCAAAAATTCAAAATATCTCCGTTATTTTACCTCATATTGAATGCTTATATAGAACCAATATTTTTGCAAATTAAGCGTCTTATAAATATTGTTATAAAAATGCATTCTCTATCTTGATTATTAACAGAGGTATTTGCATTTTTTTTAGTTTTCAGATTTGAGCAACAGACTTTATTATACGAGATACATGTAAATACGTTCTGTTGATCTCCACTCCACCCCCCCCCCCCAACGTCATCAGTTTTGGATTACTAAAATTTGAGTGATTGAGATAAAAATTATTCTGATTCATTCTAAATTACCGTATTAGATATAGTAAACAGTTTTCAATAAATTTAATATTTTATATTCTGAAATATTTCAGTCATTTTTTTTTTCTGTTGAAGAATATTTCTATCTATTCAGCTGTGAGAGGTTGGCTGACCTATCAATTTTCCTACTGTTGGTAGGTTATTAAAATTGACGGAATGATTTCTCATTGCCGTCTGTATTTATTCAATTAATATTCACGATGGTGTTATGTCTTACTAGGGTGAATATTTATATATCTTAAAGCTTAGCGTGTGAAATCTGCTTAGTTTACGGTGCTCCTGCGTGACGGACCTTTTGAGGACCAGTATAGGCTGGATGAGAACTGGGATTAATGAAGAATGTATTGAACCGCGATCAAAGTTAACTTTCGAATTAATGTTTTTTAATATATTCTATTTATTAAAAGATATATTCCAATTTAGTCCAATAGAATGCTCAATCAGTACCTCATCTGTCCCGTGGAAATCGTTTTGCAGTTTTACTATTGTCACAAGCGACTTGGCTCACGCCTCGAGTCATTGGAAAGTAATTCTAACCATTTCTCCCATTGGATTAATAAGCATAATGGCGGCTGAGTAAGTGTATTAGAAAGTGGCTGGCTTAATCAATCAGTGCTCTTGTGCTCCGGGATCCTTGAGCGGAAGTAAGTGCTTAAGTCTTGAGGGCTTTTCTTCTTTTTGTTCTCGCCGAATGTCGGGGGTCACTAGAGTCTCTATTCACTAGGCCTCCTGACCTTTCGGCTGAAGGTTACTCTCACACAGCTACTTGAGCATTTAAAAGTATATATATATATATATATATATATATATAGTTATATCTTTATCATCAAATTATTTAGGGACAATTCATTAAATAACTGGTAAACCTGTGAGATTTTTCAGTTAATTAAATAAAACATGTTGTGTACATAAACTATGATTTGATTAATAATTTATATTTTAATAACTCAAATATTATTTAGTAGTCCATGAACTAAATTCAAGTAGGCAATTAAATATTTTGTTACTAATACAAAAATTTTATGTTCTACTTATAACTTCCTTAAACAATTTAAAGTTAACAAAACAATAAATAAATTAATAATTGGCCATTTAAAAAAATACAGACTAAAAAAATGAGATTCGTTGTGCTTAAGTATATATAAGTTTTATATGTATGACACAAATCAAATTTGTAAACTAATCAAGTACTAGTGAATATACATTTTGCCTGAAAACCGTAGGTAAATAAAATATTAATTCATTATTATGATTGGATTAATAAGAAAATAAATAATAGCATTGCACTAACAGAACAAAAAATGGACCAGGTGGTCGATGAATTGTTTTAGCACAGTGACCTGAAATTACCATTGATAAAGAGTTTTTGTCCCTGTAAAGTAATTTTAATTAAAGGGTTTAATAGGTTCTGAAATATTTTCGTACCGTTTATCAGTATTTCAATTTAATCCTCTCTGTGCTTAGAAAATCATGTTTACTTGGTCAATAATATTTATATATTTTAAAAAAGGATTAGTTTAGGTGCTTTTATGCATCAGGTTCAACATAGATTCCTTATGTTTAAGTAGTATGCTTGCTCAAAATGAAGAGAATAAAATTCATTTTCGTCATTTGATAGTGCAATTATATTTCCGAAAATAAAAAATCCTTAATCTTTGTTGACATGGCAGAAGTTATTGGAGTTTGGCTGAGTTGTGATGCCTACCCACCCTATTCACCAGACCTTGCACCAACAGATTTTCACTTATTTCGGGTACTTCAAAAATCTCTACCGGGAAACACTTTAAATTCGCTGGAGGACTGCAAAACGCACATGCGAGTTCATTTGGCATAAATCTCATACGTTTTGGGAAGACAAAATTAAAAAATTACCTGAAAGATGACAAACAGTAATAGATCAAAATGGGTCATATATAATTGATTAAAAATATTTACAAGAATCTGAAATTTTTTATTAAAATCACCAGTAAAACACGATATGAAGTTGTTTTACAACTCAATATATAGATTCCGTCAAGCCTAATATAAATACTATAACATTATTTTCTTTTCCTGAGTGCCAACACTGAAATCTATTGATTTCTGATAATGTACACACACGAGCGCGCGCGCACATATATATTTATATTCTTGGTGATGACCGCCGTTGGAACTATCCTTGTATTATGTAGTTGCCATGACATTCATGCAATGAGTATTCTGATTTCCTTGCGGCACTACCTCCTACCCTGAATTATTCCGATTATCGGGGTCCTTCCTGAATTATTTTTTTAGCATTTGGACTTGATATAATACTCAAATTTTGTACAACACGTTTTCAGTTTGGATTGACTAAGGCGACACATTTTACCGAAACGTTCGCAAGCTGATGTAATTTCATTTCAACCCACGTGACCGACAACCTCATAAGACAAGGACATATATTGTTACTAATAAACTAACTAAGCCCACCCGGCTTTGCTTGGAAATCTTGAGAGACTGAACAAGGATGGCATTTGTTTTCACAAGGTTTCGCATTATATAATATTTCCTTTCTCCGTATTTCTCTTTTTTCTTTTGTATTTTTCTTTGGGCTGTGCTAATTTTTCTATAGACTTTTACAATAAATGTAAATGAATTTCCATTTAATTTCTACTCTGAGTTCAAAATATTGTGGACTACTTATATGAATCGTAGCCATGAATCAGCATTCATTATCAAGTACTCTAACTGAGGCACGGCTCTTAGTTTGGAAAGTATTTAGACCTGTATAATGAGTTTTATCATTTTAATGCTTGCTTATACACAGTCTATTCATATTTCTTGCTTCTGTATTTAGTTGTAGTATGTACATTTATAACTTTCAGGAAACTATCGGGAGTGGATGTATTGCGTGTGAGTCTGGTCGAGTAAACTTTAAACTGTTTCTAATCAAACTATTTATCTTTTAATAACATTACAGGCCATATATACATAAACAAGCATTGTAGCCTATGAATCAGGTATGAGTGAAGTTTCTTTCACTGAAAAGATATACCTAATATAATCAAAATATAAACAGACGTTACAATTTATATATAAAATAAACGAAATAAGCTGCTCTCTTTTATAAGGACACTCAGCAAGGTGTGCCTCCTTACCTGCCTTTTCAAGGTAATTATACCAATTTCAGTTTGTATTTTATAGGAAGTATTAATATCTGTTCAAAGGATACTTTGACAAAAAAGCTGCTTAAATTAGATTTCTTTTTTAAATAAATGGAAGTTCTGATTTCTTATTGATGCTTTCAGAATCTTAATTACCATATTTTTTTTATACCTTGTTCTAGGAGATACTTTTCTGTCGATTTGAATATTACTCCTCTTGATTGAAACAGTAGGTACACCTTTGATAGTCCAATTTTTATAATATATTTTTCTTTGGAGTATGATCTGTTTTAAAAATAATAGATGTATATGTATAATATGGAAAGGGCAAGGCATGTCAAGCCTGGAATTGAACCCTTTGATGTGGGGCGGGGCAGGAAAAGAGAAAGAAATCCTTTGTTGGGGAAGGCCACAAGGGAGGATCCTTGTAATTCTATTTATATTGCTTGACAAAGGCTCAGATATGGCGGAATGACTTATGGTAATCCCGCGTTGTGAACAAGACAAATGTCAATTGGCCCTTTGTTTCATTACATGGATTTTTTTTATGTCATAAATAACTAATTAGCAATTAGGTTTTACTGTCCTTGGCAAAATTATGTCAGTAATACAATTGAGTCAGTTTGGCATAGCTTCTCATTAACCACTTTATGGTTGCGCTTTTGTGGTTAAAAATTAAGATAATATTTTTTTTCTGTGGCTTATACCGTTAAATGCATGGCGAACACTTAAAGATTAGGAATACGTATTGGTTATTTAGTTCAGTTATTTTTTTGCATAAAATACCTCATTGATTTTCTTGTCAATTTTGAAGTACCTTTGTTATGGAAAGCCTTAAAATTGTACCAGAATTATATCTAATGAGAATTTCACCCCTAAAACCTTAATTGGTGCAGAAAGTATATAGAACATTAAATATAGCCCTTTATTTACTGAGTAATTTCTTTTTTGTCCCATATTGATAGGACACAAAGTTTATGAGTTATAGGTGTGGGCGTAAAAGCTTGGATGTAGCAATTCACTGAAGTATTGCCAACATTCAAAAACTAAAATTTTTAAAATGATGATTATTAACTTCCATAACACAAGGGTGTTTTTAAGAAAATAGATTTTTTATAAACAACGAATCAACTTAATTAATATTTTCCGGATGACTTGAAAAAATGAATTGATTTATGTCCTATCGAGAAGGAGATGAAAGAAAAATGATTAAACTAATTTGATCTTAAGTAATTTGGGAACTTAATAGTCCCTTTAATTTTAACTACACTCAATCTTTCTTTTCTCTACAGTCATTCAGTTGCTAAATCCTTGAAGTAAAAAGGTAATAGCCGCTAATTTTTATATTGGGACGATTTGAGTGTACATTATGATCGAGTTCAGTAGAGCCGAAGTTGAACTAATAGACGAGAAATTTTTATGTTATCTTGTTGATAAAGGAATTTTTTTTCGGTCATGTTTAATATATTGCCCCCCCCTAAATATTAAGGGAGATATTTATGTTATTATCAGGAATGCGAATTTGTTTAAACATCATAAATAAATTATTTAAAAGGACGAACGCTGGGGAGGTGCAACCAGTTATTTATTAACTCTGCTTAGTTAATTTATGATATACATTAATGAAGTCACTATGTACCAATATGAATATAGAGTTTCCAATCGAGACTTACAAAAGAGCATTTTAATAGCGGCTATGACTGACCTAAAACAGCTGGCACCATTGAGCTTTTTACCGCATCAAGGGAAAGGAACGTGTATTTATACATGGTTTGGAAGGCCGAATACTTTCAATAAATTATGAATTATATGGTCCATTACGATATTAAAAAAACTACATGCTAAGGAGAGGGGAAATATAAAAATATTGAGGACAGTGAAGCCTTAAATAACAAATAATTTTATTATTGACAAATCCAACAATATGTGCGTTAAAAAAAATGCCCTCTTTTGAATTTAATTTGAGTTACAGTATCTGTTAAAAACTCAAGATGAGCTTAAATTTCAAACATTTATTTACACCGTCCTCTGACTAAGGGAAACTGAATATATTGCAAGAGATTACTTCTACTGAGTGACATTTCATGGCGTAGCGTCGGCAAAACTAGAATATGCCCAGTGATGGCTTATGGAATTTTTTTGTTGAGTACAAAAAGAGTTACTTGGAAGGGAGAGTGTACGAAAATGGGATTATTTACAATTACGCAAGCACCCATCAAATACTAGCAACTTGGACATATTTCCCCTCTAATCAGGGAATGTAACAATCTGCAGTTTTCTTGTGAAACCCACTAGATCTTTGTTCATTGAGCGTGTGACGTGGTCAAATAAGATAATGAGAAAGAGAAATGTTGGTATTACACGCAATATCCTGCCATGATACTGAAGGCGTTCTAAATAGCCAATCTGATGTTCAAGTGTTTTGAAATACATTAATTAGTATCTTTTTCTTAATTATGCACTTCTTTTTAGTGATTAATGCTTTGGATTTCTTAAAGAAAGCTAAGCTTATAAATACAATGGAGCAGAAATTGTATAAGTCAGGTCTCATTAAAATACCAGATAACTAGTTACCAGCTTTGTTTGTCGAAATCATATCTGAAATTGAAAACAAATCATTACCTAATAAAATGTAAATTTAAAAATAAAATGGTTTGTTTCACAGGAGCTGCTTAATTAGCAATTTTCCATATATATCTTGTTACAGAAGGCATATTTTATCCCCCAGTTGTAGTCTTTTGACTCCTGATTTTTATCCACAATAGCATATAGAAATAATAATAATTTTTCTAAGTTTTGGAGTTTTAATAGAAAGTTAAATAGAACAGATAATAGATTATTTATATTCAATTTGAAGAATCTTAGTTATCATTCTCGATAAATGATAAGTATTCAGAAAATACGCACTATTAAATTGAATTTTTCTCTTCATTATTCCTTGAAGTCGGAGCAGGACTATCTCTTTTTGAAGACTTCCCTAAAGAGAAACCAGCTATTGAGGACGTACTCATGACGCAATTTTCGAAATTTTTCGTCAAATGTCCATCGATTCTACCGAGTAGTTGACGAAAAGGAGTCCGTTCAAAACTGTATATATATATATATATATATATATATATATATATATATATATATATATATATTTGTCTGTTACCGCTCTAGCGGTTGGAATTTTTATTTGATCGTTACGAAACTCGATATTTAGTCGTTTTATGTAAAATGAAAGATCAAGTTCGTTAATTGCTGAAATTGGACCAGGGGGAGGGGGGTTTAGAGGGGAGATTTAGGAAAATTCGTAATATCTTCGTTACTGTACATCGAATCGAAAAATCTTACTAACATTAATCTTATTGCAAATTAAATTTACTATAAATATTGTAAATAAATTTATTTTCTATCTTGAATTTAACCGAGATATTTGCATTTTTATTAAATCTGGGCGGATAACGGACGAGAGTGAGTTTCCCGCCAAAAGCTAGTTCAGCCGTTTCCTTAACTATTCGGCTCTCCTGAAATTTATTGTAAAACTTCACTTGAAAAATCTGCTTAGTTTACGCAGCACCTGCGTGACAGACTTTTGTATTTTTAAATCAGATTTTTTTATATACGAACAATAATTTTCGCACAAATTTATTTGCTCGCTTGCCCTACATCAGTGACTCCTTGCCAAGGCCACCCATTGATCGTAATGGTTTAGGGTCATAGCTGTGACCCGAGGACCGACAACCTGTTGTATATTTAGTAACAGCTACGCACTCCTTTAACAATCGGATGAACTCCAGCATTGGGACTAAATCGATTCCAGCGTTTCTACTCTGTTGTCTAAGATATTTCCGCAAACTTTAAGTATCTATTTTTAATGACCCAAGCAAGAGTAGGAGGAAGACGTGTTCGCGTTCTACCTAAAAATGAAACTGTCGGCAATCAAGATATAGGGATTATTTGAGAGAATACCATCACCCACAAGCACGTAACCACCAATTATTGTTTTTTTAAACAATAGCAGTCACAACAATTTTTGGGTTCAGCAGTATGCTCATGAATATTCGTTGGTCGATAACAAAATTTAACAAATTCGTTTTAGTTTAAACATGACGAGGTATTGTCCCTTTGGAAGACAAATAATAAAATTTCAGAAAATAGAGAATTTACGTAGCTTTAAGTTTTTTTTTAATTGCACCGTCAATAAAAATTCATAAAACAAATTTAGAAAACTTGTTGCTGACAGATCTGTTATCCATAATGATTTAACGTTTTCTTATGAAACCACTTGGTCTTCATTCTGGAAAGAATGGTTATTATAAAGAAGTACAGTCTCTTCGCCAGCAAGTAGAGAAAAAATGGGGTCCCAATACCCCCTCACCTGGTTTATTGGAAAATTTACTTTTAGCAATTATTTGTTCTCAAAATGTGGCTTGATTTTGTAATTGTACCCCATCTAATTATCTTAACCTTTGTCTGGCACGATGTGACTGGATACAAAATATATATCTACTTATAAGAAAACATAAACTGATGAGGGGTGTAAATGGAAAAACATTAAGAACAAATTAAGGGAAAAACGAAGAAATAATATATATGAAACTACTTAAAAGAAATGCTCTTAAATGCCTAATAAATAAAATTGCCCACTTTTCTCTTATACCCACATAAAAGAAATATAATATATCCACACGAATATTATCATTAGAATAAATTAATTAAAAATGAAGCACTCTGAATCTAATAATCATTATCCACAATAGGGTGCTGATCGAATCATTGCATTTGGAGATTTATGGGAGCTATAGGAAAAACGTGTTTTTTTAGGAGTTGCTTAAATAGTAGAGTTTTACGTTGTTTCAAACTTCTTCGCTGGGAACTTATTACAGGTGTTGTTTCCGGCATATATCCAGCGGTGTCTGCGATGTGGTGGTCCACGATATTTCGCCGGACTTCCATCCGGCTTCTTCTGGTGGTCATATTTTTGTCGTGCTTGTGGCAGCTCTTACGAGGGAAGCCCGGCGAAATATCGTGGACCACCACATCGCAGACACCGCTGGAGACACGCCGGAAACATCACCTGTGGTAGAGTTTTATAACACCGTCTCCGCCTTGTTATATGTTCCTGTTTAACAGAAAATCATGGATTCCATATGAACGAACGTGGAATTGAGGGAATGCAGCAGTTTTCCGATAATATCCGCATCAAAATATACATCAAATAGGGCACTCCATTATATATCGAGGTTACCTGTACTAGTCTTTTATGGGGTAGCTTAAACAACAATAATCAGAACATTATTTATTATTTACAAAAATACTTATTATTATTAATCTGTCTGATAAATCTTAGAGAAGAATTTTGTTAATTTGATGTTTGAGAAAACTCTTCTTTATTTAGACATTAAATATAAATATATATATATATATATATATATATATATATATATATATATATATATATAATCTACTTTTACAGTAAATTATGATTTATTGAATTAAGTATTATAAGTATTTACGTTTATAGTTACATTATATTACATACCAATGTATATGCTGTAAATTTGTACTTCAGAAAATATTATTATTTATATGAACACATTTTTTTATACGTTATATTATATTAACAACCGTAGTAACAGTAATTGGCCATCTTCTTGGCAACATGTTTGTAAACATAAGCTAATAAAATATCTATCTATCTACCCGTACTCGTCTTCCGGCAAGAATAAACAACTTTTTTCATTAAAAAAATATTGAATCATTGAATGCCATTAATCAGTTTGTTAGTTTCAAATCACAGTAATATGTTTACTCTGATATTAGCATGCCTGTTCAAGAGGATGCTTAATTCTAAAATCGTAAAAACTCCTGTTATCATGCGTAACCACAAAAAATATTTCATATTTATTCTTCATAAAGACTTTTTTTTTTACATTTTTAAAAACAAATTAACGGTTATTTCTATTTTATCGTTTTCGGTGTTCACTGAAACTTGACAGAACAGTCGTGCTCATGCAATTTTTACAACAAGCTATTATAATTAAATGTTTTACGTTTGCCCTGATTGTGAAGTGGTATTTACGGAGAGTTATGTACTGGTGGAGATAGATAATAGAATATGATGCTTAACTCATTTGAGCAAATATGATACAGAGGACATCTGCGTATTACTCCACTGCGTGGCAAATCTTAAATTAGTTTCAGCAGCATACGCATGTCAGATATAACAGTTTCTATCCGGCCACAGCGTGGCATTAATCTTGAAGGGTCAATACTACAACATTCCACCTAGCGTGGCTTAACACATACACACACAAAACTTTTCTTCATAAATATTTCCAATAAATTACTATCATTTTAGATAAAATGTTTGTCGAGGAAAACTTGTTGATCAGAGGTGTTTTGAGAACAGGATACTCGAAAATTGACTAGATACGAGCCTTAAAATTAGTAAAATGTTTCAAGAAGTTCTTCCTGTACATTTATTTAAAACTTCTGCCATATTTCGTCAACACTGTATTGATTATCATAATGAATCTCTTTTGTACCTTGTGTGGTATCCGATCGCGTCCTGATACAATAAATCACATTTCGTTTTATTTATTGTGTGTTTATGAAATAATACTTGTATGTTATTTATTTTAGAAGCGGATTTATTTATGTTTTTTAAAAAATAAATAAATTTGCAATGAAACATTCTAGTAATCCGCCCTTATTTATTTACGAGACGATTTGACCCTTTGTTCTTCTGACGTCAGGATTTTCATATTCCCACTGTGTTTCATGTAACCACCGTACTCCGATTTATTTCATCTTTACTGATAACAATTATTCATTACAGTATTTATTTTAATCTTTTTATTCTTTCTTAATCAAATTTCAAGGTACAAAGCAAGAAGCAGCCTTGAATGTCCTGTTAATCTCACGACTGCAACATTGTTGTCTGGGCCTCTTCACTTAGAGTAATATATTTCCATTCGACAAGCCGCAATTATTAAGTCATTATTCTGCCGAGTGACGATTTTAATAATCTATTTTGTATTGAGCTCGTAATAAATAATGTTGGAATCACTTGATTCGGTTAACTTGGTGAGAATGGTTTGAACTTTCAGCAGAACACGAATTGTCGATAAAGAAGAAGGAATTGACACGTCAAAAGGATGGAGCACCTTGAAGAAAGAACCGCTTGTCAACAAGACATCAATTACACAGTTCGGTCGACTAAAAATAGCCCAGAAAGATGTTTTCTTACAATCTTTCTAGATTCGTTGGAATTAATGTGGTTTTCTAGTATATACTCTCAATAACTACAATTTCCTAGATATATTTTCCTTAATATTCAATGGAATGTTTGTTGTCACCAAATGTTTCCATATTATAATAGGATCCGTCAAATATTTCTGTTTTCTATAAAACATTTTACTAAAATAATGTAAATTAATTGCTTTAGATGTTAGTAAATAGCATTTATACTTATATAAAACATTAGTTATAAAATTAGTAAAAATTGTATAATACATTTTATAATATCTCTCAATTTAAGTATTATACATAATAAATCAATTTCATTAATAATTTTAGTACCGCACTAAATATATACCTTTTTTTTTATCAGATTTCCCTTGAGGGAAATTAGCTATTGAGGTTGTACTCATGACGAAATTTTTCTTCAAATGTCCATCGATCCTACCTAGTAGTTGACGAAAGTGAGGTCCGTTCAGAACTGTATGTATATATATATATATATATATATATATATATATATTTGTTTGTTACTGGTCTAGCGGTCACAATTTTTGTTTGATCTTTACCAAACTCGATATTTAGTCGTTTTATGTAAAAAGACTAAATATCAAGTTCGTTAACGGATGAAATCGGACCAATGGGAGGGGAGGTTTAGAGGGGAGGATTTTCGAAAATTCGAAATATCTCCGTTACTATACGTCGGATCGAAACATTGTACGGAATCAATCTTGTTACAAATTAAATTTACTATAAATATTTTTATATACATTTATTCTCTATCTTGAATATTAACCGAGATATTTGCATTTTTATTAAATCTGGGCGGCAAAAGGACGAGAGTGATTTTCCCACCAAAAGTTAGTTTGGCCGTTTCCTTAACTGCTCGGCTCTCGTGAAATTTCTCTATTGTAAAACTTCTCGTGGGAAATCTGCTTAGTTTACGCAGCCCCTGCGTGACGGACTTTTTTACATATTAATGTAGAATATATGAGATGAGATCACAAGTGTGTTAAACCAGCATGTGGGGAATCTGCTTAGTTTACGCAGCACCTGCGTGACGGACTTTTTATTCCTCAGCCCTTAGTATCCCTATTCTACTCATTCCGTTGATATATGTATACTGATATATTTTGAAGCGTATATTCCAAGCTTTAATATAATGTAGTTCATTCATTGTACATTTAATATTATACTGAAATAAGATTCGATATGACGTGACTAATTAAAATTTTACATTCTGTAGTGTATGTTTACATTAAGTGTGTTAATTGCGAAAAATTTCCGTTTTCAGTTTCCTTCTTGGGTAGTTCCAAGTAGAGTAATTAAATTTCATATTTAGGTCTATTGTAACATCTATTGTAATTCTGATCCTTTCTTTGTGTTTGAAATTGACCAAGGTGGAGGGGCTTTTTTAGAAAAGGTGGAAAATAGAGAATTGCAACTTTCCCCACAGCTATTTGTGATAGAGTAAGTTCGTGTATGACACTTTTCAAAGCCACAACAGTCTTCTAAAATTGGAAAAATTATTTTGAGTGAGTTTTGTTCACAAAAATGCTAATAACGTGTGTGAAGCCGGAAAAGCGCCTTTCAATGATTAAGAGCAACGTTATTAAGGAAAACAATTATCTTATATGGGGTTCGTCTTTCACTCCTTTGTTTTGTATATTTCCGAGTAAGACTACGTAATTAATTCAATATTTGTTCATAATTAGCACATGAGTTGGATAAGAGAGGTTATGAATATATTTAAATGTCATGCTACTAATTCTTTTGTGGAGTATCCAGCGAGATAGTGTGTGTGAAGGAATGCTGGCTCGCTCCAGTGGTCAAAGAGGAAAATAATTCCGTCACTCTGAGGAGCCCCTAGATGAATAATATATTTTCAACTTATTCATATTCTCGCTATTCGTTGAAACTACAGACCTGCCAAAAAGGGGGTCTTACAGCAATGGGGGCCATTTTTCCGTTGTTTTTTATTTTATTTTGTGAAGTACAGGAAGTTTTGAAATTGCAAAAATGTTGGTTTTCGCAGTTTATTGGAATTTTCAGTGTTGACCCCCTTTGAATCGTGTTTTACTATTTTAGGATATTTTCTGGAATCTGAAAATAGAAAGAATCTGAATAGAAAATAGTTTTAATATCAATTTGTGCTCCACCTCATTTACCCTACATAAAGGAGAAGGGGCTGCCTTAAATAAGGAGATTTCCCATGTGAGTCACATATTTGCATTGTCCTCAAAACGTAAAAGATCAATGAAAACAATATTTGGTATTTATGCTTTAAATAACGTGCTTCATAATACACGTTTTTGTTAATATAACATGAGTGGGAATGGGGTTTACTCATGGCCAAAAACTAAAATATAGAAATATCTTGGTTAATATTCAATTTAGAGATTACAACGATTATTGAGAATGACATTTTCAATATGATCGATTTTATACATTTTTTTCAATCCGACGGATAACAACTATATAATATATATTTCGAATTTTCGAAATTCTCCCCCTCTAACCACCCCCCCCATTCGTCCAAATCTAGCCGTTAACGATCTTGATCTTCATTTTTACATAAAAAGTTTAAAAATATAGAGTTTGGTAACGATCAGATAAACGGACCTCATTTTCGTCATCTGGGTAAGATCGATGGATATTTCAGGATATTTTTCGAAAATCGAGTCATGAGTAAGACCTAGGGTGATTTCCCTTGCGACAAATCTGGTGAAAATAGGGTTTCTCCCCAAAATCGGCCCTAATTAGTCTGTTACTTTAAGTGGAAGTTAATACTGTTGTCATACCTGTCGGTGGAGACCGTCGTCACTGGCTGATGGTCGAGTACAGCTGGCAAGCGCTTTCGATGCAATGACACCATCTTCAAGCAAAAAGTTGTGCTGAGTTAGCTGTCTGTTGGTCAGTAGGTTTTATGCGTCTGGTTACCGTATTAGTTTGTTTGCGTGTAGTTGTTTACGTTTAGTCCAAGTCTGGTTATTTACCTTAGATCTGTCAAGCGAAGGGTATATTAGCTAGTGTCCAGGTAAATCGTAAGTTAATAAATAAATAGATGACATTTTTTAATCCGATTCATACATTGTCACGAATATATTGTAAGTAGCCTAAAAACACAATGATTCTTAATGAACTACAACAAAACTTTTTTTATATATTATTTATTTGAATTACAAGGTAGTCTTTTGCTGTCCATATAAGATTTTATTTTTCATCTGGTATCTCTAAAAGTATTTAGCTGCTATACACATTAACATTCCCCCTCCTAGCCTTCTTGCTTCAAAAGAATTGTGGAGGAACGGAGTTTGTACGTAACATGTCATCATTATAAAATACTCTATGAGATCGATATTATTTATTTTTCATTATTTTCATAACTTTTGAAATAGATAAAAAGCAATTTTTAAAAATCTATTTTTTCTAAGAATGTACGCCGAACACCTTACTGAATTTTTTATATACATATATTGTACACGATAACAAAAATGATAAGCTGAAGCACAGTAAAACATATAAATAGTATCATGTTTTTATCAGAAAACTGTCTTTTTTCTATTAAAATTGAGATTGTAGTCATGTCATTCCTTGAAAATAGTCATGTCGCAACTTTAGAAAATTAAGGGCTCATCGCTACTTTCTTAAGTGATAGAGAAATTATAGCCAGATGTCGTCTCTTCTAAACTACTGATGATGCCTGACAGATTTGCCGAAAACATGTTCGTGTGAAAATATGCATACTTCCGGCAGGCACAATGTTTTCGGCCTAAAATAATAAATGCAAATTTCTCTGTGGAACAATTGTGAAAAATTACAGAGCACAAGAGCCGCCGTGAAAGATGGTAGCGGAACCCAAGGATATATCGAGTCCCATCCAGGAAAATAAATGTGTCTAGGCTTTTCAGCAAGCTCCTGACACGAGATGAGAATGACACATGTAGGTCACGGCCACAGCTGTCATCCTTCTCTTAAAATTATATTCACTCGCCAACTATTATATGACTATAGTTCTTTGCAAATTGTACACAGTCCCAAAGCTTCTTTATGCACTTTCTATCTCTGGCTTCTTCTATAAAAAGCTTTACCTTGTCCCATAGTCGATTTAGCAGAAGGCCATCAGAACTACACACAATGTATTTATTTTCCTTTATATATAGTATTGCACCTTTTAAGGAACAATAATTATTACCATTAGCCAAAACTAGGGATTTAAGGACACATAATACCGGCCATTTTTTTTAGCAGCTATGGAGCTCACGTACTCTTGACGCGATTTTCGAAAACTTTCTTCAAATGCCCATCGATCCTGCCCAGGAGATGACGAAAATGAGGTCCGAAAGAATATTTAAATTTACTGATTCTCGAAATATTTACTATTTAATTCAATTTTCTAACTACACCACGAAGCTATGGAATAGTGTTTGAACTGTTTGAAAAACTTCAGTGTATTATACACTTGAGACTATTATATCAATTTAAGTGGTTCAAAGTGGATTACTCCATGTGAGAAATGTTTACAAAGTAACTGAGATGCTCTAATAATGTGTTTTTCCAAAGAAAAAGGAGGGTATCTATAGTGATATCAACCATGTGCAACGGCTCAGGTTACCATTGGCCTTCATCTCACATGGTAAACCTCGAGTGGCCAGTTTGATACACGCCTGCAGCAGGAATTTATTTAGTGACGAACTAATTAATTAAAAATAAATATTATTATTATTATTATTATTTATTAACGTCCACTTTATGCAACTTAGGCTAATCGGGACGGGTTATCTACAGGTTACCACCCTTTTCTAGCCAGGGTGGGATTTTAGGACGTTATTTAATGAATTAAAAATAAATAGAAAAGGGAGAAAATCCGTCCCAATTATCTATAACAAAACAAGGTGGGCGTTAATAAATATTATATTATTGATTCAGTTTTTTAGTTTTTAGAGAAAGCACAAAATAGGGAACATGAAATACTTTTGAGGATCAATTTATTTAAATATTTTATTAAAAAAAATTCTTATCTTTAATTAATAACTTAAAAGAAAACAGAATTAAATTAATCGACTGTATTGACCTCTGAGCAGTAGTTCTCCTATATATAAGTTTCCTGTTCTCATATTTTGGCATGCCCGAGGAATTTTGATTTCAGTCTTTTCGAGAAAATATGCTAATTCCCCCCGATTTTAGAGAGATAACCTTAGAATACAGAGGTCTTGAACCTAGAGACATGAGTCCGATTCTCACGTGGATAATAGGAATTTATTAAATTAAATCCTTAGACCTACCCTTGCTAGAAACCGACCTGTAGATAACCTGTCTCAATCATCCTTAGTGACAAAAAGTGGGCGTTACTAAATAAAATTTTAGAAAAAACGAGCTATTGAGTTTCCACACATGACTAAATTATAGGAATACTCCGTTAAATATTTGCAAATTATAGTAAATGAGTGACAACTACTTCATTAGTCCCTTATCAGTGGTATTGTTACGATTAGTTTTTTTCTTTAAGGTCTTAATAGTTGTTTTTCTCTTTAGTAACTGCTACTGTACTTGCTTCTTTGTATACATGTCAATATAGCTGACAACATAATTAGAGGGTTCAGATTTTATTTAAAATCTAGCTATTTGCCTATACCGAGACCAAAATCTCAAGATAGGTTTATTTCGGGATGTTATCTTATCCGAGGCATAATCTTTGAATGGTGAATGAAACTGAAGCATATCCCTTAAACTCTAGCCACCTTGGAAAACCCTGTAATTACACAACTCCTGCGTTATGAACGTTTTCTATTTTGGTAAATATTTTGCCTGCAAATTATGGTTAGTCTCCCGGTAGCCTTGGTTCTGGTTTCTTAATCTCTTTGCATTCACTGAAGATGGAGGATATCACTCCGAAAGTGCACTCTGTCGTAATAAACGCATTTTAGACCAAAGCAGGCCTCATTTGTACATCCAGATTATCTCCAGTCCGTGATTTTTGTGTTTTGGTAGCCAATATAATTTATAATTGAATAAAAATTGTACATGTTGTTTTTAGATTTTTGTACACCTCTATTTTTTTAACCAAAATGCCCTTTTTTTGTGTTACAGCTTGGAACGAGACGGATTACCATGGGCCTTGGCCTCTCACCTCCACGGAGACTAGCATGATCCTCCCGATGGTTCTCCAACACCTCACCCCGGATTTCGTCTCCTTCTTCGGCCTGGGAGCAGTCTCTGCCGCCGTCATGTCATCTGCTGACTCCAGTGTCCTCTCTGCATCGTCCATGTTCGCCAGGAACGTCTACAAACTCATCTTTAGGCAAAGGGTATGTAGCTTTGGAAATGTTTAGCTTTGAAACAACATATCAAATTATTATTCAAATGCTCACCCATCATACATATTGAATCATACTACATAGAAAGTAATTTCTGTTAACGCCCGTTGTAATTTATATATGGACGTTTTTAACCTCAATATATAGTAGATTCAAATTAAGCTTAATATTAGGTTAGTGCCTTTATGTCACTAAAATGTAAAAGGAGAAATTTTTGTTTTGTTTTCAGCCCTCGGTAATCTGCCATTTACTATTTTGATTTTTCCCAATTAGCTCCTTTGTGTGTTTAGGGTTTGTTGTGTGGTGGTTGGTTTGCATCCTAACTTAGCCTTGGAACCTGATCGGTTTTAGTGAGGCTTTTACAATATAAAATATTATAATATTTGTTGAAATAGATATACATTCAGATTTTGAACGAAATATACTGTTTAGATGACTCTTGAAGCTCTCTTCCCTTGCGAGCTGCCAGTTGACAATTTATTTCCAAGTGAATTTTGTCTTTAGAATATCTTTCTTTCTGAATCATGTGGTCTTTCTTAAAAATTAAAATATTTCCCTTGCTTACTTTTGGCACGGAAATTAAACTTTATTCGTCATACAAAAAAGAAGATACATATATAAGAATTGATGAATCTTTTGTCTGTACCTTATGATAGCGGATATTGCCAACATACGTTATTTTATACAATATTTTCCACCAACGGGAGTTGTGTAAGCTCTACTTTGAATAGTTAGAAGTATGTTTTTCAATATTTGTCACCGTGTTAAACTTACACAGTAGATTGCTTGACTTAAATCATTATTTTAATCGAATGCAGCCTATATCTATTCCAATGCGGCCAAATCGCGAAACTTATTTTTTCAGTGGCTTAATTTAACTTAGAAGGGACGATTACCTATCTGAAAGTTTCCAATCCTGAAATTTGCCACCCCATAATTATGTAAAGTAAATATTTTAATAATTTAGTTACAATTAAAACATATATTTCTACAAGGGCGGCTCTCGAAATATATCCGACTTTTTATACAGGGTGAGGCACCATAATTTCCCTTTTGGGGCAGCAGAACATCCTTTCCTTCGACAAAAAAATAGGATGGAAAAAGAAAGTAATGTTGTCGCAAAAAGTAAGTTATACTGCCGCTACCTGTATATGGTTCCTACCGCAGGAAAAGGAAATGTGAGTCTAAAACTCGTACATTATTAAACAAAAATAAATAAATTCCACTCCCCACCCTCTCCGTGCCACCCTTCTGGCCATGCTACACTAGGAAATAGTGAAATTACCTAAAGTGCCAATTTAAGCATAAATTCCACAATATTCAATAAATTGTCAAGTCATGCGTAAACAAGTGAATGAGAACGGGAATTAAATCCGTGTATGCTATAAAACCATGTTGACGTTAGTGCTCAAGTTACTCTAATGATTTCAGCACCAGACAGACCACGGTATTTATTTTACCCTCCAACGAAGTAACCAACAAGTTAAATAAATAAATAGAATCGCCCCAAGTCGGGAATGTTACTAAACTGTTACTTTACCAAAGTACGAATAAGTTTTGTTCGTAATTAACTTATGTCAAGAACACAAATTTATCCCAATTGGTAGCTTTCATCCATCTCAAATCTAGTTTAGACTTATGCCTCAAGTTAGTTAAGTTAAACTACAAGCGCCACGACACCAAACGACTTTTATGTGCTTAGAACTTACTTGAGCTAGATAACTTTATAGAAACAATTTATGAACTCAACAAATTTTTCTTGACAGCTAGCGTTATATTTACAACCAAGACATAATTGAATGAAGCAGTTGTACATTGATACTTTAAAATTCTGAAAACAAGAACGTTTATTAAGAAAGAAGTCCTTCCTTCTATCAGGGCCTGCATAAATTTATTGGATCTCACCAAATAATAGAATTAATTTTTAATAGGTTCTTCCATTGAGTAGTAGAAATGTGAGAGTCACAAAAATGCTAAATTATATTTTTTACTTATCTCGCAGTTAATAAATTATGAAAATGTGACTAAGAGAACTACCACTCAGAAGGATCAAATTCGTAATAAATTTACTGTAATTCATGAATTCTTTCGCCACTTTTAAGGGATTTGTGACAGACGGACTGACGGGAGCATCGACTTAGTGTGTGCTTTTCGGTTACAACAGACAGAGAGTCGGGGGTTGAGCGACATCTATACCAAATAAAACATCCCTCAAGCATTATTATGATAATGTTTTTTTTTTTTTTTTTTTAAAGCTGCATTAAATCCACGTTAATATAATTGTATTACATTACATCTTTTAACTTACTATTAGTAAACTCTTAGTATTTATATAAATGAAGAATATCCTTAAATGAAATTTTTGTAGCTTTCTTAAAATGAATAACATTAACCTTTATTACTTTATGAACATTTTCTATTCCCCAGGCATCGGAGATGGAGATTATTTGGGTGATGAGAATCTCTATATTTGTGGTTGGAATTCTTGCTACCATCATGGCGCTTACTATCCCATCAATCTACGGCCTCTGGTGAGCATTTTAATACTTTAATTACTCAATTATGGTATGTATATAAATATGAAATTACTTATAAATGACAACTAGGAATAAGAATATATCTCTGCCAACCTACTTTCTGATGATAGACAGTATATTTACAATTTTTGTAAGATTGGCGATCTCTTACAACAAATCCGGGTCAATACCAAAATAATTAAAGACCTTCCATAAATTAAATTAAATTATTTATTAACGTCCATTGTTTTGCAACTGAGTCTAATTGGGGTGGGTTATCTATAATTTACCACCCTTTTACATCCAGGGTGGGACTAAGGATTTTATGCAATGAATTCCTTCACTAAATAAATTCCTTTTACAAATTTAATAAATGGCCTATATATACTGTAAAAATAGAATAGCCTTTTAAATCTAGCTTTTCTAATTAAAATGGGCAAGCTTTGATTCATAAAATAAATAATTTCTGTTTAGATAAACTCAAACAAACCCAAAGATATTTAGTTTTTTTTCCTTCCAGGTCTTCCCCTTTTCAGCTAGAAATGTTCTTGACTTTCTTATTCACCTTGCAATGTTTTCGACCTCTTTGTCCAGACAGTAATATTCTTGATATCCTTTTTTAAGATAATAATGTTCTTGACTTCCTTATCCATTCTTGTCTGCCTGGCTATGTACTTGACTTTCTTGTCCAGCAAGTAATTTTCTTGACTTACTTGTCCACCTAGCATGTACTTGCCTTTCTTGTCCATCCGGCTATGTACTTGACTTTTTTGTCCAGCCAGCAAAGATCATGACACTTTTGTCCAGCCAGCAATGTTCGTGACTTCCTTGTCCAAGTAGCAATGCTCTTCACTTCCTTTTCTGCCTGGGTATGTACTTGACTTTCTTCTCCAGCCAGCAATGTTCATGAATTTCTTGTCCAGCTAACAATGCTCTTGACTTTCTGATCCAGCTACCAATAGCTTTCTTCTCTATCTGGATACATACTTGACATTCTTGCCCAGCGAGCAATGCTCTTGACTTTCTAGTCTACCTGGGGTATTTGTCTTTCTTGTCCAGCCAGCAAAGTTCATGAATTTCTTGTCCAGCTAGCAATGATCTGACTATCTTGACTATCCAGATATGTACTTGACTTTTTTGTCCATCCAGCAATGTTCACGAATTTCTTCTCCAGCTAACAATGCTCTTGACCTGATCCTGCTAGCTTTCTTCTCTATCTTGCTATATACTTGACTTTCTTGTCCAGCTAGCAATGCTCTTGACTTTCTCGTTTACTAGGCGTATTTGAGTTTCTTGTCCAGCTAGCAATGATCATGACGTTCTTGGCAGCCTTTCAATGTTTTTGTCTCCCTTAGTTGGCTAACAGTTTTCCGCAAGAATTCCTGAATCTTTTGTCTGTCAATGCTTTCAAGTCTTTCTTGTCTTTTTGTAATTTTCGTTAAGCAAGGGCTTCGTCTAAAATTATTAATTTATTCTCTCCAACTATCCTCCATCCAGCGTTTCTTCATGTCCGGTCTTTTCTTCAAAATTACTTCAGAATAAGAAATATAACTAATTTCATACATATTACAATCCAATGAAAAACTCGTTTAAGCAATGTCCTCTATATTATCATACACTCTGACTGTCTATAATAAATGAAAGTGATGTCATCTTCAGTTGCTTGCGCATGCTATGTTGTCTGAGAATATTGGATTGAAAGACTACTCTTCGGAGTGCCAGAGCTGTTTTTAAACAGCAGGTTCGACTAAAGATCACGTCTTCAACATACGATATTGATATGTCCCGCTTCTGCAATGAATTTTGGCTGGCTTATGACAGGCTGAAAAATTAATAAAGGCTACACGATCCATGAAAGTCTATTAGATTGATGAAAGCATTGCAATAAAAAAAAATCAACACAGCGTTGTCTTCTTATATAATTTAAGTATTAACTGGAAAGAAATATTACTTGCCCCCTTTCGCTTTGCCAAAAAGAAGGTAATCTAAAGAATAAATAATAAATATATATCTTATTGGTATAAGGACGAATGTCTTAATAAAATTTTGGTCATTAATTTTTATTCCTCCAGTGGTGAAATTAGTTAATTAAATAAATTTAGTAAACACATTAAATAGGAACAAAATTTAAACGTTATTACAAACTTTAAAAATGAGCAATGAAAGCGGAGATTATGACCTGAGCAAGTTGCAAAAATTGAAGATTTTTTAATATTAAGTGCCAAGGAGAATTACTACAAAACATAAAACAAAATAAAGCATTCTGTATCTTCACCAAACTAACCCTTTACTATAAGAATAAAAAAACTCATTGAAGGTGATGAAGATAAACTCTGCGAAATTTGATGGTCTCAAATTTCCTTCCTGTTGGGAAATTATTCGTGATAAATTATTCTGAGAAACACGCCTGATGTAATATTCATAATCCGCCATCTTTATAAATGGGTTGGATTTTATGGCGGGTTGCAGAGACGAGCTCCATAATAATTTCGCCGTATCGCCACCTCTGGTTTGCCCTGCTTAAAATTCCATTCCTAGAGTGAGGGAGACGTGATAAACTGATATTGGTAGATGCTTTGATTCATTTTTGAAGGACCTAGAACGATGTTTTTTTCTACATATTTATTATTTATTTATTTTTTGAAGGCATGTATCAGCTGATTTATCTTAAGGAAAATGAGATTTGGAGATTGTACTCTTGACGCGATTTTCGAAATTCATCTTCACATATCTATCGATCCTACCCAGGAGATGACGAAATGAGGTCCGTTCACTCTCTCACTCTCTCTCTCTCTCTCTCTAAGGTACCCGGCTTCGCTCGGGAAATCATTTAAGGCTGAATGATGATAGTATTTTTTTGGGCAAGGCTTCAATGTTTACAACTACACACCCCCACTACACTTCCCGTCGGCGCGCATTGTTTTGCTATGAGGGTCAGTCGGGCGACTTATAAATGAGAAATTTTATATTTTAAGAATAAATAAAAATGTGTTCCTAATCTATTTCTTGCCACTTATTAACTCACCTTTTTGAATACTTCAAACCATAATCATGAATTTATTACAATTAAATATCGTCTATAATGAAACTTATTTCCTGTCAAAAACCAATCCGAGCACATATAGTTTAAGCATAGTTTTGCACGTAAGGTTATTCAATAATAATAAAGTAAATAAGTAGATCTCTGTGGTAATCACTTCCCGTAATGCCCACTTTCACAGGATAATTATAAACTCAATTAACTCTATTAGCCTCCGTCTATTTCTACTCTCGCATATGAGCTATCAAACACTCTTCTTCCTAAATTATTAATTCAAATATTATTGATAATTTATCCACATGATGGGAATAAAATAATAGTGTTACCCTAAAAAATAATTTCAATTTTATTCAAAATTCCAATGCCGTCCTGCAACTAAGTAATACTTTAAACAATCATATCGAGTTTAAGAGCATTTTGTCTTTTGTCATAATACATTAACGTTAAAATTGGTTATGATAGTACTTATTTGTTTCAATAAAATGAAGATGTCGGAAATAAGAATAGTATATAACCAAAATCAAAGAGTTTGATTCACTACTACTTCCGCTATTTTTTGAGGTAATTCAGCATGATTTTGTTTAAATAATTACATTATACAAATTAATAATGGAAATGGCTTTTATAGTTTAAATTTCTATTGGATAATAAATAAAAAAGTTATTTTCTAGGGAAAAATAAATAATGAGGCGAAGGGGGAGGGGGATTTATAATCCCACTATATCCGAATCATACTTAGTACTAAATCGAAATAGATAAGGCTAAAACATAACATCATTTGTCATATATGCCTTTATAAAAACACACTAAAATAAGTACTAATTAATATCGTCGACTCTCCCGCTATAGATTTTAGCTTATATCCCGTATTTATTTCATTGTACGACGTAAGTGAATGAAACAATTGCTCTAAATAACAAAGTAAACAACTTTTGTTATGTGCACATTTGCCGAAAAACAAATAGAAAATGAAATATCGTGAATTTTTACTTCAGGCCTCCCTTATAACTCCCACTCACGAAAGAAACAAAATGCAGTTATGGTGTCTATGACATGTGAAACGAAAAGTTATCGTGAAATTTCGCGAAAAAAATCAATGTGCAGACAGAGGTTACAATTATATATATATATATATATATATATATATATATATATATATATATATATATAATAAAGGTGCTGTTCTTGAAATATTTTTTGAAAATTTACACGGTTGTGCGTATTCTTTTTGGTTTCAGTTTCCAGTTATCCTCACTTCTAAGCTATTTTAATTTTATATGTAAAAATTATCATTAATATCTTTTGCCATGTGAGTATCCAGTCTACTTTAAAAACGTGCTTCTTTTACGAGAGAAGTAAAGGCGTGACATCGTGAGATCGGGGAAAATCACATTATTTTATGACTGAGCATTTAATGGTTGCTCTACGAGTAGGTATTGTTGCTTCTAGAAATCTATATATGCTTCAATCGTATATATATATAATATATTATAATATATAAATATATATATTATATATATGTCTGTGTGATAGAGATAGGGGGATATGATTGTGATTGTTTAAGATATTTGAAAATTATTCAGTTCATTTTCTTTATGTACATACTTTTTAACCAATGAAAGTATATAATTGTTTTCATAATTTTATTAGTCGTTATAGTTTTTAATTATCTAATTTCTTTACAGGATATTTTTTTTTTTTTTGAATATTATTTCCCTGAAGGGAAATCAGCTATTGTGGTCGGACTCATGTCGCGAGTTTTGAAAAAGTTCTTCAAATGTCCATCGATCCTACCCAGGAGATGACGAAAATGAGGGTCCGTTCATGATTTATATATTATATTATATATAATATTATATATTATATATTTATCTGTTAACGCTGTTAATTTTTTGTTTGATCTTTACCAAACTCGGAATTAATCGTTCTAATGTAAAAAGAAAGATACAGTCGTTTAATGGCTGAAATCGGACCATGGGTGAGGGGGGTTTGGAGGGGGGATTTTCGGAAAATTCGAAAAATATCCGTTATTATGCGTCGGATTGAAAAATTGTATGAAATCAATCTTATTGCAAATTAAATTTACTATAAATATTGTTCTATACATTTATTCTGTATCTTGAATATTAATCGAGATATTTGCATTTGTATCTGATTGGGTCGGCAAGGTGTGAGCTGTTTGGTACTTTCCGGAAGAGCTCTGCGGTTCCTTTTTGTAACTATTCGTCCCTCATGTATAAGTTTAGTGATCCCTTACTACTTTCTTCACTTGTTATTGGGCAGATTTCTCTATTGTAAAACTTCACGTGGGAAATCTGCTTAGTTTACGCAGCCCCTGCGTGACGGACTTTTATGAGCTTTAATTCGGGCTGTCCGTTAAAGAGTTTTACTACAAAAAATGATATTTTTTTCTCGAAGTATTTATGTTTGTGGATTGGTTTTTTTTATCATACTCTTGTGTTTTGTTTCAGGATTTTGTATTTAACTATTTCTGTAAAACGACTTCCTTGTCTTTTTTTAATCCCTGAAGAGTGGCTGACAGGTTCACTCGACGTTTTGTTGAATAAAAAATTTAATTACTCTGCTCTGCATTTTAATTATTAACATATTATTTTCGTACATACTCTAATCCATACGTTAGCTGACTATGGAAAGAACTCTAGTATACTGAAACATATTAATAAGACGTAAAGTGATTTTAGTTTCTAACTTAATTCGTCAATATGGCCAAACAAGTCTAGGCTTAAAAGGTTTATCATGAAGACTGGTAGGATGTCCCGATTATTCATTCATATCACTCCAAAAAATGTCCGCAATATTTGCTGAAAGTTTGAATATTTTTTTCGGCATTTTCATTAGCTTGTTAGCCACTACCCAGTCAGGTAATGCTATAATGGCAACATCCTGTTTCAGTTAGTCTAGGTCTGTACCTTTTATAATTAAACTAGGGTTATCTGCATAAAGAATAGATTTTGTGGGGATTAAGATTTGTCGAGTCATTATTTATGTATATTAAAAATGGTAATGGGCCTAACACTGAACATTGGGGAACGCCGCAGGTAATTGCTTTCCTTAACCCTAGAATGGTAGTGAACGTAAAAATTACGTATGATCTGCTTTGAACTGTTATCAAAGGGCCGTTAACGACCCAACCACCTTCACCCCTATTGAGTCCAGACAGTTCGGACTTGACTCGCCAAGTGCTAGTTAATCTTACCACTCATGCAATACTTTTTTTTTTTAAATAAAACGACACGTAATAATATATGTATCAATACTAATTAACCGCAACTTTTGGCACGTAAAATTTATGTATCGCTACTATAACCGTTTTTATGCCATAACTCAGTTAATATTTTCTCAATTTATTTTTATATTCTAATTTATTTTCTGTTAATGTTTTTAACTTTAATTTTTGAATATAAAAAAGACAAAGATGTATAGAAAGAATATAAATAATCTATTTATAGTTTCGGAAAAATGGAGAAAAAATATTCAATGGATGAAGAAATCAGAAATTTGTTGAAATAACTCTCCGATGAGTCAGATGGGAAAAATGGCAATTATGAAATACGACAGTGATGATGATCCGGAGTATTCTCCAAGTGATGAGGAGGTTGAGCCTTCAGAAATGATTGCGACACAGAGTGAGCTAGATAGCGATTAGAGTGAGAACATTTTAGAAAACATCAAGGCAATCGAAGAAAGATGCAGGCAAAAAAAACCTAAAACCTTCTCAACCACACAATATTTACTGATCCAGTCACAATAAATGTAGAAGGTGGGGTTGTGCTTGTAAAATGGATATGAATGAGACACACCTCCGGAACTGTTTTCAGTAACAAAGCGCCTGTAAGGAATGTCGTGCACATTATTACATATTGACATAGATATAAGGTAAAGATAAGTGTATGTTTTAATAAAATAAAAAATAGTCACAAACATTAACAAATTTTGAATAATTTCACCGATTACCAGTTGCACAGGTAAAATTTACGTATCAATACCATTAAGTGGGAAATTATATCACTACCATTCTAGGGTTAATGAAGTACTTTTATATCCACTGATATCATCAAATACAAATTTCGGCTTACGGTTGCATAGATAAGACCGAAAAGGTTCATGATCAATGACCCTTATTCTATAATGTTCTAAATTTTGAGCAGTATTTCTTCGTCTACTTTGTTAAATTGGCAAATATTCCAATTACGCAAAGACGTATATCCAGAAAATAAATTATTTCCTCAAGAAAATCATATGGTAGCAAGTATTAAAACATGTTTTCCGAATTGCTTAGGCAGGAGGACGTTGTACTGAGAAGTTGCATAACAGCTCCAGTTTTTATGTAGTCCATTTGTCGGCCTGTGACTGTTTACGTTTAATATGTGGAAGTTTGTCTTTCTCATTCTGTAGCTATTCACACTCTACTACTAGGAAGTTGTTTCCGTGCTTTCTAGGATTATTGCGGGTAATAAAGTCCTTCTTCAGAACTCATCAATTATTCTTACAACACCGCGTGTACATGCAAATGCATGCGTTGCGTAAACTAAGCAGATATCCCACGTGCGACTATGACACATTATTGATCACATCTCACAATATATTTTGCATTTTTAAATAAAAATCCAATTACGCAAACGGAGGTTTACTGTATACAAAAAAATTATTTCCTAGGAAATCGATTAATATTTGTAGACAAGTATAAAACATGTTTTCCGAATTGCTTAGGCAGGAGGTCGTTTAACATGAGAAGTTGCATAACAGCTCCAGTTTTATGACTAACTCCATAACGGCCTGTGATATTATGAATTTTTGAATCCCCCCTCCCCCTTGAACCCTTCCTTCCCTTCTCTTTCTGGTTTCAGCCTTTTAGCAGAAAATTCGAAATATCTCCGTTATTATACGTCGGATCAATAAATTGTATAGAATCAATCTTAATGCAAATTAAATTTACTATAAATATGTTTTTATACATTTATTCTCTATCTTGAATATTAACCGAGATATTTACATTTGTATGCATGCGTGTGGTCGGCAGGAGTCGGAACTCATTTAATTTGAGACATCTAAAGTACAGAGCAATTGTGCGGGCCGTTTCGGTAATAGTTTAACATGATTGGTTCAAAAAAATTTCCTTACGACTAACTATTGTTAACGGCTGATCTTATTGTAAACTTTTTGAATCCCCCCTCCCCTTAGTTTACGCAGCCCCTTGTGTGACGGAGGTTTTACTATTATGATCTCCTGAGATTAATTAACGCTTAGATAGCGTGTATCGTATAGTTCAAATAAACATTTTCGTCACCTCCTATGTAGGCTCGATGGTCAATTGAGGAAGTGATGAGTACAACCTCGTTAACTGCTCAAGAGGTACTGAGTTACTTCCGGTTCGTAGTGACACCGTTTTCTTTGCAGTTCGAATGCTTAAGATATGAAAAGAAACAGAGCAAAATTACATGATGAGAAAACGATAAATATCCCGAACTAAACGTGTGTAGCCGTAAGGCAATATGAAATGTATAAAAACCGGAACTGATTATCAACAACTTTCCAGATGTTTGGAAATGGCGCCTTCCTAATCGTTTGCCTGATATACACAATGAAGCTCATCTACAATATTCAGGCAACAAAAACATTAAACGTCCGTCACGCATGGATGGCGTCAACTTAGCAGATTTCTCACGATCTGGTGAGACCTCTCTCCGAGAGTTTAGTTTGTTCTCAGCTCTCTTCAAGTGAATAACAGTGCGTTCAGAACGGCTCTAGTGAACAGTGTGGTTTAGTTGCAGTGCGGTAAAGTGTTATATGTGAAGAACCGAGTAGTGCTGTGTTTAAGTAAAGGACAATGCAATGCCGTGTTCGTTGTGAAGATCAGTGCAGTGCAGTGCCGTGTTTTTGCGAACTTCAGTGATCGTGAATGACTTATTAGACTGTGCAATAAGAACAGTGAAGTTACCAGTCCATACTGTGAGTAGTAGTTAAGAATAATTAACCAAGTGTGCATTGCATTGTCAAATAAATTGTGCAGTCATAAAACTCTAAAGCTTGGGTATTTAATTTTGCAATCCAAAAGAACTCCAAGAACGTAACATTATATTCTTTATATAAAAAAAGGGAAGTAGCCTATAGGTTTTGAAACTGTATATAATTTTGAACGGCGGATTGGAACTTCCATAGTTTGTCCACAATATTTGACTTCCTTTCGGGTAATCTGTTCATTGTGTGTATATTTCGAAGTTTTATCCTTTATACCAAAACTTGTTGATTTTACTCTTATTGTTTAAAGTTTCATGCATTTAAACACTATTGACTACGGCCGTTTTATTGCTTCGTGACTGGATTAAATATCCTCTCCTACTTTTCTCTTTACTTACATTTTCCTTCACCTTTGGTGTGGGTGATTACTAAATAAATGATAATTGCAGTTTTTTTCTTGGAAATAACGACTTCGTGGGTTCTTAGGGTCATATTTTACTGAATGGATTAATTTGTGGGATAGAGACATTTTTTACTTCCTCGTACAAAACAAAAATGGCAGTAATGCAATCGCGAAAATTTTGGATTCCCGATTTAACTGATTTATCCGTTTTGTTCTTTCCTGGGCCCATTTTGACTTGTTTCGGCAGGTACATGTATACGAATCTTGCATAGCTCTATGCTAAATGACACTACTTTGAATGTAAATACTTTATATCCAGGATGGTTCGATCATCTAATTGGGCACGTCTCCGTTTGCTTAAATTTGACTAAGAGGGAGAGGAGATTATGATGTGGTAGAAATATGAAATTTCAAATTCCTTCTGTCTTGCTATTGGGCACACGAATAATTTGTATAAAAACGTTTTTTATTTCATAATAAGACCTATAAATTGGGTTTTATGCCATTTTTGATGTATTAGAATGGAGATATCGCACAAATGAAATCAATCCAAGCATTATATATACATTTAATTAAATTGGACAATGACGTCAAAAGGTGCACACGTAAGTTTTTTTTTTAAATTAATTAATGCTAATTATGTGGTCAATAATTTGCACTCATAAAAATTAATATATAATTAAAATTTTCCAACATGAACCATAGAGGAAACTGCTGGCAAAATTGCTATTTAGATGGTTTCCCAACAACAAAATATAACGCCTCTCAATATAAAAGTCCTATCTATGAAATTATGAACTAAATGTTTTTCTATACTTTTTAAAGAATTTTGATGTCTGTTTGGTCTCATTAAAAACGTAAATAGTACTGTTACTGACATTTATCGATATATCTTTATATCTTCTGGGGTACAGGATAATATTGAACCCAGAATACGAGAAAAAAATGGCATGACTCATTTCCCCTTACAAACATTGACTGTCCGTGTAAAAACTTTTCTTAATTAAAATTGGTTGTTTTCTTAATTAAAACACATAACACTGATGTTTGTTGCGAGTTCATATACTTATGAGTTTCAGTCCTACAAAGGAACTGACTGCTAAATAAAATCTTTAGTCTGATTATGGACTTATGAACTGTAGATAACCCATTCTAATTACCCTTAGTGTTAAAAAGTTTACGCTAATAAATACAACTTTTTAACAAGAATTGAAAAATATAAATATTTATTGCAGTTTAGAACCTTTTATTTACTTTTTTTTTTGTTTTGCCTTTTTCAAGAACCATTCATTATTTTCATTTACTCCGTTTAATTTTTTCATAATACTGATCAATATTTGTTACATCAAGAGTTTACTTTTTGTTATATTGTAATGCTTTTTTATTTTTAGCGTTTTTCCTCTGTTTCAATATTTCCCATTATCATTTTCGCCCTGTTCCTCCTTTTTACCATTTATTTTTAATTTGAATTATTTTCAATAGTATTTATGTTGTTCCTCTTATGTCACCATTATTTTTCTCCTGAGTTATTGTCTTATTTAATATGAGGAACATCTCCTACTTTGCGAAGCTCAATAGAAAATATAACTTCTTCTTTGTAAAAAGAAAACAAAATAATAAAATAAAATAAGGTGTGGGAAGATATTTCCCCCAAGGGACATAACTTTTCTCGGTTAATGTAGAAGTTGGCGAAGAAAAATGTTAAAGAAAATATTTGAGGGGGGCGCTCACTCAAGTTTATGAGAATATAAGAGAGCGAGCGAGAGAGTGAGAGAGAGGGGTGGTGGTAAGCTCATACCGGTGAGTGCACTAAGCTATTAGATACTGCTTCCCTTCTACAGCTCCTCTAGGGGCTTAATGCTATAACCACCTGCCTCAGTTTGTATTCGACCACTTCCACAAGGTCTGCCTAATTTATATATATATATATATATATATATATATATATATATATATGAGATAAACTATTATATTTGGAATGTAGGTATATATATATATATAGCCGATGTTTGAGTCAAATTATTTAAATGTTTGGTTGCACTTCATATGAAATTATTTCATTTGTTTGTTTGAAATATCTTTTCACGCATAACCGGCTCTGAACCGAATTTTAAAATGTCGTATATTACAAACAATCCTTTAGGCTAAATTTTCCTCAAATAAACAGGAAAGGTTATTATAAAGAAGTCTCTGGAAAAAAAATTTGCGATTTTCGTTCTATTGGTTAAATTCGAAAATATGAATATAGCAAAATTTTAATCAAAGTTATTTAGAACAGTAACAATTTGCATTATATACACTTTTTTCGTTTACCGAATTATAAACGAAATAACGCTAAAACATTCGGAAGGCTAACCGTTTTTGAATTATGCTAACTACGTACAGACATCTCAACTGAAAAAAACTAAAACTCGGTATGTGTATTAGCCCTAAAGGTCTAAAGAAGCCATACGGCAACATTTTGACTAGGGACGGGCAATCTTCAGTGGGGGTTGTAAGGGTACCGGCCTGCTTTTAAAAGTAGTTCACATTGAAGTAATGTTCATAATTTTCAGCAAATAGATATCAGACATGAAATTTATAACGACAACGTTTGTAATTATAATAACAATGTTATTAAACAAGATATACACTATAAACTGAAAGGGGAGTCAAAAAATATTTATATTGGGCGCTAACGCATTGGGGCCGAACTTAACAAAACTCGGTATGTCAATTAGCATTTATTTTTCCCATAATTATGAAGCTATATTAAAATGTTTAGGTAGAACGGGAGGGGAGTGGGGTTATAAGGGAGTAAATAAAAATTCGCGATATTTCATTGTCTATATGTTTTTCGACAAACATGCACATAACAAAAGTTGTTTAGTTTGTTATTTAGATTAACTTTTTTTTTTATACATTTCTCCAGGAACAATGTGTACGTAGAAATATTGATATGCTCAACAATTCATTCCTATTTGAACTATGAGGTACCTAAGCTGGAAAAAATTAATTCAAATCAATGTTAATATATGTCCTTAATAGCTGAAATCTATTCATAATGCACAGGAGGCGGGAAATATGACAATTTGGAGGCAGTGACTTAACAGAATTAATTTTGCATAAATCTCACAAAGTCAACAAGGAAGGTAAGGTAAGCTAGAACACGGGACAGGGTAAGTGTTATAAGTAAAGCGCAAAAATATCCACCAGACCCGAACAGTTACGAAAGCTGCCCGGCGAACCGGGTATCCGAACGTACCCGATATATATAAATATATAATATATATGCATATATATCTCGAGATTAAACTATTATATTTGGAATGTAGGTATATATATATATATAGCCGATGTTTGAGTCAAATTATTATAAACGGAGAAATTATTTCATTTTGTGAAAATATTATATCTCCTCTGTTCAAAAAATGTCGTAGAACAAACAATCCTTCTAAGATTTTTTCAAATAAACAGGAAAGGTTATAAAAAAATGTTTTGTGTCTCTGGAAAAATTTGTATTTTCCAGTTAAATTCCCCTTTCCCATAGCCGATTTTCAGTGAACAAATTTGGCATTAAAAAATCCCAAAATGTGCGACCGCTAAGGGTAGCGTTGAAAAGACAAAATATATATATATATCTCACGAAATAGCTAGCCAACATATATATATCAGGAATATATAAGCCAGGTGCGGGCAACGTTTGACTTGTTGTGGACCAATCTTTAGTGTGTAAATATGTTAGCCGGCTGCTTTTAAAAGTCGATGCACATTAAGTAAGAATAATTTTTCAGCAATAAATATCGAGTCATTATAACGACAACCTAATAGCTGAAATTTATTAAAATAACATAATGCAATAAAAAAAAATAGCTACAACATTATAATTAAATCGTAAAATATGGAATTATTACAAACAACGAAAGTTAAATAGCGACACCAAAATCAATGAGCTTGAATTTGGGAAACTAATCCATCGATATTTGGATTAATTCCACTCATACAAAGACGAAAAGAATTCTACAAATTATCGTCAGTCAGTTTTGTATAATGTTTTGATTTATTAACTTTCATCAATGATAAGAACTGTTTGCATTTATAAGTACTGCCAAATGCACAAATCTCTATTCATCTTCCTCATTTGGAGTAAATAGTGTAATAGTTTTAGCAGATTTCCCTTAAGGGAAATCAGCTATTGAGGTCGTACTCATGACGTGAGTTTTGAAAAATTTCCTCAAATGTCCATCGATCCTGGAGGAGATGACGAAAAGAGGTCCGTTCAAAATTATATATATATATATATATATATATATATGCGTCTGTTAACGCTCTAGCGGTCGTAATTTTTGTTTGATCGTTACCAAATTTCATATTTAAGCGTTTTACGTAAAAAGAAAGATCAAGTTCGTTAATGGCTGTAATCGGTCCAGTGGGAGGGGGGGGGTTTAAAGGGAGGGGGATTTTTGAAAATTCGTAATATCTCCGTTATTATACGGATCGATAAATTGTATAAAATCTATCTTATTGCAAATTAAATTCACTATAAATATTGTTTTATACAGTTATTCTCTATCTTTAATATTAGCCGAGATATTTGCATTTGTATGCATGCGTGTGGTCGGCAGGAGTCGGCTATGTTCGGGAATCTCCGCCGATAGCAAGTGCGTGCCGTTTCGGTAACTATTCGTCCCTCGTGAATAGGTTTAGATATTCCTTACTACTACTACTGTTGTTATTAGGTGGATTTCTCTATTGTAAAACTTCACGTGGGAAATCTGCTTAGTTTACGCAGCCCCTGCGTGACGGACTATTGTTTAATGTAGTTTTACAAAATGTTTCGCGTGCCGGATCAAACCTTACTGCGACCGGTGGTTGCCCACATATGGTCTAAACCCATAATTCAGTTGAAAACTGATACCGAAGATTTTCGTTATTAGAATACTTCCTTTACTTCATAGAATGATGTAAAAATGAAACACTTGAGCCTACCCATGAAGATGCTATATGGTCCACCATATCCTACAGGAAAAAGAAATGAGCTGGCCCAGGGAAAGGTTGCTTAATGACCTGTGGGAGGACTTGCGGAAATTGGGTTTGTGTAATTGGAGAGGCCTTTTTGGCAACTCAGGAATAATTAAAAACCGTGGACGCAATGGTGCCCTTCAAGGACTGTAGCTCGTAGTAAGTGTGAGTCTCAAATTGAACTTTTCTTTATCGTTTCACAAAGAATTCTAAACCCCTTTTAAACATTCGTAGATTTAGTTCAAGAGCTTTTTTTGGGGGGTTATTTGAAACTTAAACTTCACAATCAAACTGAGTGAAACAGTATGTGTAGCCTAAATGAGACTTATGCTGTATGAACATTTTTATGTCGATGGAAATTGGAGTTCAGTGAAAAATCACTAAACATAAGTTCTACTTATTATGGTATTTTCCAAATTTCAACTTTCTAAAGCGGTATTGCTGGGATGGGAGAGTAGGAATGTACCCAAATAATGAGTTTTAATTTGAGTTAGGCTACAATAGTTTCAAAACTTTTGGTTTTCTCTATTTTGTGTGCTACTAAGCCTAATTGGGGCGGATTATGTATTGGGGACTCAGGTTAACCACTGGTTTTAATGTCACTTGGAAAACCTAGCGTCGCAAGTTCGAATCTCATCCAGACAATTGGAATTTATTTTGTGAGGAATTCATTAAATAAAATGTTATTCCCATCCTTGCTGGAAAGTGTGACAACTTAGTAAGAACAACTTGATTACGTGTTTCATGAACAACTTTTTATTTCATATCTACAGGTTACTACTCTTCCCTAGCCATGATGGGACCAAGAATTTTATTTAATGGTTCCATCTCAAAATACATTCCTATTGACTAAGTGAGAATCTAACTGGCTACTCTATGTTTACCAACTGAGATTAAGATCGACTCCATACCTCACATGTGAAACCCTTCCTCTATTTATAAAACAAAATATTTATTAACGTCCACTTTTTTTAACCGGCTATCTGGGATGGGTTATCTACAGGTTACATCCCTTATTTTAGGTGGGACTAAGGATTTTATTTACTGAGTTGGTCACGAAATAAATTCCTATTGCCCAGGTTGGAATCGAACTTACCACTCTAGGAATTCCATGTTAGATAAAGCCTTCTTCTAATTAGTTTTATGAAACAGATCAGCCGTAAACCAGAAATTGTTAATATGATGATTTCTAGCTCTTTGTGTCATGGGCACTCAGATTTTTGTAGACAAATAACATCTTTCGGTTTTTTAATTATTTTTATGTGACTATTGTACTCTTCTTATCTGATGAATTAATCCATAAGGTGCATTTGTTATTCTGTTAGTTACATGTCGACAACTATATATGTTAACTCTCGTTGAAACTAAGTATGTTTGCTACTGCACTGTGAATATGGAAAAAAAATATTCATTATCGTCATATTTTGGTGTATTATTTTAAAAAAGGTAAGCGTCCTGCAGAAGCTCATAGAACAATTTGCAGTGTTTATGGGGATGATGCCTTAACCGAAAGCACTTATCAATAACGGTTTGCCAAATGGCATTCAGGAAATTTTGACATCTATGATGCTCAACGGTCTGGTCGCCCACATGAAATTGAAACGAGCAATTCTAAGGCCATTGTTCATCAAAATCCAATCCAATGAGTGCGAGATATTGCTATGGGCCTAAAAATGTCTCACACAAGCGTAGAAAACAATTTGCACAAGCTCGGCAATGTATCCAGCTTAACGTTTATGAGTCTCTCACTCACTAACCGAAATCAAGACGCATTTCTTTTTGTGATTCACTACGGTCACGGAAACAAAATGACCTATTTTTGGAAAGGTTGGGATCAGGAGATAAAAATTTGTTATTTTAAGACAGTCCGTAGAAAATCTTGGGGACCTAGTATTGAGGCCCCTAAAAGTATGTCAATACCCGATCCAAAGAAGATAATGCTTTCCATATGGTGGGATTGCAAGGTTTTTTTCATTCAAGGGTGTTATAAGGTCAAAGAATTGGTTCAACTCTATGCTGCTCTCAATCAACAAAATTTTATAAATGAATTAATAAAGTCCGTCACGCAGGGGCTCGGTAAACTAAGCAGATTTCCCACGTGATGTTTTACAACAGAGAAATTTCTCGAGAGCCGAGCAGTTAAGGATACGGCCAAACTAGCTTTTGGCGGGAAAGTCACTCGTCCGTTAGTCGCCCAGATTTAATAAAAATGCAAATATCTCGGTTAATATTCAAGACAGAGAATAAATATATATAACAATATTTATAGTAAATTTAATTTGCAATAAGATTGATTCTGTACAATTTTTCGATCCGACGTATAGTAACGGAGATATTTCGATTTTTCGAAAATCCTCCCCTCTAAATCCCTCTCCCTCTGGTCCGATTTCACCACTACGAACTTGATCTTCCTTTTCACATAAAACGATTAAATCATGAGTTTGGTAATGATCAAGCAAAAATTGCGACCGCTAGAGCGTTAACAGACGAATATATATATATATATATATATATATATATATATATATATATATATATATATAATTTTGAACGGACCTCATTTTCGTCATCTCCTGGATAGGATCGATGGACATTTGTAGAAAAATTTTGAAAGGCGCGACATGAGTACGACCTCAATAGCTGATTTTCCTGAAAGGAAATGTGCTAAAAATTAACACCCGGAACTAGCAAATCGGAAGAGTGTGTCGTGTTTCACAAGACCTAGGCCTCACACCTCATTAGTCACTTGCAATAAATTATTGAGCCTTGGATGACACCTTTTGCCCCAGCCTCTCCAGTCACTAGCTCCAGCTTCAAGTGACCACCACTTATTCCCGTCTTTGACGAACTCCCTGAATGGAAAGAATTTTCAAAAGGATTGGATATCAAAAACCACTTGGATTAGTTTTATACCAATCCAAACATTCTATGAACATAACATTTTACAGTTTGTGAAAGAAGGGGAAAAAGTCGTATTAAATAATAGTAAATATATTGTATATTAAAAGAAATGTTATGTCTACAGTTTACTTAGTTTTATTTCATACCGGAAAACTGAAAGGACTTATTTGCCAACCCAATACTATGGTTAGATAACCCTGTCCCATTTAGCCGTAACAGCAAACAGTGGACGTTAATAAATAAGTTAATTTTATAGTCAGATAACGCGTTTGGCTAGAGAGCAAGAAGAACTAGAAACGAGAACATTTTACTCTCATTTAGAAAATAATTAAACTATACTAATGACTTTTCGGAAGAAAATTGACCATCAATGAACTTGTAGGCCAGCCCCTGGCTAACTAATTCTACTAAAATATTAACGCAAACTTGACTTATCTAGGAAGTTTTAATATTTATTATGATATTAATACAGATTAGTTTATGAGCTATACCTACGCCCATATCCTAAACCCTCCATATTATTGATGTTTTCCAATATGGCAGGGATATGGGAACTCCTCAATCTAATTATAATAATAAATAAGGCCGATAGTTGATTAAAGTTTTGTATCATTGATTTTGGTATAAAACTGGAATTGGCGGATGATTAATTATTTGCTAAAATATCTAGTGAACTGTAAGATGAATATTGATTTTCAAAGGAAATTTGTTTTATTTGATGATTGCTGGGCTACTCGTTCTTTATGAGTTTAAATAAAAATATTTTCCCTAATCGAGGTAGGTGATGGTGTCAGACACTAGCTTAGTCCATAGCATACTGAATTTTACTGCTGTTTCCCGGCATAATGTTTTGGTTTCTATGTGTTCCCTTGATGACCACACAACATCACAAGACTGAGAAGATAATAGAAAAAATAAGGAACAACCTTTGAAGTGTAACGACACCTCGGAGGGCTGAAATGCGTCAAGCATACTACTTAACCACCTGCCGGCTTTGGATTTACATGTTTTAGAACTCAATGGTTTTATGAGAATCTGTGAGGATCTTCAGCTAGTTATTCTGTGAGGAATGACGCTTGTGGCTCCTCCAAGTGAGTTGTGAAAATACTCACTGATCTTGTGAATATTGACGTAACCAAAAATAAAGATAAAATTTCGTATAAAATATTGTCTCATCAATTTTGCAGATGAAGTACCTAAAAAATAATAAAGCCATTGGATTCTGAAATCTCTTAGAAGAAAACAGTCCTAGTCTCGCCCTGGAAGTAAAGAAGAATAAGGACGAACGAACAATAAAAACTTTGCTGCCAATGGTCTAAATTCGTGATGTGTTTAGTCCTGTTAGAACTATCGCAGTATTCTGGGAATTAGGGTTAATACGAAGAAAACACCCAATAACTCGACAACGTCTAGGCACACTTGAGGAGTCTTATGGTCCGTTCTACGAACTTTTACTGTGACCGATATTCGCAGAGATCAGAAACACAGAAGCATTAAAGACAGAATGGTTGTTTGTACCAAAAGCCGCTATGGCTTTCCGCGTTGAGCGACTTTAGAAAGGGAATTATGTAAGTTTACACAACGGTCATCAAAGCTGATATTTTTCAGTTACTGAAAAGTAAAAGCTTTAGTTTTTATAAGCGTTTTTTCTGTCGCGTTGCCATGGCACTTTTTTGATCCAGCTTTTTAGAGGAAGTGTTAAAGTAGAAGGTGTCAGTATTCCCCTCATGTTTACAACCCCCTGATGATTATTTTACTCTGTAATTGTCTGTGTTTCAGGTCTATGTGCTCGGACTTGGTGTACGTCATCCTGTTCCCTCAGCTGCTGATGGTCGTCCACTTCAAAGACTATTGCAACACGTACGGATCCCTGTCGGCATACATCATAGCCCTTCTGGTGAGAGTGTCAGGTGGCGAGCCTCTCCTAGGCCTGCCTGCTCTCATCGAGTACCCGGGCTACGACAAGGAGGAAGAGAGGCAGCTATTCCCCTTCAGGACTATGGCCATGCTCATGTCACTCTTCACGCTCGCTGGAGTATCCTGGGGAACCAAGTATGTATAGCCATTTTATAATTTATGTAGCCCCTGACGGAGTTCAGGTGGAACAGAGGAAACGCATGTTTTTCAATGTCTGGGACACAGTCTGATAAAAATATAAAAACAAGCATTAAGTGATAGACTTTTAATGCACTTTTTAAATATACATTCTTTAGTTATGTTTGAAAAGTAATGCCTTGAAGATCACGTCATTCTTGTTGGGTACAAATTTGGATCCTCCCGAAAGTTACGCATGACTCTCTCCGACATTTTAATCGGCACGGCTTCCATTTCCTGATGAATAGAAGTCTTCAGGCCATCGAATGTAGTCTTTTGATTTTAAATATCTCCAGAAAAAGAAGTCGCACATCGGGTGTGCGAGGGAGCGAGTAAACATCACCATATTTCGAAATAACATGTTCTGAGAACATTAGTTGAACTACTTTCATAGATGCTCTCGTCGTGAAGCGACTGAAACTGCATTGAATGTGCGGTCTGCCCAAATTCATTCAATGCCATACCCCCCTTCGTTGCCACGTAATAGTGGTTCAAAAACATGCGTTTCCTCTGTGGCCCCGGGTGGCCTTTGTCAGTTTATTGCACAGTGCGGAGCTCTTTCGACAATCCAATTCAAAAACTATTATAATATATTCAATATCTATAAGGAATAGCAGTGGTGTACATTACTTTTCTAGAAGTGACAGAGGTTTCTACACTTAATTTTATTTAGTTAATGGACAGCGAGGTGGGCCATCCATTCCCATTCAGGATCACCTGGAATTGAATAGCTCCTTACTAAAGAACTTGCGACATTTGATCCTTGAATTTGACATTTTTAATGTAGCCACGGCAAAACAGAGAATATACAAACTGACCACTGGAACTCTCTTCCTAGCAGTATGGCAAGCGTTGAACAAAGACATTCCTTTAATTTTTTTTCACCATATTTGATTTTTATTGTTTCTTCGTGTCGGCTAATGCAAATGCTGAGTGAAAGAGTTTACTTTAGTGAAACCCAAATTTCCTTGTTTGTTTTCAGCGACATATGTAGAGGGGAAGGCTGTTTTGCACGCATTTGACTAAGGATCTTGGGGACATAAGTACTTTAACTAAGTTACTAATGTCCGTGAAACATGGCTACTTCTAATTTAATTTGGTCTTACGAACTTATGCTACTACTTCAGCTCGTAAGGCACAAATCATCTCTGTCCCTCCGGTAAAGTTCCATAGGGAGGTGGCATGAGACTCAACATGCAAGGACCGCCACCTGATGAAGCCGATTTAAAATAGGCGAAATATAGTGTGTTACACTACTAGCACCTCTAGAGTTGTGGCCCTTTACGAGAATATATTATTTGTGAAGGAATGCGGGGTTTTCATGTAATATTCAAGTAATTCACTATTTTAAGTCATCCAATAAAATTTTTAAACAATGAAAAGTATACACAGTTTTACACACACACCCACACACATACACCCACACCCACACACACACTCACACACACACACGCACACACACAAACACACACACTCACTCACTCACAAACCCACTCAAACAAAAACCTCACCTCTGCCCTAAGTAAACTGCAGGTATGAATATTTCAGGGAGAAATTTAGTTCACCAGTTCGCAACCAGTCTGTGCTAGTTTTGAGGCACTAGTGGAATCTTGGGAGTCTAGAGGATAAGCCCTTAAAAGGTTTTTGAATTTCTTAGAACGTAGCTTTTGGTAATATGGACGTTGATCCCACGATCACTGGCCCTCCTTCGTTAATGAAGTCCATTGGTCAACTCGAGACAATGTCTTGTATGTCCTTCTTCGTTAAAGGGGAGTATAGGTGGAATTGAGCACACCAAATTACAAATCTCATTTTACTTTAAATACTTACTTTAAATAATTATCATCATCATGAATATTTAAAGGTATTGCCACTATTGGGTTGATCCAAATGTTACTTTTTTCATATTACAATGCACACTGAAATAAAAAAAAAATACTTTCACTACCTCCTACTTCCTGTTCTCCCAATAGTCTAACCTTCAAATGCTAAATGCTTCTGTGACGAAGTTGCTATGTCTTAGGCCTATATCTTGAATAATAACCGCTTGCATTTTACACTTTTTAACCACTACTTTTAGTCATGGCAGTTTAACTATATGCGTACATATCATGAAACAGTTTAATTCATACTTAAATACTCAATAATGATTCCAATAGATCCTTACTAGATTAGATATATGCAAATTCGTTGTGTGATGAAACCAACTAAAATTGTATTTACTAACCACTTCTACTCATGGAATTTTTAATTGTAAATAAAGAATAAATGGTGTGATGAGGTCAACAGTGTGTCACGTTTGCATGTGGAAACTCTGCTTAGTTTGGGCTGCCCAACGTGACGGGCTTTTTTGGTTTGAAACTGATTTAAATGTGGAACTTTTTGGAAGTAGTTTTGACAGTAATCTAATTCTCATTTTTGAATTTTTATCTTATTCCCGAGATAGGAAACTAAAAATTGTTCATTTACCTTGGAATTCGGGTCCAATGAACATGGAATAGTCTACTAAACCTAGAAGAATATGGGCTCTAAAAGTATCTATGTGGCAATTTTGTTCGGTTTTTGTTTTTCGGTTTCTCAAGAGAGAAGTTAAATACCATACGAAGTAGAACGTTTTAATGACATTATGAGAGTTTTGTTGATTCTAGAATGACAATTTATAGAATACTAGCTTAAGTGCCCGGCTTCGCCCAGGAAATCATTTGAGGCTGAATGATGATAGTATTTCTATAGCATGACCTTACTTTGTACAATAGTTTTACATTGTCCCGGAATACCTTTTTTATACTTCGTTATACAGCAAAAGTGCATATAATAAACGTTACTTTAAATAACAAAACAAACACCTTTTTTTATAAGCACGTTTGCCAAAAAATGAATAGATTACGAAATATCGCGATTTTATATTTCACACCATCCTTACAATCCCCACTCCTGTTCGTACCTAGAAATTTTAATATAACTTATAATCAGGGAGGCGTTAATACCAAATCACATACGGAGTTTCGTTTAATTCGGTTGAGTCTTTTGTGCCTTATAAAATTGTAGACTCCCACTATTGTTTTTAGCGTATAACTCATTTATACTTCGGTATACGACAAAAGAGTATATTACAAAGGTTACTCTAAATAACAAAATAAAGAACTTTTGTTTTATGTGCATATTTGCCGAAAAACCAATAGGAGACGAAATATCGCTATTTTTAATTTCAGGTCTCCCTTATAACCCCCACTCCTGTTCGTCTCGGAGAATATTAATATAGCCAGAAACCAAACTTGTTTTAGTAGTAATTTACATACCAAGTTTCATAAAATTCAGTTCAGCCGTTTACGATTCTATAAAGGATATACAAACAAAAATTCATTTATATATATATATATATATATATATATATATATATATATATATATATATATATATACATACCTAGATGAATCATACTTTTTTATTCAAGTTGTGGGCAATGTTTGAAGACAATATTTTAAGAAATTACTATAATGTGCTAGGCTGTCATGTCGTCTAAGTTGAAATGGTATTTTAGAATGATGACAATGTTTAAGATAATCTTGTATCAGATGACCCCTTCAACTTAAATGATGATATATTAGTCTAATGTATATGCCAATATTGGAGTGTATTTGCCAAGGTCCCAATGTTATCATGTTTATCAGATGTCCCTTAAGTGAAATCAGCTATTGAGGTTGTACTGATAACGTGATTTTCGAAATGTTCCTTCAAATGTACATCGATCCTACAGAGATCACGAAGATGAGGTCAGTTCAAAATTCACATATATATACGTATATATATATATATATATAAATATATATATATATATATATATATATATATATATATATATATATATATGTCTGTAACGATATATCAGTTGCAATTCTTATTTGATTTGTTACCTAACTCGATATTTACATGTGTTATGCAAATCTAAAGATCAAGTGCGTTAATGATTGAAATCGGACCGGGGGGGGGGTATTTATTGTATACGACCGGCTAATCCTATTGCAATTGTAGGTTTCTGTAAATCTTTTTCTTTCATCCTTCGTATGTCGGATCAAAAATTTGTGTAGAATCAATCTCATTGCAATTGTAATTTTCTATGAATTTTGTTATGTATAATTTTTCATTACCCGAGTAATTAACATTTCATAGTTTTTGGCCTTCAGTAAACCCCCACTCCTACATGCCATATTAGTAATAAGCTGTTATATTATGAAGCACTTTATTTCAAGCCTAAATACCAAATATTCTTCTCAATGAACTTTTAAGTTTTGAGATAAATGCAAATACGAAATCTGCTTAGATAACGCAGCCCAACGGACTTAATATATCTTTATATGTTCCTCCATATTTTTCTCCGTTTGTATGTCTGTCCTCTCAGCTACTTCCACGTACGTGCATAATGAATCTGAAGGGCCCCAATTCTCCAGGGCACGTGTATAAAGATTCTCACAAGTTGGAGTATTTCGATGCTTGTTTTAATTATTTTATTTGGAGCACAGACTAGGCATTCTAGATAACGTGTTGGCCGTAATACATTTAGAAAGTCCAAGGGAATTCTTGAATTGGTCTCTCTTGTGGGTAATAGGAGTTTATTTAGGGAAGAACTTACTTCATTTTTTTTAATTTTCGCTCTTCCCTTAACTCCTCCTCTCCCAAGTAAAATATTGATGAGAAGAAGAGATGGACATTATGATGTTTCAACAGTCTCACATTTCAAAATTCTGCGACAAGTCGTTTCTGAGTTATGCGAGATATTTAGACTTTCATATGCCATGCACAAACTACTCAAAATGGGTCCAGGGCGTATAGTTTCCATAGAATATGAGATTCTAAGTTTTATTTCGTACGAGATAGTATAAAAAAAGCTATGCCATTCAAGATTTAAAGTTCTTCGTTGACATTGACGTTAATTGTGAACGACATGCAACCTTTGCGGCATGTTAAATTATTTTGGACGGAATTAGAAACCTCTTTGGCAGAGTTTGCATTTTAAAATGAGTGAGAGAGTAATGTGATGTAAGTAGTGGTGACAGAGGAGACGTCACGAACCATTGCCTCATCTTACATCTGCCGTCTTAATCCAAGGAAACCACTACTGGGGCGCTGATGTCACCTTCCGACCAAATCTAGGACTCATATTTCACCTGCTAACCTCACAACACGCTCATTCATGAAATGTAACACTGAATACATTAGAACAAAGTGTTCATAGGGAGCTGCCTCACATATGAACTGTTTCCAACTGCTTTTATCAAACATGGAAGACATAATCGGTCATTCTGTCCTTCATTTCTTCCTTAGTAGGAGCTCCGTGTCAGCAAATATATCAAATTTTAGTATCGCATATACTATACTGGGGGTTTTCTGTTTTTCCACGCAGAGTATCACTCTAACGTGGGAATTTATTTAAATGTTGTGTGCTCCATCCATTGGATACTACACACATTTCAGCATTATATTATAATATTTCTTATATAATAATTGTAAACATTATAGAACAATAAATTAATTAAATAAAAAAAAGGAAATAAATAAAACATATGTAACATTACATATGTGTACAACAATAGGTGTATATCTACAAAATGGTATCCAAATCTTGAATAAATGCATTAAATCCCTTTTTGAATTTGAGTAAAAGTTCCGTTTTGTAAAGTAATATACTTGATGCATTTTGTTCTTGGTCCGTCAAGTAATGTACAGTCATATAAGAGGTGGGCATATGTCTGTTCAGTCTCATTGTCACATTTGCATTGTCTATTGCATGTATTTGTGTTTGTTAGTTTAAATTTGTACAAGTAACTCTTCGTAGGTCCATGTCCTGATATAAATTGTATTTATTTAGAATTGCTAAGTGTTATTTTTTGTCTCTGGTATACATTTGGTATGTAATTGTCGTCCTTTAGTAGTGTTTGTCCATCTTCCGTGCTATTTTTTATAAGATTCGTCTATCAAAATAGTTTTAATGGTCTGTTCAGTCAGTTTAGAGTCTGTAATAGATATGGATTCGTCTCTTGAAGCTGTATTTGCAAGATGGTCTGCTGTGTCATTTCCTAAATTTCCGGAGTGTCCCTTTATCCATGTTATTGCCACTATTACATTCTTCTGACTACATAGTGTAATTAGTCTTCTGATCTGTTCAGTCTGTTCGTCATGGTTTTCGTTATTGTAAATGCGGTCTATGTTAATTTTGCTGTCCGTATAGATTATACTAGTCTCTCTGTCACTTGAAATGTCGTGTAGTGTTTTGAGTGCCTCAGTAATCGCAAGGTTTTCTTATACTGGTGGTTTACTGAAAATTTCTAGGCCAAGGATTTCATCAAAGAGCATAATCAAAAATTAGATTTTTACCGCTTTTAACACAACTTTCAATAAAATAGTTATTTTATATCTTCTATTTTACCCCTTTCCTCAAGCTTCTACCAGGTCCAATTGGGCTTTTAGTTTTACATGATATGTTTAATTGTTTACTCTTATCCATACACATAACCATAATTACTCACACCAATTTCCTTTTCATTCCTATTCAATGATTAAACAGTTCAATTTTCTTTTTAGACACAAAGCTAGTCCACTTTAAAAAAAATGAAAAGAAAAACCTATTTCTTTCCAAATTATGGTCGCTCTTGTGTGAAACAGTCCTGAATGAGATATTTGCATAGATTTACAATAGTACATTCCGAATAATTAAAAATACAGCTGTTTGAAATTTTTCCTTAATTTTTGAATGTCGTTTTCAATTTTGAAATTACTGAATTTTATTTTGAAAAGCTCGCAAATTCGATCTTTAGAAGTTCGAGTTAGAAAAAAAAATGTTTTAATCAGAAATTGTAGGGCGATTCTTTACATACAAATTCTTTTATAAAATTATTCGAATTTTAACCATTTATATACTAACCTCTGCCTTGGCCCGATTTTAGAGATAACACAACTTGATCTTTATTTTTATAAAACCTCAATATATCAACATTGTGAAAATATCATGATTCCTATTTGCGTCATGTTCTCATGTTTAACGTGAAAACATTAAATGGCCGCTGCCAATAGTTAAATTGACAAAAATCACAATGTATATCACAATTTTAAAACCCTTGGCGTATCTCATTAGACCATATTTCAAACGTTAATTTTGTAGGGGAAAACATGTCGAAAACAATTATAGATTTTAGTAAATGGCGTTTGGTATTTAAAATGTTTGGAGGAATTGTAAAATATTCACAGTTTTGACTTTATTGCAAGAAGTAAAGTATTTTCATCTTGGAAAAAAATCTTATTTATGCATTTACCCCCCCCCTCTATAAATCCATAGTGACTAGTTCGCACAAGTCAACGTGGCAGCGGTTTCGGTGCTTTCGCACTATCCTCAAGCTTTTAGTTAGTTGTGCTGGTTAGTCTCTTGAAATTTCCTTAGCTTATGAACTCCTTTGGACAGCTATTAGTTATCTTCAATTTAAGGAAGTTTATTTTTCTCGTGGCGTAGTTGTTAACTCGCCATATGAATTTAGCTACTCTTATGAATTAGCTGCTCTTTAATCGTCTCGGGTCCATTTAGCTATAAGGTTTTCGTTTTCAATCATGCGATAAGAAATAGGACTGGAGAAAATAATATAGTTGAGAAAATAGGTGTAACGAAAACGATGTTGAATGATAGCAGAGCAAAACGGGAGGAATCTCCTTTATGCATGACATAGGACCTCTGAAGATGAGATGGATAACTCTCACGAGTTCAGTGACTGCAAACGATAAATAATAAGAAACATCGAGTATGGTAATGACAAAAAAGCATACACTACAGAATGTAAAATTTTAATTAGTCACGTCATATCGAATCTTATTTCAGTATAATATTAAATGTACAATGAATGAACTACATTATATTAAAGCTTGGAATATACGCTTCAAAATATATCAGTATACATATATCAACGGAATGAGTAGAATAGGGATACTAAGGGCTGAGGAATAAAAAGTCCGTCACGCAGGGGCTGCGTAAACTAAGCAGATTCCCCACATGCTGGTTTAACACACTTGTGATCTCATCTCATATATTCTACATTAATATGTAAAAAAGTCCGTCACGCAGGGGCTGCGTAAACTAAGCAGATTTCCCATGTGAAGTTTTACAATAGAGAAATCTGCATACTGGTAACACAACACCACCGTGATTAAATACAAACGGTAATGAGAAATCTTTCAGCTAATTAAAATAAATTCCCAACTGAAAGGGCTTCTGAATTGTAAGAATAAGTTATACTTAAATAACTCAAATTTTAGTAGTCCAAGAACTAAAGAGGGGGGGGGGCAGATGAACAGAACATATTTGCATAAATCTCACAAAGTAAGGAAGGTAAGGTAAGGTTAGAAACGACAGGTAAGGTTAGAAGGAGCTTCCACTTGAGCCGATCAGTTACGAAAAGGGCCGAACTAATCCCAACTATAACCGACCACGTGTCCCACAGACTTCATAAAAATGCAAATATCTTGGTTAATATCCAAGATACAGAATAAATGTGTATAACGATATTTATAGTAAATTTAATTTGCAATAAGATGTGTTATATACAATTTTTCGATCCGATGCATAATAACGGAGATATTTCGAATTTTCGAAAATCCCCCCTAAACCCCTCCTCTCTCTTGTTTGATTTCAGCCATTAACGAACTTGATCTGTCTTTTTACATAAAACGGTTAAATATAGAGTTTCGTAACGATAAAAAAAAATTGCGACCGCTAGAGCGTTAACAGACAAATATATATATATATATATATATATATATATATATATATATATAATTTTGAACGGACCTCATTTTCGTCATCTCCTGGGTAGGATCGATGGACATTTGAAGAAAATTTTCGAAAATCGCGTCATGAGTACGACCTCAATAGCTGATATCCCTTAAGGGAAATCTGCTAAAACGATGAGTAGAATAAAGGGGGGCTACTGATGACAGAAAGCTAGAAAGTACTAAAAATCCGCTGAGTACTTGAGTTAAAAAATGCATCGAACAGCAATTGTAGAACAACAATGTTGACTTAATAACATTTATCCGACTCATAATAACGGATATATTTTGATCCACGGCAGTGTTTGTTGGAAGTGAAGAATGTTTACTTGGAGAGAGAAAAAAAAACAAAAAAAAACGTCCAATTCTTCACAATTTGTTTATTTCAGCGCTAAGCGCTTTCAAAGACTAATGTCTCCATCTTCAGAGCTACTTGCATGCGCTCATTCGGAAAGACAGCAAGTGACTCGAAGAAAGCGAAGAGTCGCTTGCTGTCTTTCCCAATGAGCGCATGCAAGTAGCTCTGAAGATGGAGACATTAGTCTTTGAAAGCGCTTAGCGCTGAAATAAACAAATTGTGAAGAATTGGACGTTTTTTTTTTTTTTGTTTTTTTTTTCTCTCTCTCCAAGATATATTTTGAATTTTCGATTCCCACTTCTATACCCCACTATTCATTGTCCGAATTCAGCAAATATTAAATACTATCTTAAGAGTTGCATGAAACGGTGAAATCTCGTGTGTAGTAAAACTCAACAACACGTTTTCGAGCAAAGAACGAAAAAACATAATTGATGACTCCATCACATAACGTACGTAACTCAGAAGGTAAAAGTTCAATAAAAACCATATTTGATATTTAACCTTGGAATGAAGTGGTTCATGGCATAATAGTTTATTGTTAAGTTGACATATGTAAGAGGGGTTGTTTACTGAGATCCGAAAACTATGAAATCCAAATATCTCGGTAATATTCATGATACCGAATATATATATAATAACATTAATAGGCCATTCCATTTGCAATAAGATTGGTTCAATAACATTTTTAAACTTTAATATAATAACGGAGATATTTAAAATTTAAAAAATTCCCTCCTCTAAACCCCCATTTCACTGGTCCCATTTAAGCCATTAGTGAACCTGATATTTAATATTTCATAAAACTTTTAAATTTGCAGTTTGGTAACGATCAAATCAAAATCACGACTGCCAGAGCATTAACAGACAAATATATATATATATATATATATATATATATATATATATATATATATAGTCTTGAATGAACCTCACTTTCATCATCTCCTGGGTAGGCTCGATAGACATCTGTGGAAATGTTTCGAAAATTGCGTCAAATAGCTGATTTCCCTCAAGGGATTTTTTTTTTTTTTTAAATCCGTCTTATAATTCGAAAATATTTCGAAATTCTGCTTAAGGGAAATCCGCCAATAATTGAGCAGGCAGAGGCTCTGGCCTAAGCCTAGAAATGTGCGGCATATACTACTTAACGCATGCGACCTTCACTCTGAAAATAGCACAAGTTGCCGAAGATTTTGCAACAGATTAGGCGTTGCTGAAACACTGCTCGTCTCTCGTGAAAGCGTGGACTTAATCTAGATAGCAATGTCGGTTTAGTATTACCGTTCGTTTACGAATGGACCTCATTATCCAACTCATCATCAAAACGTTTAGACATGTCCAGTCTTAAGTTTGCTCATGATCTATTACTAGAACTTTCTTAAGGGAAATCAGCTATTGTGGTTGTGACGCGATTTTTTTCAAATTTCGCGCGCTCGCGCTCGAGAGAGAGAGAGAGAGAGAGAGAGAGAGAGAGAGAGAGAGAGAGATTTAACAATTGTGTTTCAACCATTCTCTAGGATCACACTTCTCCTGATCAGGTTTCAGCGAGTTCCGAAATTATAGAATTTGACCTTTTCTTCTAAATAGAATTTTCAAGTGTCAAATAGCGACCGCTAACGCCTTAACAGACAATAAATATCATATATTATTATTATTTATGTGACATTGTAGACCATGAAGATTTTGAGATTCGCGATTAGTGTTTTAACGAGACGTACAACGCCCCGGTAACCAACATACCACAACCGGAGTTCCCGACATACGTTGTCTCCAGTAGACTGACGAGCCTCATTTTACTCGGGGGTTGCTGGTTAGTTCGGTGCAGTTAGCTCCCCTGAGGACGGGATCCAAGAGAGTCCAAGTCTTTAGCCATCCCTGTGACTGCTCATGCATAATGTTTCATCCCTATGCTATTGATGTATAATTACTCCCTAGACTCCCCCGAATCCACGACAGCACGTTCTGGTAGCAAACTTCTGAACTAATTTCTCCTTATGCGTGGATGGAACATACATCTCTTTTTATCTTCAGCTTACTGTGGGTAGTGGTAGATGTACCCACACCTTAATCCGCAAGATACCCGTCGTCTCCATATTCCAGATATATAAATTTAAAGGCGCCTCTTTTTTCTTCATCTCCTAAGAAGAATTGATTGATACTTCTTGGTATTCCTTGAAAATCGTTTCATGCGTACAACCTAAACGAATCATCAGCTGCTATAAACCGCCATTTCTTATACTGGCTACTACAAAATTACACAAAAACTCAGCAACGTAATAACAAATATTTCATACATATTGTATTCAGCTTGACAAATATTTACTTCGATAGGAGTGACCCGACCCAATATAACCGATTTGAAAAATTAAGAGAAAGAAGCTCTTCAATTAGTTACTCAAATCTAAAAATTACTCCTTCAAACATGACTCAACGGATCAATCTTTTGTTTTTGGATTTGAAAATTAATAATTTTATCGATAGATGTATAATTGTGCTTCCGTATTCAATGCAATGATCCGTATTGAGAAAGCATTTAGTTCGTTATTAATTAATTGAATATTGATGAACATATTTTTGAATTGAGGTATAATGCCCGAATATTATTGGTCGTGCGAGGGAAAAATATTTGTATTTGATGGAATTAATGAGAAATGGTGCGAGAAAAAATTAAAATAAAATTAATGGAATTTTCTTATCGTCCCAGAATGTATTCAACTCCTGAGTTGGCTTGGTAGAATTGAATTCCATTGGAATCCTAGAGTTGTGGGGCTGGGGATAATATTGATAGCTGAATTGATTAATGGTTTAGTTTCAAGACACAGTTTAACTTTGAATTCAAAACAGAAGTTAAGGTCCCATTTATTGGTTTAGGTGCAGTTATTCCAAGTTAGTTGCCGTCTCAATTATTGGTTTTGGTGTTTTAATTCTAAATATGTTAGTACCTTTATCTGAGAAGCAGACCTTAAAGGAAATCAGCTATTGAGGTTGTACTCATGACACGATTTTCGAAAAAGCCGAAGACGAAAATGAGTTCCGTTAAAATTATATATATAATTAATTAATTATTCTTATTACTATTTATTGGCGTCCAGTTTTTTTTACTATGCGTAATTGGGACGGGTTATCCTCAGGTTTCTACCCTTTTCTAGCCACTTTATTTAATATTTACGTAACTAAATAAATTCCTACAGCCCAAGCGGGAAGTGAACTCGTGACTATATTAATTATTAAATAAAACTATAAAATATTTGTCATAAAAATCGGTCAAAAAATAGTTCCTGACCAGAAAAATCGTCTCTTTACGGCGGAGGCATGCTTCTTGTCATTTATAAAGCGTGTCATTTTTTAATAATTCGTAGACTAATAACTATGCGTGCCGATAAATTAATTTCCCTTAATGGAAATCTGCTAATAGAGCGAGGACGAAATGATTACGTAAGACGGGCATAAAACGAGGCAAAGAGGTATATAAGCGGGAAGTGGTTAAGGTGGCCTATATATCGATAAACAGGGAGAGCGGTGAAAGGTGCCCATGTCAAGGTTGGGAGAAAGTGAATCTTACACACCAACTCCTCTTCCGATTATTAATACTAAAGAATTGTCTGCAATTATTTTTAGACAATTATCTCATATGGAAATATGCTCTTCACACGGTCCACATTGACCAACTGATCGAAAATGTTGGGAAATCGTTGAATATAAAATATTATAATTTTCAAAATTTTGGCAATTTTATTTATCTATTAAGAGCTGATTTTATAGAAGTAATGGGTGTTAAGGTATATATTGTTTACAATTCGTATGTTGCTGGATGTGGGAGTGCAGATCTGAGATCTGAGAAATTTTTGTTTGTTACTAGTACCTGATGATGGCACGTTAGTCTCGAAAGGCCTTGTGCTTGAATAAAGGAATTGGTGGGAAGACTTCTTGTTATTAAGACCTGTTTTTCACATATTCTTTGATTCATTTTAAATATAAAATATTTATTGCTAAACAGAAAATGATTTTAAATGAAATTAAAACTATATTTCTGTTTATTTGTTACATTGTTATACCTTTATGTCGATGAAAATTGGGAGTTAAGTGAATAATCACTACACAAAATTTCTTTTTATTATGGTATTTTCCAAATTTCAAGTTTCTAAAGCAATATTAGCCATAAGAGTAGAATAGTACCCAAATAATGAGTTTTAATTTGAATTAGGTTACAATAGTTCCAAATCTTTTCGTTTTATTTATTTTGTGTGATACTAAAGCTAATTGGGACTGATTATGAATTGGGGACTCAGGTTAACCATTGGTTTTAATGTCACTTAGTAAACTTAGAGTTGGAATCTCACCTAGACAATTGGAATTTATTTTGTGAGGAGTTCATTAAATAAAATTATTAGTCCCATCCTAGCTAGAAAAGTGTGATAACTTAATAAGAACAACGTGATAACGCGTTTAATGAACAACATTTTTTCATATCTGTAGGTTACCACCAAACTTCCCTTGTCAGGACGGGACTAAGAATTTTATTTAATCTCAAAATGCACTTTAAGTAGCTATTCAAAATTAACCTGGTGAGATTAAGATGAACTCCATACCTCACATGGCTAACCCTCCCTCAATTTAAAAACAAAATATTTATTAAAGTCCACTTTTTGCTACTATTGCTAATTGGGATGGGTTATCTACAGGTCATCACCCTTTTCTAGCCAGGGTGGTACTAAGGGGTCTATTCAATGAGTTCTTCACTAAATAAATTCTTATTTATTAGGTAAAATGTAAAAAATAATAATACTTGATTTAATAAGGCACTATATATACTGTTATTTAGTTTTTGGAGTACTGGAATCACTTACACCAATTTCCTTGAATATCTCAAAATGTATTTAAAACTTTTTTAAATACCCTTTTTCTAATCACAAGGTAAAACGACTTCTTAACTTTGTAAACACACACACACATAAATATTCAACTCGATTTCCAACTCTAGCGGTCGCGTTTGGTAGTTACCAAACTCGATGTAATAGCGTTTCACTTAAAACTAAAGACGTTCGTTATGGCTGGGGTCGAACACTAGGGAAGGAAGTTTAGAGGGGGAGAAAAGCAAAATTTCAAAATAACTTCGTTGCTTTGAGTTGGGTCGAAAATTTGTATTTGTCAGAATGCGTATACCTATGTGTATTAAGCATGTTAATCTTACATTATTTCTTCAGTCCATTTCTATTTAATGGATTTTGATTTAGATATAGAGAATATATATGGTGAGATGAGCTTGGTAATGTTTCATACCACAACGTGGGAAATCTGATTATCTTACGTACTTACTGCTCCTGCTGCATGACGGATTTTGTAATCATTCAAGAGTAATACGACAAATGTAAATACTACAGGTCTTGTTTATGAATCTCGGTGTTTACAGACTTTTCTATCGGCCTGGTACTTGTATATGTAATGAGCATACCATATTTTCGTCATCTACTAAGAGTGATCATTTGAGAAATAAGCTTAAGGACAGTTGGAGACTGCCATTAACATTGTTGTCAAAGGGAACAACATCAAATGCATGGAATAGTTTGGAAATAGGATTTAGTGTAAGCATATATAAATATGATAAGGGCAGTGGTATATAACAGATGGTAGGAGCTGTAGGGAGAGGACCCTGGGGATAGGGCTAAGGAGAAGAGACATCCAGAACTACACTTTCATAGAATTTATGGCTCTCTCTGGATTTCCTCCCACATTCTGCTTTTGAAGTTTATACTTGGTTTTTATTTATATGACGTGAACCTAGTAAAAGAAGTAAATTGTAATATATGGGTACTTTCTAAATTTCAGTAAACCCACAATTCTACTCATCTTATTTTCATTTGGAAATAGAGAATAGATAGCGTGATGAGTTTATTAGTGTTTGATAATACTTTGCCAGATACTTATATTTGCGTATTGGTTTGTGCCCAATTGTAGCTTGTTTATAAGTAAGGACGAGGCTTAAAATATAGCAACAGTTTTCATAACAAATTCTCCCAATCATAAATTTCAAGTTTGCACTCTTAATGTTAGGGGTGACTTTGTTGCAGATAGGAATTCCAACGAGGGTACCTGGCCCCGGGCGTGTTGAGCTTCGGGGAAGGTATATGGCAGTTATCTATACCATACTCAGTATTTAACCAATTCATACAATTGGGAATCGGGCCTAGAATAGAGGGTTTCTATACCCGGGGAATTCGAAAATTTAATGTATCACCGTTGTTATGAGTGGGATCGTAAAATTTTAAAGAGGAAATCTTCTTAAACTGATGTTTCTCTACTATTGGTATTCTATATAGCTTTTCGTAACTCAAGAAAGTCCGTCACGCTGGGGTTGCTTAAGCTAATCAGGTTTTCCACGTGTTGGAGTATCACAGCACTAATCTCATCTCACCTTATATTCTCTATTTCTAAGTAAAAAATATTTGGTATTTAAGCTTCGTATAAAGTGCTTAATTAAATAACAGAATATTGTTTATGTGACATAAGTAGGAGTGGGGGTTTACTAATGGCTGAAAACAAAAAAAAATCATATATCTCAATTAATATTGAAGATAGACAATAAATGTGCATAGCAATATTTATAGAAAATTTAATTTGAAATTCGTCTTCTTCTATACAAGTTTTTGTTCCAACGTATAAAAACGGAGATATTTCGTATATTCCATATTTCTCACCTCTAAACCCCTTCCCCTCCCACTGATTTGATTTCAATATCATGAGCGCGAACATGGACTTTATATTTGTATGAAAAGGTTATTTATCGAGTTTGATAAGACAAAACTCCACTTCTAGCCATCGGGCATTTATCTAGTAATAGATAATAGATGCTGAGAAGAGATAAACGAAACGTGAGAAATCGTCTTTGTTTACGAGGCCCCTGGGTGGCGTACTTTTTTTATATTTGCCAGATATCTGTGCATTAGTTTGAGGGCATTACAGCTTGTGTATAAGCAGCGATGTTCATAACCTATTTATCAAATCAGGATCTTCAAATTTTGCACTCTTAATCCTTAACTTTGTTGCAGGTACGTGTTCGAAGGAGGCTACCTGGCCCCGGGCTACGACCTGTTCCGCTGCGTGGTGAACATCCCCGAGGACGTGGTGAGAGTCGGTGAGCCCGCCGAAGGGGAGATGGCGGTGATGACTTCTGGGGCAATGGGACCTCTCTACGGATCAGCTGCTGCAGCCGCTGCTACGCTAGTCGGCAAGGACGAGATGAACGGGAGGATCAACCCTGCTTTGGAGACGGACGATGATGACCCAGCCATCGACCTTGCTGATCTTCGACAGCGGCCTGCTCAGCAGACGCAACTCTAGGCCGAGGAGTAGGGCCGGGCGACCGTTCCCTTTGGTCGCCAGATATGGCTATAATGGAACATGTCTTTAGGTAAATTAAAAAAAAAAAATAAATAAAATCGACTTTCCTCACGAAGTTCAAAACACCATTCAATATTATATTTAATCATTCGACCCCAAAGAGGGGTTTTAAAGCGCGCCCTAGGGTTCAAGTATAGAACCGAATACGAGATAAGGCCAGCTAAAAAAAATCTGCAAACTTAAAGAACCACTAATAGATACTTTTAAATTTCGTTTCAGCACAATTGCTAATAGATTTGAGGTAGCGCTTCATGAACAGTCTTAAGGTGCATAAGAAGGCGAATTTGAATGGTTGTCGCATACATCTTAAGCAGCGTCGCTGTTTTCACATGAAATTTAACTTCGTCACTGTGGAAACTGGTAGCTTATTGCAAGTAGTATGTAACTATATCATTAGTGCAAGAAAGGTCGTAGACCCTTAGCGATGTATAAAGGCTTGCAATAAGACAAGCAAGGTGCAAACGGGAAATCAAGGACCCGTTTCTCCCAACCGGACGCAAAGCTGTAGTTAATCAAAACAATCAGAAACTTATTTGTACCTATTTTTGTTTAAGTTATTCAATAGGCTTGAAATTTTATATGCATAGCGCTGAACATATTAACTCGGGAATGTCGTTATTTTCGGTATACGATCCTTTTGGGGATGGTATGCTTAACCGACAACTCCTTGCCAAAATTCTCACTCAAAATGTCAGTGGGGAAAGACAAGAGCTTAAATTCAAGTTGTGGTCTGCATGCTCATACTGGCTAATGTCTATGTCTGCTTTCGCGGACTACATGCTACGAAGGTATGGCTAACTAACAACACTGGCGTTAAGAGGAATTTTCTTCGCTCATGAATTTTTTTTTGTGTGAATGGAATTTTCCTCAAGATGGCTTATAGTTTTTTGGCCAGATGCCGAAGGAAATGGAAAACCACTAAATGCCCTGGTAGACTTTTGTTCATTTCCGAGATAATCAGTTTTACCTGATCATGGGATGAATTAGCAGGTGTAGTCTCTACAAACTGCGTGCTTCATTGAGGAAGGAGATTTCGTTGTTATTCCTCAATACTATAAAGAATTTGGCGTTGGCAGTATTATTAGAAGCTAACATAGAATGTTTTTGATTTAAAAAAAAAATGATACCGACTAGGACATTTCGTTTTCGTATATTATCAGAACGGGAAACAGTGAAAATGAGTTGGCATTGGTGTGTAGAAATTTTCTGTTTTCTAAATTTCAATATTTCACTTTTACAAAGATTACAAGATTTTTGTTTGCCATTTACCCAATATTTTTCCTTGTTTATTCGAGCCCCCACCCCAAATTTTCTTTTGAATGAACTTGAAAAAAGTCCGTTATTTAATGTTTAATTGTCCTAAAAGAACTTAAACCTCCTCCCTTTTCGTCTAAAGCTCAATTACTTCTAAAGTATATCTTCTTTTTGCGAAACGGTTTCTCTCTCACTGTTTTCATGATTGGAATAGCCAAAGTGTATTTTAAAATTATTAATTTGCCATATAAAGCACACAGCAAGTCTTTTAACAGCTTTCTGAGCTTTTGCAGTCTTTAAAAATGAATGCGCTTAAAACCCATGTATTCCACTGTTTATCTTCAAGTTTTATCAACTACATACCATACCTATTTACTCAAAGTTTCTCAAAAGTTCTCAGTGAGTTTCTAATTGAACTGTGAAAGTATGAAAATATTGAAAATATTGCTATTTAGATTCCTATCCTGCTAGTTAATTTGTATTCTTTAATGAGAATTCAATTTCATTAAATGAAAATTGTAAATGAAAGACTAATATTTCGATGAATGGGAAGTATATAAACATGTATAATAACTACCATCAAATATTTACATTTCCATTCATAATTGTAGTAGCCCATTTAATGGCAAACAAATATAATAAAAAGGTCTTTCAAATTATGTCATTAGTCAATAGGAAACCATTGGACTATTCAATTCACTATATGATATCTCGAAATTTGAATGTTTTAGTGTGTTAGATATTGTAGATCTATATTCCGGTAGCAATATTTTAACGGTTCAGTTTGCATTGTAAAGGAGAGTACAACGTGTAGGAAATAACTTTAACTGTATAATAAAGAGGTGTTCCATTATAACCTATCAAAGGCCTAACCCAACAGTCTTTTCTCAAGACGTGGATTGACGGACGTAAATCACAAAATGATTTTGTTGAAATCACCTAACAAAAACAAAAAAATTGGAAAATTTAAGGTGTTCAAGAAAGAATAATGAATTTAAAGAAAAAATATTCTTGGAAGCACTAAACATCTTATGTAAACTGACATTTTTTGCCTAACTTTGCAATAAATGTCTTAAAATATGATTAAGTATATGACGAACCTTATTGACAACATCAAGTCGAATCTTTCCTGATTGAGTCAACAAACATATTTGAGGTTCCTATTTGAGCCTCAAATAAATATTTTGCACCTGGCACTGGAACTGCATTTATAGTTTATGGCTTTTTGAAAAAAAAAAAATAAAAATTGAGAGCACTAGTTTGAGCCATGTAAGATACATTAAAATATTAATAAATACCAGAGAGCCCCTCACAGATTTCTATATGGGGTTGAGAGCTTGGGACTAGTAAATTAAATAAAACATAGTGTATCAGGGAAAAAATACATATCATTAGCAATTAGGTATATAAAATATCTTAGAAATATTTTAAACGTAATTTTTCTGCCGTAGGCCTAAAATACTTCAGATTCCTAGATGTTGGTGTGTATGTATTATACGTGTATTTTCTTGTTGTGCTACCAATGAAACGTGACATTATCAGTATTATATACATATCATTATTATTGTTGTACTGTAAAATATTGACCTCAATGAACGCACTCTTTGTGACATCATGTCAAATAAATAAAACGCCGAGTTCGTCAGTTGCATCCCATGAATGTCTCTCAAACTAAATTTTTGTTAGTAGGACAAGTTATGTGAAATTACAATTAAAAGATACAAAAAAAAAAAAGTCTAGTTTGTCTAGAATTTGATAGAAGAAAAAGGAAGAAATTTGAGATTTATAAAAAAAATCAAGAACTTACTCAAAAAGATTAATTTTGTGAATCTGGAGTGTGATAACATAGCCATTACTTTGATGTGGAAAATTAAAATATTTTATTTAAAGGAGTATATATACTTAATGCATGATTAGGGAAAAACTTACATATTAAAATAACGAATAAAAAGATGTTTTATGTAGTCAATGAAATTATAAATTCACTATGGTAACAACCAGCTCTTTATATTTTATAATTCATTTCAAATTCTACTTCTTCTTGAGTAAATTTTTTCGCATTTGTGTACAATTCCAATAAAAAATGTCTTTCATATAAAAAAAAAAAAAAACGTGATTTTTGGTTTAAGAAGCCAAACCGAATTCCTTCTACTACTGACATTTATGTATTATGTTAAATTCTAACACAAGGAGACGGGAAGTGGATCATTCCGAGGAAATGTAATCAATAAGAACGTGGTGTTTTTTTATTTGTATTTCTGTTGCAAAGAGTGAGTTTATTATTATAATTGTGTATTCTAATTGTATTTTACTATGCGCCTTCCCTTAAAAAGGCTATTTGTTTAGAACCGTCCTTATGGCATATCATAAACCGCTTCGTTCGATTTGTTTATATAATTTTTATGTTAATTTATAGCCTTAAATTCGTGGGAAGAAAAAAGATCTCTCTTGATTAAATTTACTTACGTCTATACACAAAATACTTCATGGTTGTTCAAAAAAGAATATTTGAAGAAGTATGCATTTTATTTTCTAATTGCTTTTAGTAATTTATAAACAACATAGAAGCTTATTTTTATTTATTTAATAGTTATTGTATTAATTCATATATTTGAATATTCTTTTTTCGCGACTGGAGTACAATGTATTGTATATAAATAGTTTAAAATGTAAGTTTTAGAATCACGTAGTCCTCTTATTTTTAAAACATAAATTTTAGTTTTTTATGTAGAATAAAATTTAATTTTGATGAAGAAGAAGGTATACATTATAAAGTGTAATATTTTATAAGAAAGTATATATATTTCTGTAAAAAAAGTATATAATGACAATACCATTAGAAAAAGGAGTTTATAGAAAAAAAAAAAAAGATCAACTCCTTTAAATTCCATGGTAGTTATCTTTGTAAATAGCTTTAGGTTGAACCTTTTAGTTGGTATCAAAAATTAAGTTGGCCCTCCCTCGCACCCTCCCCTCCCAAATGATTAAATTCATGATTTATATATTCTGGTATGCAAATACTCATATTGCTAATAAAAAAGACCATGAACTGTTGAAACTGACGACTTAAAATCAAGATATTTAAAATCTTGAACGTTAGTAAATATTAGATTTATTTGAATGCACAATGCTAAAATTGACTATAGATGCACTGTATTTTAGTGAGGTATAATGTTGTAAATATTATAAGTTATGAGACTACGTGTTTCGCTGTCTGAATAAATTTTCTTTATTATTGAAAGATCATGAAATGTATGAGAGAAATGAATTATTGAAATGTTATGAAGGTAAATAAAAAATATAATTTATTCTTTTTGTAATCATAATTGGTGCATTGTGATTTTATTTATAAGTGTTATTTTTATTAATTAAAATTATCCAAGATAAATATTTCATATGTCTATTTAAGCTGCATATATATATACATATCTTTATCGATGTTGGACATATGTGTGTGATAAATACTTCATTTGATGTTACCAAAGCTTTGTTATATTTGTTGAAGTCTTCTGATACTGTTGTTTCTATGAAATTGTTTAGAGAAATATTTAATGATATTTTATGAAACTGTAGTGTTGGTTGGGTTTCTTGTCGCCCAATTGTTAGTAGTTTTTAGAGAATTTACATTAAATGTTAGTCAAATATAGTTGAAGAAGCGGGTTCTTCTTTGAGATCGCACTTGACATGCGTAAATACTTCGGAGTGGATAGAGACCTGTGTAGTCGATCAACCCGACATAAGCTTTGATATGAAACATAAATTCAGTTTTAGATATCTATATATATACATTTGGTGTTAGTCTGCTTGAATTATTGTATAAATATTATGATATATGTGTTTTTAAAGAAAAGAAAAGATAATCATCACTTTAAAGACAACGATTTATTAAAAGTTTAATGTGTAGTAAAATTATTTACTTTTTATATTAAGGATCTACTAAGAAAGATTTTCTTTTTAAAATATAAATGTATTTCATTCTTCAAGTGACTCAATGTAAACCGCATACATATCATATAAGTGTTACTTAAAAAAAATTGAAGTAAGTCTAAATTCTAGATTTGTGTATATAAGTGTGTTATTTAAATGTGTAGATAATATGAGAAATTTTATGTGAAATGTCATGAAACCTGAAATGGTAATAAAGAAATTGAAAGCACTTCCTTTTTTTTCCCCCCTCAAATCCCAGTATTATAAGAATCCCAGAACAATTCATGAACTTGTTTTTGAAAGACAGGCTCCAATCTGTCAAACGGTGGATTAAGGATAAAGACTTTATCAAAAGAAGTCATTTAGCGTGGTTAAAATTTGTTTTCAGGTACAAAAATATATTTTCTATAAAAGTAATGATTCATCATTGATTATGAATGAGATAGCTTATAATAAAAAACCTTTATCATTTATTTTGTTCCTGTCTTGGTCTGTACCTTTTGTAGTATATAAACCACTCCATTAAGGTCATTGCCTCCTCAATTGCCATTCTTGTATAAGACGAGATAACGATTACTTCGTCAGTGTGAGAGCAATGACTGTTGAGGTTTTTTTTTTTATACCACCAAACCATGTAGGTGGTTATAAAAAACGAATTATAACTTTTAGTAATACAAGGTGTTTGTTGAAATAATCTCTGAAGAATTTTACATAGTTTGTTTGAAGGAATAAACACCTGCCATTTTTAACACCCGACTTTGTAAAAGATCCCTTAGAAAACTTTTTTCTTGTATCTTAATAGGTATGGAGAAATTTGCGATTTTTATTATCACTACTAGAGACCCCCACTCCTCTATTCCCACTCTCTTTGCGAATTTCAATAATAGGAGTTGTGAAGAACCAGTCATTACATTAGTCCTAAATATGTAATTACAACATTCTGTTGAAAGTCGCTTTTTAGGGAAGCGATATACGTACAGACTCGTGCCGATATTAGTTAAAATGGGTTTAGAGTTTGTCAAAATGGATAATTCCGTTGAGAACAGTACAGTAAAAATGAATGATCTGTTTGATTTCACAAGCTAAATGTTTCAGTCTATAAAACATTCTTAGACTCGTGTGTTTATTTGGAATATTGAAGGAAATATGTACAGACGAATCTAAGCCAGGGTGTGACTAATGATTTTATTTCATCATCTAATAAAATCCTAATTCCAACTCGGAAATCTCCCCACAACTCAATGTTTGCAAAGTCCTAAAATACAGTTTTGTAATGAGAGGTTAGATAGAACTATAAAACTTTAGGGAATACAGTAGCACCTGAGAACCAAGAAAACTTCTTACAAAATATTGTCAAACAAAGCAGGATTAAGTTTAAAGATATGAAATGTTCCAGGATACGCCAACTACAACTCCCCCGAATAGAACAGCTCAAAAATGGGAATATTGAGGAATCTGGACACTGAGACTTGATCAAGTAAATTGTCTCGTCACTAAAAAATTCAAATCTCTCATGAATTTCCTTGGAATTGCCGATATATGCCGGGGATGTCATCATTAAAGAAAGGCTTTGTCGGATCATAACTGAGGTAAAATAAAAAAAAATGTGAGAAGCATAGGTGAATGGATTATATTATTGGTCCGATACGTTAAAAGGGAAACTGGATCGAAATGCGAGAATAGCAGAGGTGTTAGTTGTGGTTTCGAGGAGAGGGGAGAAATATTACTGGGTGAGTACCTGTTTATCCAGAACGGTTGAACAGAGATCAGATCTATTAGGCATATGCTTAGAATCCCAGAAAACGATGTTGTACTGCTTCACACTGACTGAACTTGCAAGGAGACTCTAGAGACGGTAGGAGTACTTCGACAGCTAATCTTGTTGACAAACATGTTTCTGTAAGAGACATATTGTTTTTGGTGAAAGTCGGTGACTCTCTAATCTTTCAGGATGCCAGAGCGCGTCTTTGGTCAAGAAACTTGATCGACAACGACTAACCCGTAGGCACCATATGCAGGACTCACGAAATACATGGTAATGCAGAAGATATGGCAAAGCAAAATCTAGGGTTTAGAATGTGCCTGGAAAGGACCAAGTACATGAGAACCTCTAGACCGACCGGAGAGGCGGATGATCCTGTCAGATAGCAGAGTTCAAAGCTCCAGATTAAGTGCAAGGTCGTTTTACAGGTTTCTACACCCTGTAAAAGCACACAGTTTTAAAACTCTCTCAATGACCTCAAAAGTTATAAAATTACAAAACTTGCGTCAAAGCAACTGTTGTGTATGTCAGTAATACCTGGACTCGTACAAAGAAAACTTCAGATCCTTCCAGGCCTGGGAAGAGAGTAAAGGCTTAATGCAATCGTTCGTAAATATCAACATTTCATAATTGTCTGAAGCTAACTGATGGCAATGATGTGAACTCTTGGAATGAATGTTTGGAAAATGGGCTTCATGGTCCCCCACGAGCAGGACACCGTAACTTGGAGAATGCCGAGATCTACTAGCTGGAACGACGTTAATTATTGCTCAAATAGTAGTAAAGTAGGATTCATAAGTCAGATTATTGCTTCTAAACAATTTAAACCACTTTAGTAGTTATAATAATTATTGGAATCCCTGAAAAGTTTTTATACGAACTTCATGTGATATAATTCTATTTTTTTATAATTTTTATTTTTTGAGCATCTATACAAAAATTATTAAATTTTTCATTCCAATAACTAACTAGTATGAAATATCTAAAGAGGATTTAGGATAAAAAGGTTACAAATAAAACAGATTTGTATGTAAAAAATATAAATTAAGTTTATTTATAAATTAAATTACATGGCCCACATTAAAACTTTATTCACATATGTCAAGACGAGAAATGGTTCAGTAAGCGTAGCCACCGTTGCTGGCGTACTGTTGTCCACCCGATGACGGCCTAGATGATGGATACCCATCTGCACCACCTCCACCACCTCCTTGTGGGAGTTGTCCACCGCTGTATGATTCTGAGGGAAGTCCGAAGCTAATTGATGGCACTGGTGGGGAAACTTGGAATGATTGTCCGGCAAATGGACTTTTTGATCCTCCGGAACCTCCTGGGCCAGCAGAAGGAGCTCCGTAACTTGAAGAAGGCCTTGATGGACCAACTGGAGCACCGTATCCACCAGACGGTTGTTGTGATGGTGCTCCATAGCTTGAGGACGGTCGTGAAGGTCCTGAAGGTGCGCCATAGCTACTTGAAGGAGCACCACCGCTACCACCAGACGAAGGAGCGCCATAACTAGATGAGGGTGCATTACCAAATCCTCCAGATGAAGGAACACCATAGCTGCTTGATGGGGTTCCGCCTGTTGAAGGTGCGCCGTAGCTGGATGAGGGTGCTCCTCCTCCAAATCCGCCAGTAGATGGAGCTCCATAGGAACTTGAAGGTGCTCCGCCTCCTGGTGATGGGGCTCCGTAACTGCCTGAAGGTGTTCCGCCTCCTGGTGATGGGGCTCCGTAACTGCCTGATGGTGCACCGCCTCCGGGTGATGGGGCTCCGTAGCTGCCTGATGGTGCTCCGCCTCCTGGTGATGGGGCTCCATAACTGCCTGATGGTGCTCCGCCTCCAGGTGTTGGTGCTCCGTAACTGCTAGATGGTGCTCCGCCTCCTGGTGATGGGGCTCCGTAACTGCTAGATGGTGCTCCACCTCCTGGTGATGGGGCTCCGTAACTGCTTGAAGGTGCTCCACCTCCTGGTGAAGGTGCTCCATAGCTTGACGATGGTGCACTACCAAATCCTCCTGATGAAGGGGCTCCATAACTACTGGAAGGAGATCCACCGGATGAAGGTGCACCATATGAGCTTGAAGGAGATCCCCCAGTGAATCCACCTGGTCCTGCGGGTGCTCCGTAACTTGATGAAGGAGCACCACCAGATGGAGTGCCATAACTTGTTGAGGGGGCACCACCAGATGGAGCACCGTAGCTAGAAGATGGTCGTTGTGCTGGGCCTGAAGGTGCTCCATAACTTGATGATGGTTGTTGTGCTGGCCTTGAAGGGGCACCATAACTGCTTGAGGGTGTTTGTGAAGGTCTGGCTGGAGCACCGTAACTGCTAGATGGTCGTCCTCCTGGAGCTCCTCCACTGTATCCTCCAGACGAAGGTGCACCATATGAACTTGAAGGGGTGCCTGCAGATGGGGCCCCGTATCCAGATGAAGGTCTACCTCCAGAACCACCAGAAGAAGGTGCACCATAACTAGAAGAAGGAGTTCCACCTCCTTGTGAAGGTGCACCATAGCTTGGAGATGGTGCTCCTCCAAATCCACCGGTAGAAGGAGCCCCGTAACTGCTTGAAGGACCTCCAGATGAGGGAGCACCATAACTTGGCGATGGAGCACCACCACTATATCCTCCAGATGATGGAGCTCCATAACTGCTGGATGGAGTGCCACCCCCTCCTGGTGAAGGAGCACCATAGCTGCCAGATGGGGCTGCTCCACCAGAAGAAGGTGCTCCATAGCTACTCGAAGGAGCTCCGCCACCAAAGCTTCCAGAAGAAGGAGCACCGTAACTTGTTGAAGGTGCGCCGCCACCGGATGATGGAGCACCATAGCTGCTTGAAGGGGCTGATCCCCCGAATCCACCTGTAGATGGTGCGCCGTAGCTGGACGAAGGAGCACCTCCACCGAAACTACCACTTGATGGAGCACCGTAACTGCTAGAAGGGGCTCCACCTCCAAATCCCCCGGAAGAGGGTGCACCATAGCTGCTAGATGGGGCACCTCCACCACCTGAAGAAGGTGCACCATAGCTGCTGGATGGAGCACCACCACCGTATCCTCCTGTAGACGGAGCACCGTAGCTTGAAGAAGGTGCTCCGCTAGATGGAGCTCCGTAGCTGCTTGAAGGAGCACCGCCAAAACCACCTGATGATGGAGCACCATATGATGGGGATGGGGCAGAGCCTCCTGGAGTTCCAGATGGAGGTGGTCCATAGCTGCTGGACGGTCCACCTTGAGAAGGAGCGCCGTAAGACGATGAAGGGGCACCACCACCGAATCCTCCAGTAGACGGTGCGCCGTAGGAGCTAGAAGGTGCACCCCCTGAAGACGGGGCCCCGTAGCTTGAAGATGGCCTTCCCACAGGACCGGAAGGCACTGGAGCTGGTCTGGCTGGAACTCCGTAGCTTGTAGCAGGAGGACCTCCAGGAGATCCACCACCACCTGGAGTTGGCAGTCCTACAGAAGGCTTAGGGTAGTTGTATCCTCCGCCTCCTCCTCCTCCACCTCCACCTACCAATGGAGCTGAAATAAACAAAAAATCATGAACCGTTTGTAACCATCTGTATTGATATAAATTAATTGTTTCATATTAATGTTTATTTATAAACATTTAATGCTCTCCACTTGTTGGTTATACATATTTTTGTAATTCCAATACTTTTAGTAAACCTCCCCAATCATAGAATTTTTATTTTGAGTAACTGAGTAATTGTACATATCATGTCCAACTAACATTTTAATTCCTGCTAACATAGGTTTCTTACAACAGGATAAATAGAGAATAGATATGACATAGCCAGTGAGTCATTCAGCACGTGGGAATTCTGTTTAGTTTATGCAGCTCCTGCGTGACAGACTTTTTTGTTCTTGAGATTCAGAGATTACATAACGTTGAACATAATATAAAAAGGAATGCAGCGAAAAAAAAATATGGTAACGCTTATGATTTAAAGAGTTTCCTGGCAGTCCTTTGGTTCAATTGAAAGTTACCTGTCATCGTCGTGACACAATATTTACTGTACCTGGGTGAAATGAGAAGAAAATATGACCCACGAGTAGTGAAAGGAGAATTGACAAAAGGCCTAGTAACGTTTGAGAGGGAGAGCCGTGGAAAAACGCAAGGTGCTGCTGGATGATGACTGGGCAGACAGCGTGGAGGATCAGGATGTCAGCATCTACTGCGCTACAAAGGAGAAAACTCACACGATGCGCAACTTGTACTCGGATTAGGTTCTGTTTGACGCATGTTAGGATGTTTATTTCATCCAGAGTACAAAATGTTGCTGATCACTAATATTTAATGTTCTCAGGTTCAAAATAAATATTAAAAAAGAAAGTCATATTACAAAAAAGAAATACTTAAATAAGGAATAAGGTTTTATATATATGGATGACAATTATTCGCAAAAATGGCACTTATTATCGTCCACTTTGGCTAATTGGGGACTACGTACTAAGGCTAATTGGGGACGGTTATCTACTGGTTATTACCCTTTTCTAACCAGGGTGGGATTAAGGATTTTATTTAATGAGTTTATTATTTCATAAATTCCGATTGAGTCCAGGTGATAATTGAGCTCACGACTTTTGGTTTACCAAGTGATACTAAGAAGCCTCAAGTCACATGGCTAACCCGAGCCCTGGGCAATTCTATAACGAAGCCAAGTATATGAAGCTATGTAATAATAATTACACAAAACTATAGAAAGCATGTACTAAGAACTTCAGATTTACATGAAAACCATGTGCAATGGAAGTTTGTAAACAAATTTATTTGACATAGTCTTTGACTTCTGCAAGTGGAAGTGCATGCCTATACCAGATATAGACAAGTTAACTCACTCACCCATGTCTCTCACAAAGCGAGATAAATATCAAACTATTAAATTTTATCGGACCTAGGTGGCTAAAATGTATACTCATTGGTTGGTCTCAAAACAAATGGATTGAGTAGCCATTTCTTTTCCTGTGGGAAGCTTGCTACATAAAATTGCTAGTATGAACCTGTCTTGAAAGGATTAGCATTCCAGAATAGTATTTATGAAAAGTGAGCATTAATACATAATTAGTAAGTACATTTATATTGAAATGTTAATGTGATGCATGTATTTTAAAACTGGGTGTATGTGTGGGAAGCACCCTGCACCTTTGCTATATATAGTTTTGTATGCTTATGCTGTCTATATTGTTTATATCTGTTTTATTTTCACTTTTTTCTGTCATTGTCAGTTTTTTGTGATGAGTGGGTGGAAGAGGACCTGTTTGACCGGTAGTAGTGGAATTCCCATGTAGTATAACATTATTCCAGATGTATTTTGTATAAAAAACACCCCATTGTAGTAAAAGTGTTTATGTGTTTTATAGATGTCAAAGTTTGTTCTCTTCCATTAACCAGTTAAACTGGCATTCGCAATATTTTCAGTGTGTTACATACGCCCTTTGAAGGGTAATTAATGAAGCAGATTGAAAGCCACTTGAAACGTCATACAATCGATACAAACGTTCTTTCTCTTCTTCTCTGGTACTGGGCTCACAATTGCGGTTTATTACGTCATCATATTGACTGACAATTGGAGTTTAGGAAGAGAGTTGTCGCCGCAATGTCATTTGTTGATGGGAAAAAGGCGAGGCGACTTCCTCGTACATCACTGCTTCATTCATTCAATCATTTCCTTAATTTTAGTTTCTCTTATAGTAATGGCACACACTATTAAATCAAAAGTCATCCTTTTGCTGATTTTTGTGGTTGGTTGATACATAGTCTCAAATTTCTCCAAGCCTTCAACTGACGAAGTCGCACATTTGTATTATCCTATGCACCATTCGCTTGTTGTTTTCAATATAGTCACCAACTTCAACTGAAAATTAACTTCACAGTAGTGTTTTTGGAATTGAAAGATAGAATATATTTGTAGCTTCAAATCCATCAAAATTGAAGCCACTTACCATCTGCAGTGAATCGAAGTACATATATCGGAAGAAGTAGACAAAAACTTGGAAATCTTGGGGGTGCATTTATTCTACATCTACCGAGACTTCAATTTACATACTCATACTAAGACATATCTCGTAAAAGACATATCTTTTGCAAACTACTGAGTTTCTGTTCTCTTGCTTCTTTGAAAGTTCAGTCTTATCGTCCTGAATGCATTATTGTGGGATTGTATCTCGCAGAAAGCAGCCTTAAGATACTATACACATGAGCTCAGCATGATATTTGCTCAACATATCTTTCCCATATTTTGGCTATGAATTTGTGGATAGTAGTACTATTTGTAATTTGGGACACAGTTTATGTTTATAAAAATACTCGTTTTACAATTGATAAATGGCATCAAGTGAGAATGAGAAATGAGGTGGAATGGGATTTAAAATAATATTCGAAATAGTTTTCTCAGATACTCATTGGTGAGCTAAATGTATTTAAATTTTCTGACAAAAATATTAGATATTTATTTCATTACTCTGATAGTAATTTACATATCAAACAAAAAATAGCTTTGTTAAATAACTTTATACTGGAATGGCATGTAAGCTTTTTATTCTAATGTGAGAATACTTGCTTCGGCCTATCTACTAAAATGTATTGAAAATCAAGTAATAATATTTATAAATAGAACAATTTGTTTTTCTCTAGATATTCTTTAAATCATGACAACAATAAATTAAATGATTTAGTTTTTACAGTAAAAACATGGTTCATAGATTTATTTAAAATAGCACTAACGATGCTTGATGAAGCAATGCACCACTGCTGATAATAGAAGCCAGAAGAGACCTTTGGACAGTTATCAATATCGGTTGTAAACTGTAAAAAGGCATCAGAGAAGAAAGAAAAAAAGTGCTTATGGCCCCGGAGAAAGACAAGGATTCATCTTCAGTTTCTCGATATTTTTCGAAAACAGTTGGTTTGATTCCTTTAAAAAATAGATTATAATTTAAATGATCTCGAGCGAATGCATGCACAAGTAGGAAATATGTAATAATAAGATGCGTCTGGGAAAACAATTTGCCGATTTTCTCAACAAAGGCGTGTCGCCGAAATTGCCATTTAAGTCAGTTTGGTCTCACTGACGCAGGTAAAAATCGTGCGACTCAATTTCTAGGAGAAGCTCTGAGAGGGTGAGTCTGCGAGTATATTTGAATGGATTCGCTACAGAGGACGGCGATGCGGTGAAAGTAAGAGGAGACGGGAAGCGGGATAGTTGTGGCATAGAGGTCGCTGATCTCTGCCCCTGCCACTGGATGCAGACCTTGGGCGCTAGAACCTCCTTGGAGCAGGTACCGTTATGACGTCACTCATACCCATCATCTCCGGATGGATTATTAATGGTCACGTAGAGTCCGCTATGTACCTGCTTACTTTCCTTTCCATTTTGATAAGCAATTATTTACTTTCTAAGTACTACAGTGTTTTACTAAGTTCTGGACCTCTCAGTGTTTGAAGTTTCAGGACCCCCCACATATAAGGTCCCTACAACCACCAGATGCATAGAACCCCAACCAAGGCCATCATCATCATCATCATGCACATATAAACTAACGAACTAACCCTACATGTCCCGGCAATAGGCTCCCCCCCCCCATAATCATGTATTACTTAAATATATGTTAACTTGCCTCACATTGATATTAACCTGGTACAGTCCACTCAATTCACAAATGGGGCGAAGGGGGCTCTCCCTACCTTTTTCCATTAGAAGCCCTTTGAACCCTGAACAGTTCTGATCCTCTCAGTGTCTTAAGGTTCTGGACCACTGAGTGTTTTAAGGTTCTGGACCTCTCAGTGTTTTAAGGTTCTGGACCTCTTAGTGTTTTAAGGTTTTGGACATCTGAGTGTTTCAAGGTTCTGGACCTCGGAGTGTTTTAAGGGACCTCTCAATGTTCTAAGGTTCTGAAGGTTTTGGACCTCTCAGTGTTTTAAGGTTCTGAAGGTTTTGGACCTCTCAGTGTTTTAATGTTCTGGACCTCTGAGAGCTTTCAGGTTCTGGACCTCTGAGTGCTATAAGGTTCTGGTTCTCTGGGTGTTTTAAAGTTCTGGACCTCTGAGAGCTTTCAGGTTCTGGACCTCTGAGTGCTATAAGGTTCTGGATCTCTGGGTGTTTTAAGGTTCTGGACCACTGAGTGTTTTAAGATACTGGATTACTCAGTGTTTTAAGATACTGGATTTCTCAGCGTTTTATGATTCTGGACCTCTCAGTATTTTAAGGTTCTATGGCCTCCACGGTCAAAGACTATTGGTCTGCGGTCCTCATACCCACTATATTCGAAGACCTTAAAAAATCTTAATTAAGAAAACATTTTTAAGACAATGCGTAAAAAGTTAGGAACAATTGAATTCTTGGTGTTTACAGAAATTTGAATACGGCTAACAGCTATGAGTGACCAACATTTCATTGAAACCACACCGTGAAATGTTCCGCTAGGAAAGTTAAAAGACATATTTTGTATCCATTCAATGCCAAATAATTTAAAGAGTGTTTACAGAACAACTATTCATAACAGCATATGCTCGAACTATTTATAACCCCCTATTGTAGGATAACCACAATGTAATAATTGGTAATCGAGGGGCTCGAGATAATGTTTATAGACTTATTTTGACCAATGATAGGAATATTAAAAAAATAACTGTGGACTACTTATGTAAATATATTAATGCCACTACTTCATATGACACATCTCTTATTTATTACCATAAAGATTTTCTTACCAAGTGAAACGCAGTCAAGGCCAATTTTTTTTACAGACTGAAAAAAAGAAGAAACTGAAGACGCTCCAGTTAGAAAACGTTAGGAAAGCTGTGAAGGTGGTTTCGCCAACGAGCAAGAAACATCCCCAACTTCTTCAGACTTCATTAGGGCACAAGACATCCCACTCAGTCAAAATAAGGACCGGTAGAGGGAGCATGGCGGCAAAAAGGAAACCTAATGAACTTCACGAGCAGACAAATCTCGAGCTGGTCCACTTCTTCCGAGGGCTGTTTTTTTATACCTCCTTGAGGAGTTTAGATCGATTTACCTTATACTTAAAGCAAAATAAATTACTTAATAATGATAAAAGTGAGATACGGTTTTGATTGAACATATATTTGTGGAAATGTTTACAAAAGTTTTGTAAATTTTATATTAAAAAAAAACATATTGCCAGAAGTACAATTGCTTATTATTAATATATTGGTTTGCTACTATTACATTATAAATCTTAAAAATTAAAATAAATGAGCAATATGTGAATTTAAATCAGAGAAAAAATAAATAATAATAATGATGAAATGTATATGTATATATAAAATAAGTCAACAGAATCTATAGTTAAAACAAATCATTAAACATCAGTCAAGTTAAAATATTCCTGGGAGAAAAGTAGATGATCCGTATATGTCTATGTCTGATTAGTTATGTTATTTAAGATTTATAGAGCGATAGTAATAAACCATTAGTGAAAATGATATCCGTGATCTTGAACCGATATAATTTTCTTTTCTTTAAGCTAATTTTAAGAACCTGAATACATAACATATTTAAATTCTTAAATATCATTTTAATTTACTATAGCTAAATTGAAAGCGGAAATGTCCATTCAATTCATCAAATGAACCGTGTTAGACGTTAAAGTTGAATCTATAAAATAATATATTTTTGGTTTTCTAGAATAATTCAATTTTTTATCATTTTTTTTTGGTAGGAAAATGTTTCGTGAAAGTTCCATATGTCAGTTTTCTTGGGAAAATAATTCCTAAAATGTTCACTGTATTTGAATTGAAAAAGATTGATAATTGTTATAAATAAATTGTTAAATAAATAAATTGTAAATCAAATTAAAAAAAAAAAGATCAATTCAATTTTTATTAGACATCGAACTAGAATAATATTTATTTACGTTTACTGCAGAAGGTTTATAACAAACTTTATGTTCAGTTTCTAAATGAGAATCTACTGAAAACGTTCCCTCTCATTAACCGAATTAATTAATTTGATTTGCATAAAAGAAAATTGGTTTCGAAACTGTTATTAGGGATTCACAGTATGTGGGATAATGAATAGAACTAATTCACAACACTATCACAAAATATCCATGTCATAAACTATAATTTTTAATCTAAATCCTCATTACTATGCTTCCATTTTCATCTATATTACAACAATTAAAAAAAAATCTAAATGGCCAGTTATTCTCACTTTTACTATTAAATTTAATTTGTATGAAGAGATATTAATTTAAGAAAGAAACAAATGTATTAAAATACAATGACCAAACATCAGTAATCTAGCTGATTATTTTTACACTATTCATTCATTTATTTCTATTAGTTCCTTTGTAGTTTAAATATAGTACCCAGTTTTCATAATTTATTTTTAACTTTTATTTTATTTTAGTTACAACTTAATCTTGCGCACTATTTTAACTCGAATGATTAAATCCTCACGCCCAAGGAAAAACAATGAAAGCAATCTGTAAATGTTTTCTGGAGGTCAAATGTGAAAGTTCACGTCTAAAATATTCATACTACGCTTAGTTGTTTCTGAAGGGAACATGAAATTGCTTATCTCGACTCCTGCTTACATTCATTTACATATTAAATTTTACTTCAAAGTCTGGCTGGAATGAGTTTCGGGACAAAATTTAACTTCTTCATTAAAATAATTGTTAGCTTTTGACATGTTTCTCATACATTAATTGATTTGTAAAATGGAATGAAATGAGATATTTTCGATGAACTATTTTGAAAATTTCATATAATAATTTCTTATAGTGCACCAGACAATTCAATAAGTTGAATAATTTATTTCCATTATTATTAAAAGCCTTCATGTACTTAAAAGTTTCTAAGGCATAACTTTAAATCTGTAGATTTTAATCATTTATTCCCATTGTTCTTATTATACCAAAATATTACCTATAGAAAGTTTTTCTTATAACTTCTTACGGCTATTTTCGTAAAAATCAACTCTTTTTAAAATATTTATGATAATTATAAGACTAAATTCTCGTTGGCTTCAAATAAAAGATCTGAGATTCTGAATTGTGTTTTTTAACATAATTTTTTTGGCATTCAAGTGAAACATGAGGCAATTAAATCAATCTTTTCAGACAGACAGAAATAACACTACTAACAAGTCCAATTGTCTGATAAGTAAATATAACTCAGCCGGTATTGATTACGTTAAATTTAAAAAGCAGTTTTAAAATTTGTGCAATAATGAGTTATTACAAAATCGTCGTTTACTTTAATTATTAAGTATTTTTTACTCTACATAAAGTGAGTGGTCTATTCCTCATAATGTTTTGCGTAGAATCTGAATATATATTAAGAAAGAATGAGGGGGAAATAAGGACATTAGAGTCAATAAATCATATTCTTGTCAACACAGATTAAAATGAGCTCCTGATTTGAGACCATCAGAAAAAAATTGGAATGAATTCTTTAACTCAAATAATAAAAACAATATCTTATGGGACACATTGTATGTGTGAGAGTATGTAGTATGTATATATATATATATATATATATATATGTAGTATGTAGTAGGCAATTTGTGTTGCGACTACAATGAGGTCAGAGCCTAGCCTGGTTCAGACCAAGTAGGGAAGGAGCGAAGATGCTCATCTCGACTTCTAACAAGGATATAACTGTCTATGCCTTACATAGGCCCTGAACTAGACAAATGGGCCTTAATGCAGCCTTTAGGAGACCTTTCACCCACTCCATCACCCTCAAATGGGTTTACACAACCCATCTCCCTTGACCTAGTACATCTCATTGTGACACAATTGCACTGTAGCTTCGGACTTTCTGAGCTAACTAAGATTAATTAGAATTTAAAGTGTTTTAATCAGTGACTTTTGAGTAAACTTTCAGTTGAAGACAAATAATCAATATTTATTAGAGCGGGTGCCACAAAACGAACAGAAAAGTGGAAACAGTTTCGAGGGACTTTGGCTGTAATGGTTATATGAGAAGCATATCGAATGGTTTGGACAACTTCAAAGGATGATCATGCTAGAGAAATGAAAATCAAAGGAAATCAGACGAAATGGTCTCAAGATACGAGGATTAAACTGAAAGAAACAAAGATAAGTTTCCAGTTCGCTTGACCTGTTAGCTGTACAGTGTCAACAGGCTGTACCAATAGTAGTACCTATTAATGTTTGCTGGAAGACATTAAAGAAGATTGAAGTACAATACTATGATAATTTTTCTCATTAAAACTAGACAGTCAGCATTCAAAAAAGTGTTAAAAAAGTTTACAATTTAATCTGTACCAAAATGGTTTTGAGCTGAAATTAATATATCATTTTGTAACTAATTCCCAAATGAAATATTAAAGTATTACGTTAAACATAAAATGAGAACAAGATTTCTTAACTATTATCTGACATGTAATCAGCTCTTAGCAAATTATATTGGAAACGAGAATGGATTGCTTATTTGCGGGAGAGGTATCTTCAAGTTTAAACGTTCCTAAAATACACCTTTCTAGTGGTAACATTATATACTTTTCAGCTGATTAATAATGAGTCCGCCAAGCTGAGGCTGTGTAAGCCGAGCAGAATTCATATCTAATAAAACACCCTTTACGTCACACCACATTTAATTCTTTATTTCTCCCATTGATAGAGCAATTTTTTAAGCAAGTCTTGATATTGAAGACCATAATATGCTCAGTGATATAACAGCTTAAAGCTAGATTAGGATTGAGGGTTTACTGAAGTTTAAGTCGAATAACTCCGTCCAAATTTGAGTAAAGAAAAATTGAACATTAAGTCAATCAAATATATAATATTTTTGACCGAAATCATAATGGCACAGTTATTTAGGCGTCCAAATCCGATTTTAGAGATTAACAAATTTGATTTTTAGTTTCAGATTAAATGTTTCTATTTTTTATACAAATTTGAAGGGATCTTATTCTATATATCTCATTTTATTGGTAGGATCAATGGCAATTTAATGGAATGTTTCAAAAATCGCTTCATTGGATTCAGTTGCTAACTTCCCTTGAGAATGGACTCCTGTGTCAGAACATCCCAGTAAGGGAATGGGGTTATGTCGACTTTTCTCTCGAGAGATTTCGTAATCAGCCCCGGAGAGTTGCAAATTAAATAAAGATGGTTATATTAGCGACAGGTTGTTAAATGGATGCTTCTGCGAAGATTCCACTGAATGGCATATCACTTTCTGAAGTCACTATTAAATAAACAAATATTTCCTAATCCATACGAAATTTTACTTTTTTTTTAGCACTTTCTGTCTTATTCCATATCATAAAGGTAAACAATACACAATATCTAATATGTTGCAGATTTTTTTTCAAATGTGTCAAAGGTTCTGACGATTGCTGGTATTATCTCTCGAAAGCGCCAAGAGTTAGCTAAATATAAAAAATACATTCAAGTCATAAAATAAATCTGAGAACTTGTCGTAAAATTCATTTTCAATTCAATTTGATTAGACGCCAAGAATATCAGAGATAGAATACTACATGAATTAACAGTGCTTTAAAGTGTTATTATTGGTGGGAGATGGCGAAAGAAAGTGTCGTTCGTTAAAATATTAAGTTAAACATTGTGACACGACATCATAATTTTTACCTCATCATTTTTCCTGATAAGTTGATGGAAAGCAGTTTTATAAGTAGTTGGTGTATTAATTTTTGATATAATAAATCTACTTTGAAAGCATTTATTCACTTTCAAGTTGTCTTTTTACAGCGAGAACTAATTATAAGCTTGTTTTTTTTATTTATTTTGATGAGGTTCCCCACGGGGCTATATTTATCAGTTATCATCACTCGAGATCAAACAAAAATCGTTTACGGTGAATTAATGTCAGGAGGATTCATTTACTTGTAAAAACGAACTGATTAATAATAAATCATTTTATTAAGATAGGTGTAGCACAGCTTTATTACTCCGTTTAATTATTAGCGTTTCGATAATTATGAAGGCCCGTCAACATCACACTTTATGTAACATTGGATGCTTTAATAGCATATCATTATGGCATTAGAATAATATTTGGCAATAAAGCCCCACGAATAAAAACGAAAAAGTTCTTTACGAAATAATCCGTAATTCGACATTCGTTATCAAAAAAAGGATAATGTTCTGTTTTTTTTTGTTATTCATGTGTGATGGAAAGACGTTTTAATGAAAATAATTTACTGATTCAGTGTTAATATAATGGGATAGTACTGCTCTAAGATGGTTTGTTATCTCTAGTTCGACGTAACAAAAGGAGTTGTTATACTATGAAAATGACAACAGTTTGCAACTAGTTACTTGTAAGGGTGGCTCAATAAGACTTCCTTGTTGCGTAAGAAATTCGCTAATGAGTTTGATATAGCTGAATATGGATCGTGTATGGTTTGATTGAAAATTGTAAACCTCTTACCATTTGTGTTATTTATTAACGCCTGCTTTGTGATATTGAACTTAGTGATGGATTATCCGTGGGTTACCAACCTTTCCTAGCCATGATGAGACCCATTCATATTGTACACAGGAGCATCCCATGTTTACCAAGGGTTATTAAAACCAACCCCTTTAATCACAAGACTAATCTGACATGATAGAAATTATTTTTTTAATATTTTCATTTCGAGCTTATATGAGATGTTATCAGAAGGAGGAGACAGGCTTAATTTGTTTTACGAATTTCCGTAACAGGGAGACGATAATAAAAGAACACCAATTTTTCAAATTAGTCTTAACTATGCATATAAAACAATAGGATATGTTTACTATTGTTTTAGTGTAAGGATTTCCCATCAACATATAACAAAAAATGGTACATCCTGTGGTTTCCGGGAGTTATTAAAAAAAAATTTAAAAATATTAAGGTTGTTAGACAACCGTCACTCAGTAGCATGTGGAAGCTGTGTAATGACAGCCATTAGCTAGTATGTACTTTAATATAACTCCACAATGATTTTCAAAAAATATCCAGTATCCATTAAATCTAAAATATTTATTTTTCATTTAAATTTGTAATTTTAAGTCCGTAAACCAGAAATATCGGGCGAGGAAGCGTGTTTTAGAGGAAGGCAACAAAATCTACTTCTTAGTAATCATATCAATGTATGCATATCAATTTTAATTTATTTTACTGCTTCTTAAAACGTTCAAATAGAAAATTCAATTCATATACGTTTAAAATTGTTGGTTCTTTATTGCCATAAGCGAATTTAGTTCTAAATTTAAATAAGGAAAGTTTAGATGGATATTTTCGCTCTTTTTAATTTAGTTTAACAGATTGCAAATTGGCGGTTTAGAGAAGGCTTCCGCTTTGCATACTAGTGTCTAACGATTGGGTTTGTTAAGTTGGACAGGGTGACTTCGGAAGCTGTTCCTTCCGATAGGGCTGTGGGCTAACAATGGTGTATCAGCTGACAACCTGTTGAGCCAATGGTGCTGTGAAAGGAAGAAGAAGAAGAGGGCCGTGGGACGGCTCCTAGAACAATTAGATTACCGCAGGCTTCCTACAGGCATCTCTGGGTGAGAGTCGTGTAGTTCTCGTAACAGCTTTGGTCTCCATTGTTCTTGCCTCAACACTCATGGGTGTGTTGATAAGGACAACGCAGGGATTTGTCATATATCCAAGGCAATATAGTTATAGAGGGTCCGGTAAAGTTGTAGCCTTCGCACATACTGGCTAAAGCCCCTCAGAGAATGCAAACTACGGAGAGATGGCTCTCCAACATCTGTCAGAAAATCTGGTCTGTCGGCCAATTTGTTATTCAATAACTCAAAAACTGTCGGGCACTAAAGACTATTCGTGTACCATAAAATGTCTAAACAGAAATGAGACATTTACTGAAAATGTAGTATGGGGTATGATTTTTTTTTATACTCTACTACTACTCTCAGGAATTGGGGTTTCCCCTACCTCAAAACATATAGAATTGTCTTCAGGAATATTGATTTTATCCGGAAATTGTGAATACCAAAAAGTAGAACTAATTGAGTTTAGGGTACTTTACAGTACTAAAAAATTGTTTAGATTTATGAAAATGTCGAATACAGATTTTCGGGTACTAAATGGAATTTATTATTTTTCTATGACAGTCTATTTATAGAATTGTGATTTTCTTTTGTCCATGTATCATGGATATGATTTCGTGGAATTTTTTTATACTTCACTACCTCTGACAAATCTAAGCTCGAGTAAAAGTTGCCACATTTTTCTTGATTCCTTACCTATTGGATATTCCTCGTTGCAGATGGCAACAAGAAGCTACATCATGATCCTGTTCACCCCCAAAATTAGTCACCCCAAAAGAACAACCACTATGCCATTATTAACAAAAACAACAAGAGTGGTCTGTAGGGACGAATTCGGAAATAAAATTACTTTACATTGAAATCAGTAAATTTATCAAGGAGTTGGGATTAGTTGTAATGTCTTCTTTAAAAATAAATAAAAACAAAGAGACCAAATTCATTGTTCTTATCCATTAGTAGTTCTGTAATACAATTTCCAAAATATTGGTTTCGTCTTCTTCTCTTCTCAACACCCTTACTGGAAAATGTGAATTAAAACGAGAAACGTATAATTCAGAATCTACAAATATATACAAAAAGAAACCTTTCTATTTAACATAAATCAATAGTTGTTACTATCTATTACATTTACTTTGCATATTTACGAAACTAACACCGGCCTTCTAATCCGTTAAGCTAGTTCTTCTGCACGAGTGAAAGGTTAGGTTGCAATAGCTAACCTTTGTCACTATCAACTCGGTCTGCTCAAAAGGAAAATACATAACAAAGAAAAGGCAGAAAGTTCTTTCTTTCTTCGACATAACAAAGCTCTGGGGAAAGTTTGTTTTATTTTATTTCGTTTCTGTCAGTCATGAGACTTGACTATTTTCGAATTCGGTAAAAGGGACTTTCTTTTGTTTTCAACCGGACATACTGTGATAAAAGGAATAATAAAGTGATAGTTAAATAAGTAACTATTTAATTCTGTAAATTTCATCTCATAAATTTTGATAATCATATAAATTCTGTTATTTTAATATAGGGTATGTGACTGGGTGTTCATTGTTGTTTCCGAAGGAAGAGCTTACCTTGAATATGTCGGATGGCAATTTTACAATTAAATATCTATTTTAGTTACTTTTTGCTCAAAGAAAACAGCCCAAATTGTTAAGGCTTTTCAGGACAGGCTACTTACTACCTTTTTCTATCCCGACAAGAAATGAAAATTTTGTATTTTGAGTCCGTCACTAAATACATTTTCATTTAATAATTTGTGGGAACTTGGCCCCTGACTGAACATTATCCAAGACTTTAAGACGCATCCCTAACGCACTTGACTAAACTCTTATTGCTAGCTATTATAAACTTCCGCTGACATAACAATGGCCATTTGACACAAGAAAGAGCACATAAAAATTGACTCAAACTTTTTTTCTTTTTTTTCTTTTTTAAATAATTTTAATACTTGGGAAGGGGTAGTATAATACTATAATACTACTTACTGAAAGGGAGTCAAACGCAGTTTCAGATCACGATGTTGCTGTGCTGTTGGAGGGCCAATAGAAAGTATTTTTGTTTGGGCGGGTTGACTATTTGGTCTTGGGTCAACCAAAACAATAAATGAAGCAAATCACATGGCCAATGATGGATTTTTACAAGCGCAGTTAAATATATTAAAACAGCTCGCTGTTTCGGCGGTTCTTTGGGACATCACCATGAACCTTGAAGATAAGGCAATATTGTAGTATTATAGTTATAATTATTACAAACCCCGAGTTCCAAGAGTGGCCTACAGTAGTTGATTTATCTCCCGATTTCACTGAACGTCTTAAATTTAAATGTAAATGTAAGAAGTTGTATAACACTTGTGACTTAATATTTGACGTTTATTAGTCGGTTTATCATAAGCAAGTGCCTACAAGCAGTCTAACCCTATATGGCTGGGATTAACTTGCATCTTCCTAAAACTTCTACACGGTGAAAGATATTATTCATGGTCTCGCATTCCAGAGTGAATATCTTACATAAGTAAATGGTTTAACCATATCTGGCACGTTAAATTTCTTACGTCTTTAGGGTATTATAATAACAATTCCCCTAAAATATGGTGACGCAATCCGCCTCTTATAAATGATTCAATCATATATACTAACTATTGGAAGCTGAATGAGTATGTTCTTTTTAAAATAAACATATGCTCCCCTCCCCAATAGCTGTTAATTGTTTGAACACAAAATTTGGAATAATTTTTGAGTATACATGAGGCCCAAGTTTATAAAATCTTTGAAGTTTATTATATCCTAAGATACTAATTAATAACATTTTAAATTTAACACGTAATTATGCAGTCACTAGTTTTAGATTAACTGGTAAATCTATGATAAACACTTTTTTTTTTTTGGAGATAAGATGTACGGAATGTAACGTCAGATAAGTTTGGTATTTATAATATTAACATTTTAGGAATTTTGAAGAGGAAAAAAAGTCGTATTCTACAAGGAATTAATCCAAATGAAGCTAAGGTGAAAATTAATTTAGATTAAAATAAGTAAATTGTATAATTAATTGACGCCAGATTAAGCCAACAAACGTGGTTTTCTGTGTTTTGGGTTAGTCTTACTGAGTTATTGAGGTTCAGTGGTTACTTGAAAGTTTGGCTTAAGCGGTAAAACACTGGTTTGCTAAGACAGATTACCCAGGTTCAAATACTGGGGTATCAAATTAAATTTTTCTCTAATATAAAAATTAAAAAGTTTCTTATTTTTTTTTTGCATTTATAGAATTGAACTATTTTATCAGATAAGCTAAAAATAACACGAACATTCATTCTTTTTTGGCGATTTTTAGTAGAACATTCCATTTTATAGGTCAGTTTGTGGCATTGGGCATGCTAAATCAAATTCGTTGGGCGTGACGTATAAGTGAACAGGTGATCGACCTATCCACCAAACAATCCGTGCCTGCCACAGCTTTTTACAAATCATAGTGTGAAGTCTAGTTCCAAGCCTAGATTCACACTTCGTGAAAAAAAAATAATAATGGAAACCAATAAAAAGTAATCCCTTAAAGTAAAAGGTGGAACTGGTTTTCAGGCGACTTTTGCTGTCAGTTTTGAGTTTTGAATTTGAAATAATGTACACAGAATGCGTTTACTGTGAAAAAATATTGAACCTAGCTTTGATTTGACTACAATTGCAACTTTGACCAATCAAAAGTCAATGGAATTACTTAGGAAAACTCAGAAGTGTTTTACTTCTCGAAAGCAAAACTGGACTTTGAAATGAGCATTCTAAAATCATTTTTGAGGACGTTTAATCACTACATAATTGTAATTAGCAATTTCTGTTATTCATGACTTTCCAGGTACAATAAAACAGCAATATATCCGTAACAACACACAGGGAGTTCATCTATTGCAATGAAATGATGTTCTATCAGTTTTAATTATTATTAACTAGTGAAGAGAACTTTTTTTTTTGTTTCACTGAATCTAGTTAGTGTTCTCCTGTTTTGAGGGCTTACATATATTATGGGATTCGTAGCATCTTGAAGTTATTGCAGAATGGGTTAGCGAAACACGGAAGTAGCCTTCTATCTGAATAAAAGAAGTTAACTATAAGTAGATTTCTGTCAGTTTATCCCTTCCATGATTCGGAACTTATTGAGATCAAAGTCCATTTGGCGGGAAGATGAATTCACCCTCAAATGGCAGAACTTATTCAAATATTCACATTTGCCCAAGTTTATAAGTGGGTCTGAATAACTCCTTCAACCCTCAAACTCAGTCTCCTATTCCATGAATTAATTCTTCATCATGGTTGGTTCACCGAATTCAGACCGGCCCATAATATAGTTTTTGGCTAAGAATTACTTTAATGTGTTTTGTCTTAAATTGCATTTTAATTCCGACAAGACATTCTATAATTTATTAAATTAATATTACCTCATTTATTTCTGAATTTTAAAAAAAATCAATTCTATATTATTTAGCTTTTTAATTGTATAAAAAGAGGACACATTAAATTCAACAACAAACAAGAAAAAGAGAGTGAGAGAAAAAGAAAATACTTTGAAGAACTTGGAAAATCAACTCTTAAGTTTTCCTCAGAGAGAAAATCAATCGACGACTTCGGAAATAAAGATGGATCTCTTTCGGGGAGATTAAATGTGATGGAAGACTCAGAAGAAACCCTGGAATTAAATTCCACAGAAAATCGTTCTGGCTCCGATTTGCAGAAAAGTAGTCAAGACGATATCCAACCTTCTGAAGAAATCATGATATCAGAAAGCCATTTGATGATTAGTTTTGATTCTTATTTGTTAACATAAAATAACTAAAATGGAGAAAACGAATCATGAGACTCAATCAATTTTTAGTTAGACATGTTAACAAAACAAATCATTGTTTGGAACTTTTCGAGCTTTAAGGTTTTACACAGTTCGTTACATAACACATGTTTGGAAGATAATAAAGTCTTTATCACAAGAGCTGCAAAAATAAATTATTTTTTCCAAATGCCGGTATGGAACTAAACATGAATTAGGTGGCAACCCCAAACGATTCTCTTGAAGTTGGAAGTTGCCTTGAACAATCAAATGTGATAAAATAATGATTAAGTGAATGTTATTATTATTATTTATTAACGTCCTCTTTATGTTACTATAGCTAATTGGGACGGGTTATCTACAGGTTACCACCATTTTCTAGCCAGGGTGGAACTTAGGATGTTATTTAATGAATTTTGCCACTAAATAATTTCCTTTGCCCAGGCAAGACTTGAACTCACCACTCTTAGAGTTACCATGTGAGACAAAAAGGTCAACGCATTAACTCACATGGCTAACCTGAGCCCCTTAGTGAATGTTATAAATAATAAATTCCTTTTATTTTTTTTAACCTTCTATTTTTTTATTAAGTTTCTAGTATCCATGTCTATGACTTGAACTCGCCACTCTAGGTTTACCATATGAGATTAAGGCCAACGCTTTAACTCACATGGCTAAGCTGAGCCTCCAAAAAAATACATTAAAGAAAAAAAATTAAGAAAATCAGTACACTTGTAATCACAGATTTATAAAATTCCACACACGTCGTAAGATACTATTACTTCATGATTGAGATTTGTACAGTTAATGAAATACCTTCTGAGTGAATGGAAGTGTTAATGAGCATCCTCGTTTTCCCTATTCTAAATTAGAATTTTCCTAAATTGGCGAGATTACTACACTTTAGTAAATCCTGGAGTTGCGCAACCTCTCAGAATTAGTTATGAATGGAAACTCAGCTGGTTCGACAAGGTCTACTAAATAGAGCCAGGGAAGCGCAGTATGGAGATACCGAGATCCTGATTACAGAGGCTGATTTTTTTCAAGACATCACGAATTCTCGACTAATTAATAAGAAGCGTGTTTAGATGTGCTATTTTGATCACCAGGAATCCGCTCCGAGTTCTCGCAAGTAAATGTAACAGTCTTACTAAAAATGTATCCCTCAGAAGTAGTTGTTTCTCCGAAAAAAAAATATGAATCCATGAATAATAGGGAAAATACAATTTCAGCCTCCAAAAATTTAAATGCTTATCGTCTGTGAGTTCCGAGATTGCGGTAAGCCTATATTGGAAAACAGGTGATATAATACAAAATGAAAATTAACCATTGTCCATTGTTATAGATAACTCAAAATTTCGAAATTGACATTTATGTTAATGTAAACTTTTGTTTTAAATTTAATTACTGATTTTTATTATTATTGAATTGGAATTATGCTGATAACTTAAATGTCTTTTAACAATTTATATTTCAATAACTTTCAATGAAAAACTTGATTTGTATTAAAACATAAACATCCCGTTTTCATTAGCTTTTTCTACTAATGTAAATGAGATATCAGAAAATGAAATACGGTTTTTTTTTACTATATTAATTATATTTATTTTTTTTAAATTTTGATGATTACTGCTTTCGGCAATTACGCTACCAATGTTAAAACAGCTGATTTGGACAGCTGAGAATGATTCTTGTCGGGTCAGAAGCTTAAATAAAATGTAATCATTTTAACCTTCCTAACCTAACTTTCATAAATGGTCACTAATAGTGACAGTATGATTTTCCTTATTTCCTACCCCCATAAATTATTGTATACTGTGTATATCTTTGTATGTAGCATGTAATACACTAAATAATGCCGTTTTCTAATGATTGGCCTATTATAAAGTAGTTATGCGAACATACAGTTTTAGTTGCAAGAATAAGTAATGTTCCATTATACTATATTACTTAACGTCATGACATACATTGAGGATTTCCTACACCATTTCGCAAATTCTTAATTATTGTCTTATTATTCATAATTACCTACAAGAAATAGTTTCTTACTAATTCTCTCGTTAAAATAGAAAATTCCGAGCTAAATTCTATTCACGTTTATTTTTTTCTCTTTAACGATACGCCAATTTGTCATATTATTCTTGTCTTGTTCAACTAGGATCAACGTGTATTTCTTGATAAATGTTAAATATATTCATTTTTTCAAGAAATCACTCGCGATTGATATAACGTAAGTGTTTTTATAATAAAAAAACCTTGTAAACTGTAGGCGATCTTCATTTACACTGAATACATCCGGGTTTAGTTCTTTATTCTTTACGCTCTTGTGGATTTCACGCAGTACTAATAGTTTTGGTATTTAGCATTCCAATGACTGACTTTAAAATATGTTTTGGCCTATGAGAACGGTACAATAAGTCAAAACATCAAGATCGAATCATAACCACAAAAAAAGTATGCTTTTTTAACTGCATCATGTGTACTTTGAAAGGGATTGTTTCATAGTACAAAACACTTGAAATATCCTTTTAAAATTTTGCTTTTCTTTTTTTAAAAAAGCTAAATAGACTGTGAGGCCATTAATTGAAAATATAGAACTATTTTTTAATTTTTTTTTACCCTAATATCCAGTTCTTCTAGTAGATGGCAGGTTGTCTATAGATTACCTCCCTATTTAATCTACGGTGGGAGAACTTTGTTTGTGAGAATGAAACCACCTGCTTTAAGTTACACAAGTGTTACTTATTTTAAACATTAAGTCCAACCACCTTAACACACATGGCTAGCCGGCTTGACCAGCTGATGTACCGTTTATTACCGCAGCTGAACCTGGTGCTTAACTATTTCTCAGCAGTTCCGGCATAGTAAATACTATAGTCATGTGGCTGAGGGGAGAGAAATCTCTTCCTCTCATCCCAATATGGGCGGTCATTTAGGGAGAGAGAGAGAGGAAACGTGAAGTGAAAATTGTTATAATTACCATCTCTTTTAGTTATGGCCGTTCCGAGTGAAGAGGAGCAGACTAGTAGCGCTATCACCTGTAAAGAACATAATCAATTAGTATACTCTAACCATATATACATTAAAATAGCAATATTAAACAAACAAATACAATTTTAGAATCACGTAAATGAAGATAGGTATTTAAAAGTTTTGAAGGAGTTGTAAAACACATGCAGTTTCCTTACCTCAAAAAAACATTCTCAGTTCTTAAGAAGGGTAAGAAAAACAAATAACTCCATTTGTGTTAGACTGAAGTTATTTTCTCTGTGTTAGATTAAGTGTTAAAGCCCTTAACTTGTAGCCATTTGGATGGTTGCAAACTTATTCTCTGTATCACTATTAGGCAGATAAAATATTTTAGATTTGGGGTCTTGTTTTGGCAGCTTATAAATGATATGATACTAGAAAGTATAAAAAGCAGTAGATTTTCGTATAGTAGCCGTCCTCTGACGTCATCTAATTATTCTATAAGAATGTCTACTATTACTTCAAGTACAACTTTTTTTATGACTATGAGTTGCAAAAACAAAGGTGACCATCTTCGTTTTATTAATAAAAATCATGGGTGTTCAAGAGGAAAACTACACGGCATAAAAACATCTGGTCCATGTGATCATTCATGGCAGAATATCCTTCCAACAAAATTATTTTCATTTACAATGAGCAAACATAAAATCTTTCAAAATTCCCAGGATTCTCAATCATTTTTTAAGCTAGGTATTAAATAAATACATCGCAAAATTTATGAAAACTAACGACTAAAATAAACAAGGATTTCCTTGATTATTTCGCCTCAATTAAAATACATTTGATTTTTTTTTGTAACTACTAAATTTTCAAACATTTCTTTCTGATTCCTAATCCAGCCACATTAGTTTTTTCTCGTGTATATTGTTAGTACTAAAAACAAAGGGATTGTTAATTTTTCCCCCGTCCATGGCTACATTCTCACATAAGACTCGATGGGGCTAGACAGTAGGGTAGATTAAAGTTGTAGTATACTGGCTAATAGTCTATCATTATTCTGCATATGCAGGCTGCGGAGAGATGGCTGTCTAACAACTCTGGCCTCGAGAAGAATTTTCTCCTTTATTGCTGTGAATAGAGTTATTCTTATGAGGCTTTTATCGTTGTATAGTCTGATGCAGAAGGGAACAGGCAGCCAATGCATGTAATTTTGACCCTCTTATTCCCTTGTTCGTTCCTGTGAAAACCACCTGTCAATTGCCAGGCGCAGTCTGTAGATACTAAAATTATATTTGATACATAGAGAAGTTACATAACTGAGGCAGATTTAACGATATTTCATTTATTTTCCTCGACATAAATGTTCTTTCATAAAAATGTACTAACTGGTGATGCCTGAAGATCTTTTATTTCCAAATCGTTCATAGAAATTAAAGAGTTTATACGCAGTTAAAAGGAATGAATCAACTGATTGCCGTTATTTTTATTGGAAGAAGTATTGCCCAAAGTGGGAATGACATAAAAATGCAACAAGTGGTTAGAGGAAATATTGGTCGATTTGCATTGGAATAGGTTTTCGGTCATGTATAATTCACAGAAATGGGAATAACCGGCAGAAGAGGAAATGACTCATTTTACAGTTAATAGGTTTTCTGTCCCGTCTCGAGCAGAGTACGTTTTACATTGCAGATTCCAGGTTTATGCAGATGGCGGCGGGGTTTCCAAAATGTTACGTCTGCTCCTGGATTATGGCCATTGTGGCGTCCCGGCAAGACAAGACGCTGCTCCGGACGTGAGAACGGTCTGCAGACAATGTGCCACTGGGAGGAAGCGACTGATACAGATCAGAGCCGGTGATAAGAATATACATACTTTCACTTATACACATCGCAGTCAGCCGCACATTTCAGAGTTTACTTCAACTGAAAAAATCCTTGGGATCCACGAGTCGGTGGACTTATGTCACGCGAACTGTTACGCAATAATTTTTAAGCGCATCATTGAAGTATTTATTGGGCAATGGTCATCAGAACAAAGAAGACCGAGAACAGGAAACTTATTTTCTCACGGTTCTATGAACGAAACGTCTTAACTCTTACTCATTGAGCTTTTCCCGGGATCATAGAAAATATACTCCTATTCTTCTTGATTATTCTCAGAAAAACAATGCAAAACTTTTTAAATAAAATGTAAATTTGAAATTTGTTGTTTTAACTAATTTTAATTTAACTACTCGTACTAGCACAGTTACTTCTTGAAAAGTGTCACACAAATAATTTATTTTTGTTTGCCTTTAAAGGAAAAAAAAATCTTGATTGGTTACCACATATATGCTTTTGAATTCGTTTTAAAAATGTTCTTTATTAGCGCCTACTTTCTGTGGCTTATCTACACGGCATTTTCAAGCCAGGATTATGGATTTTATTTAAAGAAACCGTCACTAGATAAATATCAATTGTCCATGATCGATTCAAATTCATCTTAATTCTGTCTAGAAATGTTTTATGTGGCCTGAAATAATTTTTAGATGTTTGGCATCCCCTTTTGTAAATAATGTTGGGGTGGAGGGGGAGAGGGGTTAGCTTATCTCAGTTGTAACTCATTGCATTTCGAAAATTGATGTTGAATGTTGGGTTTTCGAAAGTGACGCTTGTTTTTGTTACTACTTGAGAAGTTACAAGAATATAGAAGTAGCTTACATAGGGTGAAAAAAGTCCATAAATTATGTTAACACCCGGGATTGAATTGTCAGAAGCTTAAAATATAAATAACTCAATACAATGGGTTCAGATTGTGTTTTAGCAGATTTCCCTTAAGGGAAATCAGCTATTGAGGTCGTACTCATGACGCGAGTTTCGAAAAATTTCTTCAAATATCCATCGATCCTACCCAGGAGATGACGAAAATGAGGTCCGTTCAAATATATATATATATATATATATATATATTTGTCTGTTGACGCTCTAGCGGTCGCAATTTTTGTTTGATCGTTAACTCGAAATTTAATCGTTTTATGTAAAAAGAAAGATCAAGTTCGTTAATTGCTGAAATCGGACCAGTAGGAGGGGGGGGGTTTAGAGGGGGTACCCTTTGAAAATCGAAATATCTCCGTTATTATTCGTCGGATCGAAAAATTGTATTGAACCAATATTATTGAAAATTAAATTTACTATAAATATTGTTTTATAAATTTTTTCTCTATCTTGAATATTAACCGAGATATTTGCATTTGTATTCAGTGTATGATAGGCAGGGGTCGGCTATGTTCGGGACGTTCCGCCGAGAGCTCTGGCGGGCGTTTCCATAACTACTCGTCTCTCTTGAATAGGTTAAGAGATACCTTACTACAACAGTTGTTATTGGGCAGATTTATGTACTGTATAACTTCACGTGGGAAATCTGCTTAGTTTACGCAGCCCCTGCATGACCGACTTTTATTGTTACCCGAAGGCATCAAGAAAGAAGCTATTTGTTCAAATTATTCCAGAAACGCTTATAATTGGGTAGCGTACATAGCAAAGTATTAGAATGTTCCAACTACGTTAACACTCCAATTTGCCTGAATTAATGAAACGATTTTATTTAAGTTAAATTGATAAAACTATATAATACTTGAAAATCATTTTTTTTTATTTTTCGTGAAAATGATGCTGAAATCATTTACATATGAATTATGTAGTGAGAGTATTTTTCCATTGCTTACTTAAATAAATCATATGATAAAACCTAAGTATTCAATTGCTAGCATATAATTGTCAGTACATCAGCAATTTCGTGCTTATATTTATGACTTTAACACTTAAATGAAATTAGTACTCTAAATTTTAAAAATCGAATATTGCTCGTTATTAAGAGAATAGAGTAGAGTTATCTGATCAAAATTTATCTCTTTCCCTAATTTTCCCCCGAAATGCGTTTGGGGTTTTACCTGATATTTAAACACAAAAGTTATAAATGTCTGTTGCTGCAATTCCCACAATTGATTGCAATAACAAAACGCAGAATATGTGACGAGTTTCAGAAAAACACTGAAATAAATTAATTAATTCCCCGAGAGGTGGATGGAATATCGCGTTTGAAAACTGAGAGCAGTCCAACATTCCTGTATGAAAGGGTATTTATTATTAAATGTCAAGAGGGTCTCTAATTTAATTCAATCAGATAACAGCGTGGTAAAATAACACCATTTTACAGGAGCTGAAAATACAATGCAATAAAATGTAATTACATGATGTATGAATATTCGTAGGGCACAATGGTTTAGAATGTAATAAACGATATATTTCTATGATTTTCCTAAGCCATTATTTGTTTCACCGGTTGCAATAGTTATCTTCTTAGTACATTATGACAAAAAAGAAAAAGAGATAAACACAGAATGCGGTGGTTTGTGTTTGGGCTACGTATTTGAAAGTCTGAAAAATTTTATGAGTTTTTAAAAAGAGTCTGGAGTTTAGCATTAACTAAGTATGTATATGTATCATGGGGGTCCTTTCTCAAATTTATATCATATTCTCTAAAATAAAAATGGATAATAATTACAAATATGTTTTATTTATAATTTATAAAGTTAATTTCTAATGCTGTATGTAAAACTACCCTATTCGAAGGTTATTGAAATTAAGGAGACACAGAAATTCTATTCAAAAAGAGAATTTATTCAAAAAGAGATTATCTACATTGACTAAAAAAAAAACCAAAATAGATATACCCTGCCCTATATGCTTGAACAACTTAAAGAAATTTATTCTGTGCACTACTTGGGAGAGAAATTAAAATTATAAACTTCATGACATTCAGAAGTAAAAGAAGAGCGTGATTTATAGAAAGTAGAGATTCAGTTTGGTCAGTTTATATATTAAGTTATTATTGAATATCGTGATAGAATAATATGCCATTTGCCCAATCACAATTCAGAGCCAAATGATATCCATCATTATTTGAAGTATTAAATTATTATTATTATTTATTAACGTCCACTTTTTGCTACTAAGGCTAATTGGAACGGGTTATCTACAGGTTACCACCATTTTCTATCCAGGGTGGGATTTAGGATGTTATATAATGAATTAGGTCACTAAATAATTTCCTGAAGTTTTAAAATAAAAAGATCAGATAAAACAGTATTCTTTACCAGAAAATTGGCCTGTTAAAAAATTGAGAAACTGAGCCTCATCATAAATACTTCATTATTTATAGTTACTATTCGTAAGTCATAAGTGGCTTTGAAGCAGAAAATAAGATAAAGCAAATTTATACATCCGAAATCAACAAATAACTTCGTTTGCGGGAAAATTTTACTCGCAAACCGAGGAAGCACTTTCGTGGAACGATTTGATAAAATCTTCCTCGATTTAGAAAATCGTATTGACAGTTATAGACAAGAAAGTAGTTATAGGGGTTCGAATAATATTTGGGGAATTTCTGGTTTCCACCGATCGGATAATATAGTTATATACATATAAGGAAGGAAAAGTGGAAAATGGTTTGGGAAGGGATGATTTTTCCCATTCTAAATATTCACCCCTTGTCAGGTTTCCCTGACGACAGCCAGACCTGTATCCGGTGTAGACTCACCCCCTCCCTCCCTCTGCTCATTTGATTTTCCAGCAACATTTCCATAACCCTCCCTCCCTCAACTCATCTCGTTTATCAATAATATTTCCCTCCAGCGAAGAATCATTGACGCGTAAAATAATACAGATAAAGTAAATGCTTGTTTATGAAAATTTTAATAAAGTAATTATCACTCCAACAGTTTAAAACAATAATTATTATTATTATTTATTAACATTGACTTCTTGCTACTATGCCTAAGTAACAAGGTTTATGGCCCTTTCTTAGCCAGGGTGGGACTAAGGATTTTATTAAATGACTTTTTTACTAAATAAATTCCTATTGTCCAGGTGGAAATCGAACTCGTCACTCTAAGGTAACAATGTGAGATTTAGGCTACACTTTGACTCACACGGATAACCCGAAACCCATGCATTTTGTTGTGGTATTTTTCTATTTGGAATAACATTTTCCTTTGCCATTCATAATGCGCCTCTCAATATTCTTTTTATTCTTTTTGCAAACTTTAATTTATTAGTTTTCAAAAGGTAAACGGTGTACTATTATGTCTCCATAGGAAAATATTATTATTTTTTTAGTAAATAAGATTTTTTTCTCTCTTGAAATATTGTTTCTTCTCCGGATATCTATGTATACATATTTAGCATTTCTTTGGGGGGTTTACAAAAATATCTTGGTCCTATTAGCGCCTTAGCATAAAGTGGACGTCAATTTAAAACAAATATTACTATATTTTTTTTCCATTATGCCACATCTACTAGAAAGTCTTAAGAGGGAGGTGATCAATATTTCTTCGAACCCTTAACACATTGTGTTTTCATTTTAAAAAGAAAACTTTCAGATTTTAAATTTTATAAATTAGCAATTGATTGTATTATACAATCAGTCTTAATTCCTGGGCCAAGAAATTTGGATTGATATTGGACGCGATTGGAAATTCAATGTAGACTAAAATTGAGCTGTCAGTAAAAAAATTACACATTTTTATAATAGCACTCGATTAGCCGAAATCGAGCTGTTTCCCCTTAGCATGAAAAGTATGTCGGGACTAAATTTTGGGGAATAGAGTAGTTTTCTCCTAAGAAAAGATGGATTGGTCTCTAGGTGACCTCTACAAAACGGAAGGTAAACCTGTACTTGCAGCAAAAATGAAAATACCCCCACAAAATAGGACCTTACATAGTTCCAGAGTGGTGTATGTAGCAGAAACCATTGTCATGACTAACAGATCCCATCGTTCAAAGTGTGAATTTATTTATTTAAATATGTGATATTTCATCCAAATACAAATTTTAAAAAAATATAGGAGTTTGATCGTTGATTCCTATTATTTCATATGGATTTCTTTTGAAGAAACCATTGAATTTTATGAGGTGGAGTTCATATAATAATTAAAATTGTGAACTTGGCAAATATTTGTAGCTGTTAGTATATGATTTATAGATTATATTATAACATTATTGCCTGTAGACTTTTATGTTCTAAATTTAAATATAACATGTAATTTTATTTTTTTTTTTTTTTTTTTTTTTTTTTTTTTTTTTTTTTTTTTTTTTTTTTTTTACAACTCAAAGCACATTTCTAATTTGTTTTTATGTCCTTAGCGGAATAGATTAATTGTGATCGCTAAAATTTTCGGTTTGCAAATATTAGAGTTCTTTTTTGGCCATCTCTAAACCCATTTTGATTAGTTTCGGTATAGCGTTGGTATTTACAGACGTACCCGTATCTCACATAATTCAAAAACGCCTAGCCTTAAAATGTTGGAATATCATATTTTGGATTGTTTTAACGTCTAGTTTTACACCTCATCTTTTTATTGAAATTAACTAGGGCAGAAGAGGGGATTGACTGAAGGCGAAAACAAAAAATTAAATTTTCCATAAGTAGGTATTATGGATATAAAAAAATTGTGAAAACTTTTTTGCTTGAAGACATATAAATTACACTTTAAGACATATATTTACGACATGCATCTTGAAGAAAGTTATGTGTTACCCTCTTCAGATTTCCTTTTTATAATGGAGCTATGAGAACGGCCCTTACTTGCCTATCCATAAATTTCAAGAACTACTGATAACACTATCACTAGACGGTAGTGGTAGACTGAGTTAGGAGCGTTGGTACTCACCGCGAGTGGACTCATCATGGTGTTGTACTGTCCTGAGTGAGGGATGAAGCACAGAGCTGTAGGAAGGGGGGTTCTGTATGGTTATATACCCCTGGAGGCCACAGGGGTGGGAGCTGGGGAGAAAGTGGTGGGGTACAGTCACTCTCGGGGGTACGGCCGTTAACGTCTATCCCATCATCCTCTCGTTCAAGGACGCAACGAACAGTCAAGGTCTCCGCCTCGGTAGCTCACGTCCTCAAAAGTCCGTGTCGTTATAATTTTTTTATTGAGTTTAAATTGGCAACAAGGTTGTACTGTGGAGTTGCAAGTAGAGAAATTGCATGATGATTCATAATTCGTGTTCAACTTTAATAAATACGCTTCTGGTAATGTTTACCGACATTTTTAGTCTTTTGGTACTTTTAAAAGTCTGTCATTCAAAGGCTGCCTGATTTCCAAGATGCCTAGAATTTAGGGAATGTACTTCAGTTTCATCATTACTCAAATCATTTCAGTGTCTACAATCCGATACCACATCATAAAACATGACTGAGTTTGGGGTATTGAACTCTATAAATAAAACTAGCTTAATTTTATATTAATAAACGTACCCTGTAATTATGTTGAAAACTGTACAGCGAAGGAGGTACTATAGCTCACTTTCGAACAAAACGAAAAAAAAAAAAAATATAAAACCAAATAATAGACTAATGACGCAGACAAAAATCACCAAAAAGGAATATATGTTTTAAATGAAATAAGGACCCCAGGTCCCACCATAGAAATTATAATTGATGAAGCAACATGATTATAGATATGTACATGATTATTTTTACATTTACACCGCAGTTCGTTCTTCGGCATCGGTAAAGATTTGGTTTTTAAGTAATTGTGTCACCTGAGCAGCGCTAGTTTCTATTTCTGGAGAAAACCCGCTAACAACATTAAAATCACCTGTACCTCTTCAGCCGCTTGTCGTACGAGAAAATGCATAGAGCGAAAGTTTAAGCAACTTAAATTTGCAATAAGACTGATTACATGACATTTTTTGATTCGAGTCATAATAAGAGAGATGCTTAAATTTTTTTACTTAACTCCTTATAGACACCCAAAACATAACGAGTTCACAAACTAGGCATTTTTCCCCCCGGATGAAAGTTTTAATATGAAGTTTGATTTCGAAATTCACGTATATACATATATATATATATATATATATATATATATATATATATATATTTTTTTTTTTTTCTTTTAACTAATATACATATCAGAGTTCCTGCAGTGCCTACCTCAGCACGATTATCAAAAGGATGAAGAGAGACCCTATTAATAAACGCAAAATTATTATGAAAATATTTGCTATTTCAACTTAAAATAAGGGGCGACATGATATAATGGCGTATTGTAAATGTTAGATGAGTAGAAGTGGGGATTTGTTGAAGGCTGAAAACAAGGAAATAAAAATACCATAATATTCTACACCCAAAAAATAATTTATATAACAACTTACAATAACTGAGATACTGAGATTTTTTTTTTATTTCCCCTCCAACTAAACCCCCTCCCCCATCATCCTGTATACTACAGGGTGACAGAAATACCGTAAATTTTTATAAATATTAATTTAATGATTATATTATTTATATTTAATTGTTGTTTCCGTTTGTTTTTTACCACCCTGAATATTGTGTTTTCCAGGGTACCATCCAATATATCCAATTATCTCTCTCTCTCTCTCTCTCTATATATATATATATATATATATATATATATATATATATGTGTGTGTGTGTGTGTGTGTGTGCGTTTTATACATATAAATATGGTCCCGCGGGGGTCAAGGCGTGGGGATATACATATAACACAACCCTCAGTAAGTGTAAGATAAAAGTAGTACAGGTTTGATCCCCATCAAGTTCACGAGTTCGCTACTACATGACGCTAGGTATCCTGGCGCTTGTGGATTAGCGGAAGTCTAGCGAGTATACAGCCCATCGCAGTGACTAAGACTATTTTAGATCCCGTCTACAGGAAGGCAGACAGTGGCTGAACTGATCACTAACTTTCCGGATACTTCACATCAGTCATCTGGAGACAATTCATTTCAGGTCCTCCTTTGTTATCAGATGTTGTCGAGTTGATCCCTCTCCACGTAGGGCGTAGCCTAAGATTGGCTAATACAAACTGGAGGGTTCTTTTTCTTTCAAATTTTTTTTTAAAAGCTTTTTGCCTTAGATGATCAAACATACAACGGAAGTTAATGGTATGTGGTACTGCGGGAAATAGAATATATATTGAAGTAGCTTGATTTTATATATACTCGTATTAATATGTTTATTTGTGTTTGGGGGGGGGGGATAAACACTCACACACCTATTATTTTATTATGTCTTTTAAAGCTCCTCAACTTGTAATTTTTATTTGACTGTTGCGAAATTTTTACGTTAGCAACAGTTAAACGTTTAATGCAAAAGCAAAGGTTAAAAACGTTAGTTTTCGAAACGGGACTTGGGTAATTTTGAAGCATAAAACCACACGCAACCTCAGAATCATTAGCGATTCCAAACAGGCTTATATTCCAGAAAAGTCTTATTCATTCTTCTTTAACGGTTTTCGTTATTTTAATTCTTTCTATGTCGGGAGACGTATGTTTTAGAACCGCAATACTTTTTTAATTGCATTGAAAAAGATATTATACATTTCTTCGGAGCCTCTATTCACCGATTATAGATGGTGAATTTTAAGAAAGAGCTTCAAAATAATATTTCCCCTAAGGGAAATCAGCTATTGAGGTTGTTTTCATGACGGAATTTTTGAAATTTTTCTTCAAATGTCCATCGATCCTACCTAGTAGATGACGAAATGTGGTCCGTTCAAAACTCTATGTACCTATATATATATATATATATATATATATATATATATATATATATATATATATATATATCTATCTTTGTGTGTTAGCGCTGTAGCGCTCGCGGTTTGTGTGTGATCGTGACCAGACTCGAGATTTAATCGTTTTATGCAAAAAGAAAGATCAAGTTCTTTAACGGCTGAAATCAGACCAGTGGCAGGGGGGGGGGGTTCTAGAGAGGAGGATTTTCGAAAATTGGAAATATCTCCGTTACTAAACGTGGGATCGAAAAATAGTACACAATCAAACATATTGCAAATTAAAATTACTATAAATATTGTTATATGCATTTATTCTCTATCTTGAATATTAACCGAGTTATTTGCATTTTTATTAAATCTGGGCGGCTAACGGACGGGTGACGTTCCCGCCAAAAGCTAGTTCGGCCGTTTCCTTAACTGCTCGACTCTCGTGGAATTTCTCTATTGTAAAACTTCACGTGGGAAATCTGCTTGGTTTACGCAGCCCCCGCGTGACGGACTTTTTTTAGGTTAATGAAAGTTCCTCTCAACGAAGGACATAAAATGGATTATAACGAACGACACTAAAACTAGAATTACCAATTTGTGAACATTGATGACGGTTAATAACTGTATTAATGGAAGAACAAATTTATCATAATAATTAGTGATTGGATCACCACCAACCCATATTATCACAGTCGAAACTACCTTCGTTATTATTAATATTACAAAGTGATAGTTACATTATCCTACGGACACCCACACCCTTCATCATTATTATAGTAATAATTAAAGGTCCGTCACGTAGGGGCTGCGTAAACCAAGTAGATTTCCCATGTGCGTCAAGTACTTGCATTTACCTTGTAGCGTAAAAGTTCAATATGAACAATATTTAGTATTTAGGCTTCAAACAAAGTGTTTCGTTGTATAAGACTTATTGTTAATATGATATGAGTGGGAATGGGGGTTTACCCTTTTCCGAAACTAAAAAATGAAAATTTCTCGGATAATAACCAAAGTAGTGCAAAAGCGTACATAAGAAAAAATTTATAGAACAACACATTTTCAATAAGATTGATTCTATACAATTTTTCGATCAGTCGTATCACAAAGAAGATATTTCGAATTTTCGAAATTCTCCCTTTCTAAACCTACCCCCCTCCTTCCTCATGTCCGATTTTAGCCGTTAACGAACATGATCTTTTTTTTTTATATATAACTCGGTTATATATTGAGTTCATTAACGATTAAACAAAAATTGCGACCGCTTAGTGGTCACAGACATATATAATGTCCGTCACGCAGGAGATGCGTAAATTAAGCAGATTTCCCGTGTGAAGTTTTACAATAGAGAAATCTACATACAGGTAACTCTACCGTGAATGTTATGTGAATAAATACAGTCGGTAATGAGAGATATTTCAGTCAATTTACAAGTTATAATCTCTAATATGGAAAGCGTCTGAAAAAAACAAAACAGGCCAGCCAACCTTCGCAGCTTGGAATCAAACTTTTCATAATAAGTCAGGTAATTCTTAATGTGGTATGAATTGGAGTGGGATTCACTCCTGGCTGAAAAGTAAAAAACTGCAAAGGTCTCGGTTAATATTCCAGATGTTTAGAACAAAATTTATATAAATTTGAATTTCCTACAAGATTGGTTGTATACAACTTTTTGGTCAAATCATAACTACCAAAATATCTTAATTATTTTATTCCCCCCCCCCTAAGCATACCCTTTTCCTATTTCAATTGTTGTCATTAACTTTAGCTTTAATCTACCTATCCACCTTTCTATCTGTCTGGACGTCCGAGCAATTTCAGCATAGACACTCCAGACATCGATTCAATACATTTGTTGCTTCCATTTTATCAGATTTCCATTAAGGGGAATCAGCAATTGAGGTTGTACTCATGATTTTCGAAAAATGTCTTCAAATTTCTATCGATCCTACCCGGGAGATGACGAAAATGAGGTTTGTTCAAAATTATATATATATATATATATATATATATATATATATATATATATATATTTATATATATATATATGTATATATATATAAATATATATATAAATATATATAAATATATTTATATATGACTGTTAACGCTCTAGAGGTCGCAATTTTCGTTTGATCGTTACCAAAATCGATATTTAAACGTTCTATGCAAAAAGACAGATCAAGTTCGTTAATGGCTGAAATCGGACCATTGGGAAGGGGGTTTTAAAGGAGGGAATTTTTGAAAATTCGAAATATCTCCGTTACCGTTAACTGTATAGAACCAATCTTATAGTAAATTAAATTTACTATAAATATTGTTCTATACATTTATTCTCTATCTTGAGATAGTTGTATTTTTATCAAATGTGGGCAGATAAGGGACGAGTGAGATTCCCGCCAAAACATAGTTCGGCCGTTTCCGTAACTGTTCGGCTCTCGTATGGAGATTTCTCTATTGTATAAATTTACGTGGGAAATCTGCTTTTAAGCAGCTCCTGTGTGACGGACATTTGAAATATTTTTTCTAGATTTGAATTTTTTTTGTGAATCAGAATGTCTTTAATTGTAATTAAGCAGCTTTATGGGTAAAACATCACATTTTCTTGGCTTCATATTTTTTCTTTTAAACGGATTCTTATTCTAGTGGGGAAGTTTTGGCCAAACAAAACGAATGCATTATTCATCGATGAAGAAGAATTCAAAACATTTTTTTGGAAAAGACTTCATTTGAAGTATCCTACTATTTTTTTTTTTTTTTTTAAAATGACTTCAAGTCTATTGTAGCAAAGAAAAAGTCCAATTCTGTTTAGTACTCTGACAGATCCAAAAGCGATGGCAAAGTCGGATCTGCAATCACGGAAACAGAATTTTTATGTTTTTTTTTCAGAAAAGTTACCATACCACTACAGTATATCTGGAGCTGAACTCCAAGCAATTGACTTGGCGTTTAAAAACATGACAGCCCAAACAAACAACTAATTTGTTCCAATACACTAATTTCATTATTACCTCGGTTATTATTCAAGAGAGAAAATAAATGTATAGTACAATATTTATAGTAAATATAATTTACAATAAGATTGGTTATATACAATTTTTTGATTTGACGTATGGTAAGGGAGATATTTCGAAAATCCCCTTTCTAAACCCCCCCCCCCACTGGTCCTATTTCAGCCATTAACGAACTTGATCTGGCCATCGAGCCATAGGAGTACTAGACCTAGAAAGTTGTTCTTGCCAGAAATATTTGTTAATACATACAGTATTAAAAAATATGACAGAACTACTATCTGACAGCAGCCAATATATTCCAAACATACTAAGATGTCGAGAACATAAATATTTGTTAATACATACAGTATTAAAATAAAATATGTCTATAACGTACTTACGAAGATTTAAAAGTGATTACTTTTATTAAATTCTATTGGGCAAAGTACGGATATAAGAAAACCACAGATATGTAAGGACTATTTTCCATACTATATTAATAAAGTGTCAAGGTTTACATGAAGGATTAAATAGGTTACTCTAAACTGAGTGCACGCCAATCACTTTTGATGTGGGGCATAAACCAAATAAATGAAAAATAAAAGAAGTAGAACTAGTAGTTTTCTCAATGTATGCTGTTAATTATTCGTTTCTATGACATTTGAGTTCCTATTTCAGTTTTAATTTTTGTATTTCAGTGATACGTCGGATCTTTTCCAAGGATTTCGTAAAATATAGAATATAAGGAATACGTTTTATCATGAAATTTATCATATTAAATAAGAGAGTTTAATTTTAGAGTAATAATCAACCTTCACGACAGTCAAGCTGAAGTTATAGGAATGACCGAGTACTTAATTTCAATCTAAGTGTAGAAATGCCTTCATCACCATTAATTCACTTTAATTGTCATTACATCTAAGCATTTACTCTTATCAACACTTACTTTAAGTGCTTATCTCGAGAGTCCAATTACTCTTAACATAACATTATGGCATCTAACAAGGATTTTTAATTGTTAAACAGACACTTAAGGCTGCTGAGAGGGAACTCTTGAAGAGAATGAATTTCCCGTCGTTGAGTTGAGGATTAGCAAATCATTATTGTTAAAGGATTAACAATAGGTCCCAGACTAGGATTGGGAGTACTTGCGCATGCGTAATAGTACCGAGTCACCCGCTATGACTGGGAAAGATCATGGGAGATAGGCCCTGGCCTGGTACGGATTGTAGCTAGGAGTCTTGTCTTCTTCCCACGGTTCTTAGCTTGAGGGAATATTCCCCCTCTTATCAATGAGCATAGCTCGTTATCAAGAAGACCGAACAACAAAATGAGCTAGTTCACAGCTCCTTCGGTAATTAATGGTTATGAGTGTCGCGTCCGTTATTTTAAATATGTTCTAGGAGTATCTACTTATGTGTAATTTTGTATAATTTCCAATTCATGTCCAGTTCATGAATTGGAGTATTATGGGAATATGGCGCTGATGAGGTCATTATTGACGTTTTAAAAAAAAAAAATCATAAATAGAAATAATCAGGTAAATTGGTGGTTTCCTTTTTGTCAGGCTACTAACACTTATCTTAGGACTAGACAAGATATTGTTTGAAGAATGACCAACTGTTAACATCACCAGAAAAAAATCCTTTTTATAATTGCATCTATTGAATTTGTTAAAATGGAACTTTTTTTAGAGAGAGCCCCCTCCTTATACAGCTCTGTTTCTTCACAAATCAGTACTGTCGCCAATCCAGTTGAGCCAACTGTCATAATGTCTCATAATAAGGAGATATTTTATAGTGAAGACCTACTTCTTCAATAAAATCTCACTCCTTAAACTTCAACTTTGGTTTGACAAGTTTGGTATATATATATATATATATATATATATATATATATATATATATATATATATATATATATATATAGAATAGAATATATATTTATTTGTTAAAGATTTAAATCATGTACAAATTAAATAAACAAATAACAATTCTGTCTTTTTAAATAAATAATTACATCCAAGTTCTTGAGATTAACAATAATCTGACAATAAAGAAAGTCCGTCACGCAGGGGCTGCGTAAACTAAGCAGATTTCCCACGTGAAGTTTTACTCTCATCCGTTATCTGCCCCGATTTCATAAAAATGCAAATATCTCCGCTAATATCAAAGATAGAGAATAAATGTATATAAAAATGTTTATAGTAAATGTAATTTGCAATAAGATTGAATCCATACATTTTTTCGATCCGACGTATAGTAACGGAAATATTTCGAGTTTTAGAAAATCCTCCCCTCTAAACTCCCCCTTCCATAAAACGTCTAAATATCGAGTTTGGTAACGATCAAACAAAAATTGCGACCGCTAAAGCGGTAACAGACAAATATATATATATATATATATATATATATATATATATATATATATATATATATATACAGTTTTGAACGGACCTCATTTTCGTTATCTACTAGGTAGGATCGATGGACATTTGAAGAAAAATTTCGAAAATTCCGTCATGAGTACAACCTCAATAGCTGATTTCCCTGAAGGGAAATCTGCTAAAAAATAAAAGAAGCAATATAGTTTAAATAGTAAAATATCGTCCATAAAAGATAACTAAAAGCATTTTATAACCCCCTTTCCGTCTTTATAACATTTAACTGGAGTGTGGTCCATCAGCACCTATAGATTCCAGAGTATTGCATGCTGACGTGATGAAGCAGTAACTCTTGTGTAGTTTTTCGAGGCTATCGAAACTAAGTATCTCTTCGTATCGATAGGCTGGTGCGTGTGTTTATATATATATATATATATATATATATATATATATGAATAAATTAAGTTTGTATGTTTCCTACATATAATCGACTTGTTCGTGTCTTAATACTACCTCAATCGTGTGATCTCTGCAGAAAGATCTACTAATAGTTTAACAAAAAGATCAGCGCAATAATAATGAAAATAAATGTTATTTATTAACTCCTACTTTGTGCTGCTATGGTTGATTGGGACATTTTATGTACAACTTATCACAATTTTCTAGCCAGGGCGAGTTTAAGAATATTATTTAATGAGTTCGGCACTAAATAAATTCATATTGCCCAGGGGGGAAACGAATCTATATCTACAAGTCAGCGTCATAACTCACATCGCATCTTGAACCCCAGATAAAATAATATTATACTAAGGTAGATTTTCCATGCTTAAAAATTGATTCAAAGCTCACAAACCAATAACAAGGGTTATACCATAACTGCATAACATTAGAAAGTTTGTACATCCACTTTATCCTATCGTTCACTATGATCCTTTCTCGGATAATCTGGTTTAAAACTTTTAATTCAATACTTCGAACATACATGATCTCACTTTATGGCAAAGGACATTATAGCAAATCGCCTAATGAATACAAAGCGTTTCAAACCATAAAAAATAGCTTATTAATGATATAACCGCATTTTTTGAGTAGTTATTTTTAAAAATATGTTAAAGATTAGTAATTGGATAATAATCTATTATAACTATGTAGTTCTAAAAAGGAAATAGCTATGTTTGGATCTCTTGTAGTAGCAAAAACTTAGTTTTTTTTATCAACCTACAGCTGACTGAACCCTAACCCAATTTTAGTTCTTTATTAATTCTCTTACCACCAAATTCGTCTTATCCTGTATTTGAAGGAGGACACTTATTGATTGCTCAAATATTGTAATATTTGTATATCATAAATAGGCACTCTTAAGGAACATATGTCTTAGATTTCTTCCGAGATGTTAGACAGTCGAAGAATCAATTGATCAGGATTAATAAAAGGCCTTGTCCTCTACAAGTGCTTTAATATAAGTGTACTTTCAGTTACCAAGCTCTGGAGTCGCCACGCTGCTTTCGTCCAGGCTACACTTCTCTAATTAGCAGACACTGATGATGTAGCTTTGGTCTCTGAAAGTGCACCCTGAATATATTAAAGGATTTGTACTATACAAGGCCTTTTATAGATCCTGAAGTTTCTTTAAATTGTTTAAACTGCAGAATGACTGAGATCTCAACAAAGAATGTCCCACCTTATCCATTATTGCAGATAAAATTTTGAAAATTTCACAGCTAAATATATCCTAATTCTTCATTGTGAGCAGTTTGGCTACCTGCCCCAGCGGTTTGAATTTTGCGTTTGTTTTGTAAATTTTCGATGGAAATGCTTCCATATTCGTTAGGCAATGTTTTAATTTTAATAGTTACTTCATTCAATCATATGTTTTGGATTTTATTAGCAGATTTCCCTTAGGGGAAATCAGCTATTGAGGTTGTACTCATGACGGAATTTTCGAAATTTTTCTTCAAAATGGCCCATCGATCCTACCCAGGAAGAATGACGAAAAATGGATGTCCGTTCAAAAACTGTATATATATATAATATATATATAATATATATATATATATATATATATATATATATATATACTAAGCTCAATACACCCCGGCTTCGCCCAGGAATCTGAATTTGAGGCTGAATGGTGATGGATTTTGTTTTAGGCAGGCTTTAACATTTGCACAATATTTTTGACATTTAACCCGTTCCAAGTGTTTAAGGATTGATACCCGTCGTTGTCTGGTGATTTGCTAATAATAGGGAAAAATTTAATTTGTTCGATAATTTCTTCACAGTCCTTCGATATTTTTTATATTTCCCGTTTTCTTATACATGTAAATATGGTGGAAATTTTTATTTCAGGCTTCCCCTTATAACCCCCCTCCTCCAGTTCGAACGCCTAAAAATTTTTAAATATAACTTATATTCCATGGAAGAATTAATGCTAATTGACCATCCCGAGTTTTTGTTAAGTTCGGTTCAGCCGTTAGTGCCCCCTAAAGGTTTTAACGTATAACCTCATTTATACTTTGGTATACTACAAAAGTGTATATAACAAAAGTTTTCTTCTAAATAACAAAATAAACAACTTTTTTCTTATGTGCATATTTACCGAAACACCAATAGAAACGGAATATCCACTATTTTTAATTACAGCGCGTCCCTTATAAGCCCCCACTATCCTGCCCGTCCCTAAAAATGTTTTGTATGGATTATTATAAGGAAGGGCGTTAGTGCTAATACACATACCGAGTTTTTAATTTAGTTCGGTTGAGTCTGTGTGCCAAATAAAATTGTTGACTCCCGTTTATAATTTTTAGCGTATAACGCCTTTATAGTTCGGTATAACGAAAAAAGTGTATATAAACAAAAGTTATTCCTACATGAACAAAAATAAACAACTTTTGTTATATGCATATTTGCCAAAAAACCAATAGGAAACGAAATATCGCTATTTTTAATTTCAGGCGCTCCCTTATTAACAAACCCCACTCACTGTTCGTTTTCAGAGAATATTAAATATAGCCTAAAGTCTAAGGTTGGGTATAGTAGTAATACCACATACTAAGTTTCATAAAATTCGGTTCAGGCGGTTTATGCGTGAAAAGGTAACAAATCAAACAAACAAATTAAACAAACAAACAAACAAACAAAACAAACAGACACACAAAGAAACAAAATGCAGTTATGGTGTTCCTTATGGACAATGTATGAAACGAAAAAGATTATCGTGAAATTTCGCAGAAAAAAATCAATGTACAGACAGAGGTTACAATTTTTATTATATATAAATATATAAATTTTATATATACTAGCTCAGATACCCGCTTCGCTCGGGAATTCATTTGAGGCTGAATTGTGATGGTATATTTTTGGCAAGGCTTTAACTTTTGCACAAGTATTTTTGACATTTCCCGTTACCAGTGTTTAGGGTTAATACCCGTTGTTGGTCATTTGTTAATAATAAAATTATTTTTTTTATGGTAAGACTTCACTGTCCTGCATATTGTCGATATTTCCCGTCTCCCCTGTGCATTAATGCGTAGATTTGAATTTATTAAGGAGAAAATATTGACATACATTTGGCATAATTTTTTCAGGTCAGGTATCCTGGTAGTTCATATCGAAACGAAAAGTGTTGAGCAAATTTCTTTCTGCTAAATAACAGAAAATAAACAACTTTTGTGTATGTTGCATCATTTTGCTGAAAAGAAAGAAGAAAAAAAAAAAAGCAAAAGGGAAACGAGAATTATTCGTTATTTTTAATTTCAGGGCCTTTAAATCCTATCCATATAAACCCCCACTTTCACGCACGTCTCTCTCTAGAATTATATTTAGTATGGACTTTTATTGATAAGGGAAATTGTTAGTATTAATTCACATAGCGAGTTTTTTGGTTTTTAGACGGTTGTTGAGTCTTTTTGTGCCAAATAAAAATTTGTGGTCTCCCGCCCAATAATAGTTCTTTTAGCGTTATAATTTTTATCTGCATTTAATACTTCCGTATAACGCAAAAAGTGCATATTAACAAAAGTTTTACTCTATAATAACAGAATTAAAAAACAACCTTTTTTTCATGTGGCATATTGCTCTTGAATGAAAAAGAAACTGAAAAAAAAGCAATAGGGGAAAACGAAATAATCGCATTTTATTTTTAATTTCCAGCCTGTCCTTATAACCCCCACCCTCCTGTTCGTCTTAGGAGAATATTAATATAGCCTAATAGTCCAAGTTGGGACTAGTAGTAATTATAGCAGTGCCAAGTTTTTCATAAAATTCGGATTCAGACCGTTTGATGCCAGTGAAGAATGGACGAAGGTAACCAAAACAATTGAAACACTCTAAGACACGAGAAAAGAAAGCAAAATTGCAGTATGGGTGTCATGGGTCTATTGATACCGTCCATGCATGAAACGTACCCCCCCCCCCTGAAAGTATATCGTGAAAATTTCGCGAATGAAAAAAAAGAAAAAAAAAAAAAAAAAAAAAAAAAAAAAAAAAACGAAAAAAAAGAATCAATTGTAACCAGAACAGAGGATATTACCATAATTTTATATATATATTATATAGATCGTATTTTATAAAAAATATTTGTATGTTACGTTTGATCGTTACCCAAACTCGATATTTAGTCGTTTTTATGTAAAAAGGAAATAGATGGAACAAGTTCGTTAACGAGCTGAAATCGTGATCCAGTGGGAGAGTTGAGGAGGGGGGGTGGTGGGTAAAATTTAAATTTTTTTTTTATATGTTTAGGGGGTTTTTATTGTGTTATAATTTTCGGGGGTTTAACTTTATTTATTGTTTGTTTTTATTTTGTTTCTCTAATTAATTTTTTATTTATTTAAAAGGGGATGAGGATTTTTGAAAATTCAGAAAAAAATATCTCCGTTACTTATACCGTCGGAAGCCGAAAAATTGTAACAGTAACTCAATCTTATTGCAAATTACATTTACTTTAAATATAGATTATTATACATTTATTCTCTCGAATCATTGTGTTGAATCCTTAACCGTAGATATTTGGCCTTTGTATTCCTGCGCTTATGTGATGGTCACCAGTTAGTTCGGCTAATGTTCGGACTTTTTTCCCGGCACGAGTGAGCTCTAGGTTGGCCGTTTCCGAACATAGTTCTTCCCCTCTGTGAATATGGTTTGTAGGAGGTGTTACGGGTTAACTCGTTTTTCTTTTTTTTCTTCTCGGACTCCGATCTGGGCTTAGAAACTTACTTGGGTTAATTACGCCATCACACTAAATATAATAGTTTTTAAGGTTTAGGAGGTTTCTTACTACACTACAGTTGTTGTATGTAGAGCAGACGCAGATTCCTCTATTGTAAAACTTTGCACGTTTGGGAGTAGATGTGTGTTTCTGCTTAGTTTCTAACGCAGCTGCCCTGCGTGACGGACTTTTAATTGATCCTGAAGTGTCTTTAAATTATTTAAACTGCAGAATGACTGAGATCTCAACAAAGAAATGTCCCACCTTATCCATTATTGCAGATAAAATTTTGAAAATTTCACAGCTAAATATATGCTAATTCTTCATTTTGAGGAGTTTGGCTAACTGCCCCAGCGGTTTGAATGTCGGCTTGCTTTCTAAATTTTCGATGCGTTCACCTTCTCCAGGCAATGTTTTAATTTTAATAGTTACTTCATTCAATCATATGTTTTGGATTTTATTTTAATATGGCTTTCCACGTTTCAGAAAATATGACACCGTCCACGCCTTTTATTGTGTTTGTTCTCTTGTTAATTTTTAGGGCTTCTAGGACTGATCTTTTACCGAGGCAGTCTTCTCTATGTCGATTTTTTGACTCGTCGAACTTAAGATGATCGTTACGTTAAATTATTTATTACCGTTCTTGTTTGACGATCAAAGTGTAGATCGTAACGTAAGAAGACTGCTACAAGAGTTAACCAACACATGGCTGATCTAAAACATGACAAAACAGAAACATCTGCCATAGGTAGACACGCAAGTATTTTCTTTCACCAAATTAAGCCCAACGAGACAAAAGTTCTACATTGCGAAGACCATCTTGGTAAAATATTAGTTCTAGAAGCTCTCAAATTTAACAAGAGAACAAATACAATAAACGACGGTCATGCTCTCTGAAACATGGAAAGCCATATTAAAATAAAATCCAAAACATATGATTGAATGAAGTAACTATTCAAATTCAAAGTCCGTCACGCAGGGGCTGCGTAAACTAAGCAGATTTCCCACGTGACGAAGTTTTACAATAGGACGCCATTTCTATCGAAGCTTTGCATATCATCAAAAATACACCAGATACTTCTCAAAATGAAAATACTTTCCAGCAGTGCAGCTCACGGCGGAAAATACGAACTTAGCCACTGCTGCCCGAGCCACATGCAGAATACAAATGCAAATATCTCGGTTAATATTCAAGATAGAGAAATAAAAGTATATTAACAATATTTATAGTAAATTTAATTTAACAATAGAGTCATTTATAATATTTTCGATCCGACGTATAGTAACCGGAGTTATTGAATTTCAAAAAATCCCCCGTCTAAAACCCACCCCCCTCCCACTGGTCTCAGCTATTAACGAACTTGATCTCTCTTTTTACGCAAAACACTTAAATATGAAGTTTGGTAACGATTAAACAATAATTGCGACCGCTGGAGCGTTAACAGATGACCTTAAGTTGAGATGAAACTATTACAGTGTCTCTAATTTTTCGATTTACTGGGAGTTTAATGTTAACACACTTTCTTTTTGCCGAACTGCTGGGTAATTATGTATAGAACATGTTATTATTATTTCGTACCATTTCATAAGAGGGAAGTAATTTTTATTTTAATGTCGAACGTTCTTGAGTTATTTGGTTCTCGCTATTCGTCCAACTTATTTTAATTAGAATTGTTTTTCAGGTGCAGTTACAGTATCTTCTGGCTTTGCGTGATCCCATTTCCGGGAGTAGTGATTTTCAGTTGCAGAGGGGTTTATGTTCCCTTTCAAATTGAGACATTCTACAATAATGGGCTTCTGCAACAGCTGGCTAATTATAGGCATTTTCTTGTTTGAGTATAGAACCTGAATATCAGGAGACAAGTAAACAAGCAGCCTATTCAACTCTCAAGAAAATTCCCTTCTTAGATATTTTACAAATTCTGTCGTTTCAACTTTCATAATTTTTTCATAACCATTACTATTTCTTGTGCTTTCCATATTTTAAAACTAAATTCATTATTCTCCTTTTACCATTTCCACACGTTAAACCGTAAAAGTTCTGATGGAATTGGGTACTTAAATTGTAGCCCGCTTATTTTAGTTGAGGTCTAATTAGTGGGGTATACTTTTGCTTCTGTACATTGCATATTTGTAATAAATTTATAAATAAGAAGAATTAATTATTTCCGCAACCATTAGGGGACTATTCAACGTTACAATACATACTCAAATAACAACATTGATCGGCAACCTTAATATAAATGGTTGTTGATTTTACGCAATATATTTGAGTGCATTATTTACGTTGATGAACATTTTTAAGACCTAAAAACATTGCTGAACTTTCATTGGCTCAGATTGTTTGAGGAGTGGGGGGGGGGGTCGTTGTTCCTGAATAAAGTTGTAATTCATATTATGTCTAAAAATTGTCATACAAACAAATTTATTTCGTGTATGTCATTTTAACGTATCAACGTAATTATCATATAGATTTTTAGCAGATTTCTCTTAAGGGAAATCAGCTATTGAGGTCGTACTCATGACGCGAATTTCGAAAAATATCTTCAAATGTCCATCGATCCTACCCAGGAGATGACGAAAATGAGGTCCGTTCAAAATTATATATAATTATATATATATATATATATATATATATATATATATATATTAAATATTTAAACATTTTATGTAAAAATAAAGATCAAGTTCGTTAATGACTGAAATCGGACCAGTAGGAGGGGGGGGGGTTTAGACGGGAGGATTTTAGAAAATTCAAAATATCTCCGTTGCTATAATTCGGATCGAAAAATTGTATAGAATCACTCTTATTGCAAATTAAATTTTTACTATAAAATATTTTTCATATACATTTATTCTCTATCTTGAATATGAACCGAGATATTAGCATTTTTCAGTTTTCAGCCATCAGCAAACCGCCACTTCTACTCATGTTACATAAACAATACTCTGCTACATAATAAATCACATTATTCGAAGTTTAAATACCAAAAATTGTATTCAAGAGACCTTTATTATGCAAATATGCCCCAGTGACCCCCCACCCGTCTTAAGGTTTTGGACTACTAAAATTTGATTGATTGAGATAACAATTATTCTGACTCATTATTAATTACAGTACTAGGTATAGTAAATAGTTCTCAATAAAATTAATATGTTATATTCTGATATATTACAAAAATTGTTATTCTTTCCAGTGTGAAGTGGCAGAGGGGTAAACAAACGGGGTTTACCGTTTTAACCCAACGGTTATTGAAATTGGATGAAACATTTCTTATTTCCGTTAGTATTTATTCACGGTGCTGTTGTGTTAGCAGTATGTAGATTTATCTATTACTAAACTTCACGAGGGAAATCTGCTTAGTTTACGCAGCCCCTGCGTGACGGAATTTTTCAATATTCATTTCCTATTTAATTTTTTATTTTTGTACATCAAATGGAGTGGCGTCGCTCTGAATACGCTTGTGGTATATATATCTGTTGACGTTCGAGCGGTTGACATTTATGTTTGATTGATACCTAACTCAATATTTATAACTTTCAGGGAAAACTAATAATCATATCCGTTAATGGTTGATATTCTACGAGCAAGATAAGGGGTTTAGTGGGAGAAAATTACAAATTTGGAATTTCTCTGTTATTAAAATATTATAGAACCAATCAGATGAAACATTGCAGCTATATATTCATTTCTGTATCTTGAATATTAAACGAGTTATTTTTGTTTCAATCCTTTTCATCCAATTTTAACTTTCGATAACTGAGCTTTAGATTCAATTCATTTTTACGTGTGTTTCCTACTAAGGGAATAATAGAAACTAGATTGCGACATAAAATCACTTTCGTGTCGTTTCAGCATATGAAAAATCTGCTTAGTTTACACAGCCCTTAATTGACAATTTTTTTTCTGTACTTTTATTTTCAAACGGAGCCACTAAAGATATTTTACATAAACATTTATATCCCCAATAGCACTTAATACATTCATCCTATCACGGGTGAGACCTGACATAACTACACCTGTTGAGGCCTGATGCCACAAAAGAGCCAGTTGAGCAATTGATCTTTGTGAACTACTGAATAAGGAATATAGTAAAGGTTATTGCCAAGATGGTTTCCTCATACCGCACTCTTATCGGATGGTTCCCAGAATGCGACAAATAGAACGCCATTGAGCAACATCAACACAGAATTAGAGCGCCCGGTTTGGTATTTTTTTGAGGTTTAACACACTAAAAATACGGAGATTTCGGCTTGAGAGGTCAAATGATTCAATCGATTCACTTAAAACATCCATTACCTTGTAATCTTTTTCTGAAGATTAACTTCTAGAAGCTGTTCTTACAGAGTTTATGATTTGTGCTCACAATTCTTCTATCAGTGGTGTCAAGGTTCTAGAGATAATAATGGCGTAAGACTATCTACATATTTAAAGTCAAGGAATACAAATATTACCGCCTCTCTCTCTCTCTCTCTCTCTCTCTCTCTCTCTCTCTCTCTCTCTCTCTCTCTCTCTCTCTCTCTCTCTCGCACTCTCTCTCTCTCTCTCTCTCTCTCTCTCTCTCTCTCTCTCTCTCTCTCTCTCTCTCTCTCTCTCTCTCTCTCTCTCTCTCTCTCTCTCTCTCTCTCTCTCTCTCTCTTTCTCTCTCTCTCTCTCTCTCTCTCTCTCTCTCTCTCTCTCTCTCTCTCTCTCTCTCTCTCTCTCTCTCTGGCTCTCTCTCTCTCTCTCTCTCTCTCTCTCTCTCTCTCTCTCTCTCTCTCTCTCTCTCTCTCCCCCACATACACACACACACTCTCTATCTCTTTCTTTTTCTTTTGTTTTATCCTTCTCTGCCCCCGCATTACCTTGAGGCTACCCTCATACAAGCGGTACATTCCAATTTCGTGTTTGAATTTTGATTCCCGGAATTTTAAATACGTCTGTGGTAACTCCTCCTTGATGCTTTCTAAGCAGCGAGGATGAGCTTTGTGCATTAATAAAAAAAGTGATTATAGCAAACTATTCGCTTAAAATTTTAGGGTGTCCGCAATTGGAATGCCGCTGCTCTGTTGAGTGGGATTCCAATATACCTTTTAAACTAATTCTAAGTCTTTAATTTTAACTATTTTAATTTTTTCTAATAAATGTCTATAACATTTGTAAACCAAATTTAATACTTTACACTCAAAAGTATTTTAGTTATTATAATTTATTTATTTATTATTTAATAGTAGTAAATTTCTTAAACACTATAAAAATGTCTTTGTTTTCAACAAGTCTTTTAATGCTGTTGGAAGCCATTCAAGAAGGGAGAATTCTTCTGCCAATTCTAGTCTTTCTTTTGTATAATAAGTGCATTCCAGTAATATATGGCGCGCATCTTCGATTTCTCCGCACTTGCATTTAGGATCTTCCTTCCTTTTGAAAGTATGTAGTTTGGCGTAAAAATCGCCATGCCCAGAGATTATCTGAGTTGTCCAGAAGTCTGGAATGAACACAATTTAAAAATGAGAGAATATATCGTTAAACAACTTATTCCAAGCGTAACTACCAAATATTGGATTCAAAGAACCTTTATTATGTGAGATACATAGTTAGTGTGATGACGTTACGAATTAATATATTATTGACCTGCCACTTCCACTCATCGGATTGATTTTCGGAAATAGAGAATATTTCTGAGATGACGTCAGTAGTGTTTCATTCCAATATTTGGGAAATCTGCATAGTTTACGCAGCCCCTGCGTGACGGACTCTTTAGCATATTCGGTGTAATATCTGAAATCACTAACAACAACAAGTCTAACCTTATTTTTAAGAAACAGAGACTCTTTAATAAGAAATGGAGGAGAGATAGCAAGGCCGTATCCCCTTGTTCTTTGAGTTGGAGCCTCCAACCTATTAGCAGGTTTCATTAAAGTGAAGATAAGGGGAACAAACTTTCCACTCAGCCGACTAGATTGGAGACATCTCTAATCCGTGCGTCGCTAAACTTTGCCATTTCTTTGACAGTTCAATTACAATTTGTTAACTTACACTAATACCTCTACAAACTTGTTTACTCGTGTAACAATTCCGAACTTGGAAAGCCGTTGATGGCAATTGATTTCGTTTGTTTATTATTAGAATTTTCACTGTAATTATTTCATTTTTCGAAGCTCAAAGTTTGGATATGCACGTATTAGAAATACAAAACAGCTTATGTAAGCGATAGAAAAAGAAATTATGGATGTACTAGTTGTAATTGCATGTATACTTTACGAAAGTCCATCACGCATGGACTGCGTCAACTAAGAATATTTCACATCTGCTGGTATGACGAACTACTGATCTCGTCTCGCCATATATTTTCTATTATTAAGTAAAAATCCGTTGACTAAAAGTTGGGGTTTGCATAAGGCTGGAAACCATTGCAATGGCTGAACAACTCGCTTAATATTTGAGCCACGAAAAACAGTAAAAAATAACAATTGTAGAGCATGGGCGGTTTAACAAAGTAGGTTCCATAACGTTTTTCATAATAACGAAGAATTATGAATTTCAGAATTCCCCTCTCTACCGCCCGCTATTCTTATAGTGATTTAAGCCATTAACGAATATGAACTTAAGTGTTACATGCATCGATTAAATGTCAAGAATGGAATAGGTGAAATAAACATTCTCGATTGAAGAACTCAAAATCTTCATTTATGAAGTCATCAAAAAAGGATTAGGATTGATATGGTTTGGGCGATCAAGAGCTAAATCAAAAAAGGAATTTGCATGTATCGCATTCTGTAAAAATTCAATGAAGACATTGTTTGGTGAGTTTAATTTATCTTTTAAAAAGAATATTACTTCACAAAATGATTCAATTAATATATATACAACCTTAAAGAGAATAATTGTCCGATATATTATTTAAGCATTATTTCAAAAATTATTCATAAAAAGTAAGGGAAAGTAATCCATCTGCTTTGTCAAGCTCTTGACAAAATGTTTCCATTTCATGGAGATAACATACACTATTTCTTTATGACAGTCTCCCGGCGGTTGTTGTCCAGGCTACGCAGCTATAATCAATCAGCAGGCACTGACGATGGTGCGCTGGCTCCGAAAGTGCACTTTGCATAAAATTAAAAACAATAGTAGAGGAAAAGGACTTTTAATTGATCCTTGTCCCAGTGAAAGTTCTTTTTTCTTCCAAAAATGCCATTAAAGTAAACATATGGACAATAGTCATGCCCTTAGAAGAATATGCCTTTTTCTTAAAATAATTAATTAATTATTTATTAACGTCCACTTTTTGCAACTAAGGCTAATTGGGACGGGTTATCTACAGGTTCCTAACTTTTCTAGCCAGGGTGGGAATAAGGATTTTATTTAATAAATTCCATCACTAAATGAATTCCACTGCCCAGGAGGGAATCGAACTCGCTATTCTAGGATTACCATGTGCGATTAAAGGCAACGCTTTAACTCACATGACTAACCTGAGCCCCTTTCTTAAAGTAAACATTTTTAAATGTTATCTACATATACATATAACATTGTAACCTCTGTCTGTACATTGATTTTTTTCGCGAATTTTCACGATAACTTTTCGTTTCACATGTCATAGACACCATAACTGCATTTTGTTTCTTTCGTGTGTGTTTGTTAGTTTGTTACCTTTTCACGCATAAACGGCTGAACCGAATTTTATGAAACTTGGTATGTATACTACTACTAACCCAACTTAGACTTATGGCTATATTAATATCCTCTGAGACGAACCAGAGGGGGGGTTATAAGGGAAGCCTGAAATTAAAAATAGGGATATTTCGATTCCTATTGGTTTTTCTGCAAATATGTACATAACAAAAGTTGATTATTTTGTTATTTTGAAGTAACATTTGTATATACACATTTTTCGTATACTGAATTATAAACGAGATATACGCTAAAACCTATAGCGGAAGTGAACACTTTTATTTGGGACAAAAGACCCAACCGAAATAAATAAAACTCGGTATGTGTATTAGCACTAACGCTTTCATTATAATAAGCCCATACCAAAAATTTCTAGGGACAGGCAGGAGTGGGGTTGGTAAGGGAGGCCTGAATTTAAAATAGCATATTTCGTTTTCTATTCGTTTTTCGGCAAATATGAACATAACAAAAAGTTGTTTATTTTGTTATTTAGAGTAACTTTTGTGATATTCCATTTTTGTCTTTTAACAATGTATAAACGAGATATACACTATAAACTAAAGCGGGAGTCAACAATTTTATTTTGGTGCTAACGATTGAACCGAACTTAACAAAACTCGGTATGTCAATTAGCATTAATTCTTCCATGATTATTATAACCTATATTAAAATGTTTAGGTTAGAACGAAATGGGGGGTTATAAGGGAGGCCTTAAATAAAAATTCGCTATATTTCATTGTCTATTTGTTTTTTCGACAAACATGCACATAACAAAATATTTTACTTTGTTATTTAGATTAACTTTTTTTTTTTATACATTTCTCCTGGAACAATGTGTGGAGCAAGTAATTTGCGTAGAAATATTGATATGCTCAACAATTCATTCCAATTTGAACTATCAGGTACCGCAGCTGGAAAAATTAATTCAAATCTATGTTCATATTTTGTCCTTAATAACTGAAATCGATGCATAATGCACAGGAGACGGGAAATATGACAATTTGGAGGACAGCGAAGTCTTACATAAAAAATTAATTTTATTATTAACAAACGCCAACAACGGGTATTAACCCTAAACACTGGGACGGGTAAATGTCAAAATATTGTGCAAAGTAAAGCCTTGCCAAAAAAATACCATCACCATTCAAACTCAAATCAATTCCCGGCGATCTGAGCTAGTATTATCTAAGTTTCTTTTAGTACATAACATTATTAGTACTGGTAACATGAATCGATTGAGCTCTGTCCAAACTCTTGAGTATTATTATTAAGACATTAATACGCCTTCAATTGAAATCATGACAAATAATTTGGTTAACTATTTTATACTTCTATTAGTTTATTTTGAAATGATGAGTGCATATCTCACATGGACAATATAAATCTATTTACCCACGACCTAGCTTAATAAAATCTTTCGCTCCACCTAGGATTGAAAGGTGTGGTAACCTCCAGAAACTCCATCCCAATTAGCCTTAATTGAATGAAGTAGAAGTTAATAAATAACATTTTTTTTTAATTAAAAAAAATATATATCTTCTTAATTTATTCACATTGTTGGAAATACAGGTCATTCACTTAAACACTCCTTTGAAAGGTACATATATTGGAATAGTCTCGCAGTGGCTGCAAAAACTGAGCAGATTCCCTACGTGTGTCACCTATTTGCATTTATCACAAAAAGTAAAAGTTCAATGAGAACAATATTTGGAATTTAAGTTTCAAATATAGTGCTTCGTGATATAACAGCTTAATGTTAATATGGCAGGAGTCAAGGTTTACTGTAGGCCAAAAAAAAAAATATATATCTCAGTCATCAAGATAGTAAAAAAACATGTGAGAAAACTTATAGAAAATTTAATGTTCAATAAGATAAACTTTTTCAATCACACTTTTAATAATGGAGATATTTCTAATTTTTGAAATTCCCCTTTCTAACCCCCCCCCCCTCTCCACTGTCCGATTTCAGCCGTTAACGAACTTCATCTTCATTATTACATAAAACGTCTGAATATCCAGTTTGGTAACGAGCACACACACACACATATATATATATATATATATATATATATATATATATATATTTATATATATATATATATAATATATATATATATAAATATATAAAACATTTCAACGAACCTCATTTTCGTCATCTCCTTGGTTGAATCGATGGAGAATTGAAGAAATTTTTCGAGAATGCGTCATGAGTACGACCTCAACAGCTGATCTCCTTTAAGGGAAATCTGCTAAAAGTGGAGTAAAATATAAGAGAGGATCTAGAGATGATGGTAGGCACTTGGTGTAGGGCATATCTTGATCGTGGCTAGTCCTTTAGTCGGAGCACGTCCTGGGCATCCCATATCCCTGAGGGCATCTCTCTTTCATATCCCAGGGATAGCTTTTCTCTTTTTATTTCTAAAAATTGTTTTAAATATTCATATCGGAAATAAAAGAAAAGGCATAGTTATTTAAATAAATAAACTTGACTTGTAAATGTTCTTAGCAGACTTCCCTTAAGGGAAAGCAGCTATTGAGGTCGTACTCAATTCAGAAGCCGTTTTCGTTGGGAATTTATTTTAATTTACTGAAAGATTTCCCATTACCGTTTGTATTTACTCATGGTGGTGTTGTGTTACCAGTATGCAGATTTCTGATGCAGATTTCTTCAATTCTTTTATAAACATTTATGATTGCCCTTTTAGTATATAAGTAGAATTTAAGATGATCGGTCATAACAACATGTACTGCAATGGCTTATTTCTAAATCTGTTAATGATTTATATTACCCTCCGACCTAATGTTGACTGGGGATTAACAAATGATTGTTTTTTAAACTTGTCAAACCTTTCAAATTATAGTGCATTAGTAATTACTATTAGTATACTTTAATCTGTCAATATTTTATTGCTCTGATCATCAAATATAACATGACAGGTGCATAATAAAAAAAATGGTTGAAATAGCTAACATGTCACCGTAATCATATCTTATTCATGCATAAAGTGCACGTTAATTTTAAAATAGAGATATTGAAAATAGAAATATTTAATCATTGGAACATATATTTATTTGGTATATATTTGCAAAGCCAATTTTATTGGTTACATTACTAATGGTCGTACTGGACTAGTTTTTTTAGTAGATTATCCTTAAGAGAAATCAGCGAGAGATCGTACTCATGCCGTGATTTTCGAAAAATTTCTTCAATATTTGTCTGTAAAGCTCTAGCAGTCGCAATTTTTGTTTGATCGTTACCAAACTCGAAATTTAATCGTTTTATGTAGAAGTTCGTTAATTGCTGAAATCGGACCAGTGGGAGGGGGGTTTAGAGGATTTTTGTTTTTGAAAATTCGAAATATCTCCGTTATTATGCGTCGGATCGAAAAATTGTATAAAATCAATCTTATTGCTAGTTACATTTACTATAAATATTGTTCTATACATTTATTCTGTATCTTGAATATTAAACGAGATATTTGCATTTTTGCAAATTGTGTGAGTGGTCGGCAGAAGTCGGCCATATTCTGGACTTTCCGCCGAATGCTAGTTCGGCCGTTTTCGTAACTGTTCGTCCCTCGTGAATTGGTTTAGAGATTCCTTACTACTGCCTTTATTAGTAGGCAGATTTCTCTATTGTAAAACTTCACGTGGGAAATCAGCTTAGTTTACGAAGCCCCTGCGTGACGGACTTTTGAATCATTGGAACATATATTTATTTGGTATATATTTACATCTTTATTGGTTACATTCAGCTCAGATTATGTACTAAAAACTATCAATGCAAAAGAATGTTAAGTTAATGTTTGTGTTGAATTGTATCATATAGCTCTTCTTATATTTAACTTTCTCACGCCATTATTTAAATAATGATGTTACATTTTCGAAGAAATAAGTATACATGCAACAGGAAATTATATTTACAACATAACAGGAATTACGTAGAAAATTACGACGAAACTACTAACTTTAAAATCGGATAAAATTAGTGGATATTGGACATAACTGTCTTCCCGCAATGAAGCAGTTGCACTAGACCATTTAAAAATTTTCGTCTCATTCGAAAGCGCAATGGCATTACCAATTATATTAACAAATTAATGTATTAAAATTGTAATTTTACAATTTTTTTTTCTCAAACATTAATGTATTTTTTTTCCTACCATTAATAAATCTACACTGATACCCACGTGATTTATATTTAAAATATTTCTTAACAACTATAATTTCATTTCCAGTTTTCATAGGTTGTCTTGTTATATTATGGAATAGAGAAAATCGTGAGATTAAATAAACCGAGCAATAGCTGAGTATAAAATAAAATAACCAATTTAAACCAGCATTTGTAAAACAATTTTTAAATGAGGCCAAAGAATGCTAAAAGACTTCGCTTTTATGCAGTTGCTCAATTGCCTCCCGGTGGTGAGTGACTTCTAGTAGAAAGGGTGTAAATCCAACGTTAGTAATATATATGTATATATATATATATATATATATATATATATATATATATATATATATATATATATGAATGAATAGAATATTTTTATAGCTTATAAAAATTTAACAATTTTATAGCAAGGGTTCAGCCCTCTTCTTTTTTTCATATAAACATAAACAGAGAATTCTTTTTTTAAAAAAAAAAATAAAAAAAAAAACAAAAACTATATACAATAATTACTATAGAAAAAAACAACATAAAACATACGGCAGAGGTAAGTTGTTTTTTTGCTAGAATACATTTTTGGTCAAACCAAGGTTTATTTGGAATCTGTTTTGATGAGCTAACTCTAAGCATGGAAGCGTCCTTCATTAGATCAGTGACCCTTTTATTAAAATCTTCAGTTAGAGTATTGAGGCTTACGTTGTAATTGAAATCGATGTCTAAAGTACGTAAGATTATTTTGAACATTTCAAGGTTCACAGCATTGCGATTTATGGTTAATTTCCTTCCTAAGTATAGTTTATTTGAGTGTTTTCCCAAGAGAGATATAATATATAAATTGTGGTCAGAGTATGCTGGAGTTGGTTTTACCTCGTAATCATAAACGCTATCAATGGTAGTAGTTGATAGCCACACAGAATCGCAAATACTAAACCAGTTTTCCGCACAAAAAGTATATTTTGCAGGGAAATCACTAATAGTTCTTCCACTGCTAGTAATCATACCAAAGCTCTCCATTACTTCAACTAGCAATTCCCCTCTTTTATTTATTTCATAATCTAGGGTTTCCCTATGGTTGGTGAGTTTGGTGTAATCGAAAATATCATCATCTAATATGTTTAGGGTTCCAAATCTGACATTCCAGTCCCCTCCAAAAACAATTTTTAGGTTGTTATACTTTAGATAAATATCATAGAGTATATCGGAGATGAATTCAATATATTTGCCATATTCTTTTCCAGGTCTCCAATATATAACAGCTACGATAAAATATTCATTTTCATATTTTAAACGAATACATAAAAATCATTAGGCCTCCACTTGGACGCCCAACTGAACGACTTTTTATTGCATCTACATATACCATGTCATATTTTGCCAGGCAATTTATTTTATATTTTGAAGACGATGTTAACCATGTTTCAGTCAAACAAATTATGTCTAAATCTTGAAGAGTCAAAATAATATCTTTTCCAAGATCCAATAAAGATTTTATACCATTAACATTCCAGAATCCTATTGCCAGTGGAGCTGTAGACTTCTTTTGTTGCTATGTAGGAGAATGATTTGCCTTTCTTTTCTTCATCTGCTTGTTCGGTTTGGATCGTGTTAACCAATTATCTATACTGCTAGATCTGGAAGTACCTGAATCCGGAATATCATCTTTCGTCACCTCAATTTTCGATTCTTCTTGTTTTTTATTAGATAATTCCTCTAAGGAATATATTTTGCCTTCAATAACTATTTTTTCATTTATTAGGCGTGCTTTGAGATTTTCATTCCTTGCTTTATGTAAGAAAGGTAGCAGTTTCTTCCTTTTTTCTCTTACATCCCGTGGAAAATCTGGGGACAAACTGAATGGGGTTCCTTTAAGTTTTTTTGCGGCTCTCAAAACTTCTACCTTTTTCCATTCGGAAATAAACTTGATTAATACTGGGCGGTTATTGTTTTCAGTTCGTTTCCCAACCCGGTAAATAGAATCCATTTTATTTCTGTTTGTGTCTAGTTCTAAATATGTTGTGAAAAAATGTATGATTGCTTATTAACGACTGAGGATTTTCTTGAGGCTCTTCCCTTAAATTGAATAACAAAAGGTTATTTCTTCTCTTATTTCTCTCAAAGTTACTTGCTACCTTATAAATTGTACTAATCGAATTATTCATATTTTTTAAATCATCTTCTAATTGCGTGACGCGGACTTTGGTTTTTTCCAATTCGTCTCTAAAAATTTTTGCTTCATCAAATCCATGGCGAACTTGTTCTTGTAGCTGCTTAATTAAATTGGTGAGTCCCTCCATATCCTATCTGTACGATAAATTAATATAGTCAAACAACTAGATTTATTTATTAATTAGTACGTGTTGTTATTCTAGAAAACAGGCGTTATAACCTCCCTGGAGAACAGGTTAGCTCTAATCACTCAGTAGTAGTTATCAATCAGCTGGTGTCAGCAAGGAGGGGAGTGCCGCTATGACAGTTGGGATGCGCAATGCACAATCAAGATGTCTAATTACTCTCACCTCCGTAAAAGTACAGATCCTTTACACCTTTCTCCTCCCTTTCCTGTGTCACCTTTATTCCTGAAATTTCACCTCAAAACGCAAGACACACTATTCCACTTATTCGTATAAGTTTTTTCACTGATAGTTCACACTAAACCACTCAAAAGTAACTTTATCACGGAGACGATCTTTACACCACGCCGGCTAAGGCTGAACCTATATATATATATATATATATATATATATATATATATTTTAAACTGCTAGATCGAGCCCTTAGAAAGAAATCAGAATACTTTGGCAGGAAAAGAGGCGTCCGTGCCGAACAAACGAGACCAAACAGTGAATGTCCGACCTAATTTTGATTTTATGTATTTGTGTATTGTGCTCCACTTGGATGAAGTGATGTGTAAATCTTTGAACATCATTATGTTATTCAGACACATATAAGTACAGTAAATTAAGTCCCCACTTCCCATATCCTCATTTGTTTGTCGTATAAAGGAAGTCGTAATGTCTTTAATGCAGAAATGGCCCTGAAGCTAGTCGAGATTATAATTAATTATTATTAATAATAATACTAATAAAAATAATTATATATAGTTAACAACCATATGTATGCAACAAGTTTTAAGGAATTACTTCAAAAAACCTTCCCTGAATGAAGCTTTTTGCTAGTTAAGTAGATAACGTCCTGTCCTCAACGGATTATACGCAGGTGTTAAAAATATCGTTCATTTAGTTTCAGTAAACATACTAGCAAGGTAGATATCCATCCGTATGTCCTAGGTTCCTTTTGGTGGTGGAAGGGCAAATGAGGAACACTCGATAACACATGAAACAATCAGAAATAATTCACCAATTAATAAAGTACCGCCCAAATTAGCAAATATGCAGTTGATATTCAGAAAATGGATTGCCAAGAAGAACACATGCAGTTTCTATTGAATCTAAAGGCAATCAAAGAATGAACCGCGATACAACAATACGACTTGTGATAAATAGAATTCAGGCAGAAGAAGTGAACTCGGAAAAAGTTAGGGCTCCGTAGGACGAACTTTCTTCCGCGCTGTAAGTTATTCCAAGAAAAATAAAAAGTGGGCCATCAAAGAGTTATTATTCGTAGTAATAAAAAGTCCGTCACGCAGGGGCTGCGTAAACTAAGCAGAGTTCCCACGTGAAGTTTTACAATAGAGAAATTTCAGAATTGAGAGTCAAACAGTTACGGGAACGGCCCGAACTAGCTCTTGACGGAAACCCACGGCTAGACCCGAAGTTAGCCGATCTCATCTCAGAAACTGAAAACAGAAAAATGCAAATATCTCGGTTAATATTCAATAACGGTTAATAGAGAATAAATGTATATAACAATATTTATAGTAAATTTAATTTGAAATAAGATCGGTTCTATACAATTTTTCGATCCGATGCATAATATTGGAGATATTTGGAGTTTTTGAAAGTCCCCCCTCTAAACCCCCCGCCCCTCCCACTGGTCCGATTTCAGCCGTTAACGAACTTGATCTTCCTTTCTACATAAAACGATTAAATACCGAGTTTGGTGACGATTAAACAAAAATTGCGATATATATATATATATATATATATATATATATATATATATATATATATATATATATATATATATATATAATCAAGTTAATAATCAAGTTAATGAATATAAGTGCATAACAACATTTATATAACTTCATATTTACAATAAGATGGACTCTATACAAATTTTCGACACCATGCATAATAACGGAAGTATATAGAATTTCCGAGATTCCTCCCTTTAAACCCCCCTCTCTCTGGTCCGATTTTAGCCGTTAACGAACTTGATCATCACTTTTGCATGAAACGTTCAAATATCGAGTTTTGTATCGATGAGGAAAAAAATTGCGACCACTTGAGAGTTAAGAGAAATATATATACACACAGTTTCCAATGGATCTCACTTTCGTCATCTCCTCGGTAGGACCGATGGGCCTATGAACAAATATTTTGAAAGTCCCATCATGAGTACAACCTAAGTAGCTGATTTCCCCTAAGGGAAATCTGCAAAAATCATATCTGCATCGATTTTTCTATTATATTGATTTCATTAGATTGTTCAATTTTGAGCCAATTCGCCTTGAGACGGGTTCTTCTGTATAAATACTATTTTCGTCTACGGGAACACTCCTTAAAGAATATGTACTTCAAACTTAAGAGATAATAGCTACTTTAATCTAGCCCATCGATAGATTTGACTTATGGTCTAAATTATTTACTTATGTTGGAACATAAGTTTGAATTAAGCTGCTTGCTTTATTAAGCCAACAGCGTAAATATGTCTTTAAACGATATCACAAAAAGTCAGTCTCGCAGGAGCTGCGTAAACTAAGGAGATTTCCCATGCGGTGGGAAGACACATTAGAGTTCTTTTCTCACCATGCATTTTCTATTACTAAATAAAAATCCCATGAGTTGAGAACAAAATTTTATTTTGGAACGTTTAGGAGGCTCACTTTCAGGGCATCTTATTATTTTGTAGTTGAATTTATAAACATTGAAAGAATACAATCAGCAGTTGATTTTCCTTGAAATAAATATGCTAAGCGACAGGAACAATTTTATAACTTCCATAGTTCCTAAAGGTTCATTGAGTCAGTTCTTCTAAATCTGTCAGTAACTGACAACTCAGGCCAATGGATTATTCAGCTTCCTTCCTAACATAATCTAGAAAGGCTTCCTTTCTACTTCTATTTTGCACGGTGATTTTGAACTGAAGGGCTGATTGAAACGTCAGAGAGTAAATAAGAAGAAGGCCTCTCCGTTATTCGAAACACGTCTTGGTTGGAACTGTGAAATTCTATCAGTATTCTCGTTCTTCAAGCTAGTTAATGTGTTACATCCTGGCATCTCTCCAGTTCTCCAATGCTGAGCATTGCTGGGAAATCATATTCACAATTATTCGTACTGTTTACACGATTATAACATTTTTAAGTTGGCCTCGTGAATGTTGTTGTTGAAAGTAGCTTGAAATGATAGTTTTTGTTCTCAAGATGCGAAAAAACTGATATCATTTAGAAGTCAGAAAAAAATTGGAAAAAAAAATGTTTATTGCATTCTCAAGATGTGGAGAGTTATAATAACGACTTAATAAGAATATATGGAAAAATACCGTCAAGAAAAATACCGTCAGCAAAATTAGAATTTATGGTATATATTTTAGTTTCGAATGATAGTACATAAACTTTTGGCCGCAGAAATAAAAACACATCTGACAGGTAAAAATTGCTTGATCAGTATACTGGCATTATAGAACAAATACTAAAGATAAGATATTGTATTTAGTACTTTGCAAAATACTAAATACAGTACCATTTACAAAAACAAAACAAAAACTATAAAATCAAATAATGAATTAAATCACTCGCACACAAGTAATTTAGCATGTTTAAACTGAAATTACCTGAATTGATTCATTAATTAAATAAAAGTAATCAAATTTTCCTCGCGGTGGAATGAAATGCTGGTTATCTCAATAGTAATTCTATTCTATATTTTTCACATAGAAAAACCATAAGTGAACCAAAAGTGTATTCTTTAATTCTTAATATTTCGGTTAACATTCGAGAAAGAGAATACATATTTAGAAACATAGTTTTAAAAAATTAAAGTTACAACTAGATTGGTTACATAATCGATGGAGGAATTCGGAATTTTCAGGTAATTTTAGTTTTGATCAAATTAAGAACATTCAGGCCGTGAAATCTTAACGCCTAACGCGTTTCCATGTATTTCACGTAATAAAAGTTCAATGGAAACAATATCTGGTATTTAAGCTTGAAATAGAATTCTTCATGATACATCACCTTATTATTAATTCTAGACGACTAGGTACGGTTTTCTCGAGTTTGAAAACTAAAAACAATTGGAAATATCTCGGTTTCGGGGGAAAAAGTATTGTACAATATTGGGCCTAAAGTGAGCCATGTGAGTGGAAGCGATGACCTTAGTCTCACACGGAAAAGCCTAGAGTGGCGATTCACGCCTGGGCAATAGGAATATATTTAATGACGAACTCATTGAATAAAATCCATAGTCCTACCCTGACTAGAAAAGGGTGGGGACCTGTAGATAACCCGTCCCGTATAGCCATAATTGCAAAATGTGGGCGAAATAAATAATAATAAAAATATTTAATTTACAGGATTGTGTAAACTATTCCGATGCGGCTCATAATAACACATATATTTTAAAATTCCGATTTTCCTCTGCTCTAACAGCCCCCTACCCCATCCGTAATTCAGGCGCTTAAATATCGAGTTTCTTAGTGATCAAACAAAAATTGCGTTAAGCCCATTACTTTCTATTTAATGAATTATGAGTTTCAAATATTTTGTGTAATTAAAAACCTAATTTTCCCCAATGTGTGATAGTTTAGGAAAGGAAAAAAAACTGTAAAGGTGTGTAGTGGAGGGGTTTCCTGTACTATTATTTGGAGCATCTACAAATATGTTTTCGAATATATGCAATGTTGATCCATTGTTAACTAAATGTTTTGTTCCTAATCTCTAATGCTAGATAATAAAATTTAGAGCCCACATATATATCTAAATTTTTCGTACATCTATCTGTGTCCGCCAGACTTTGCTTCGGATGCCGGACCACTCTCTCTCCTTTAACCCTTCATATAACTAAAATCTCTAGTGAACAATTTTTATTGATTGTAATTTATTACGTATACATTGCTCTATTATGCATTAGCTTACTATAAAAAGTTATAGATTAAAGTTCGTTATCCAGGAAAATATTTAATTAGAAGAGAGACAATTGGGGTGGGAACGGAAGCACTGTTTTCTATATTTCTGTTCCTAGTATTTATTCGAAAATAATATGTAGAGCCATTTTGCTTTGACATAAGAAAAACGATGAATACTGTACCTTAATACTATTTCGACTAATACACAGAAATTCGCTTAGTATATATGTTTGTTGTGCCGAGACTAGTTTCATATTCTCGTAGACCTGTCTCATGTCAAATTTCTGTCACAGTTAAAATATTAAAGAGAGTTATAGGTGAAGTTTATTTCTGCTGTCGGCCCTACATTCTACGGAGTTGTTTCCATAAATTTTGCAGAGGTATAAGTGACATTGAATGTTTAAAATGCAATGCTGAATTATGTAGAACTTCTGAAGAATATTAACACATTAAAGCCCCTTGGGCTTTAGAAGGCTTTGGTGGATTAGTTGGACTTTATTCTTTTTTCAAGTAAAAAAATAAAAAGTAAGGCTTGAATATTAATGCAAGTTTATCTGGGCCTTCTAATGCTTTCCATATTTTATGAATATACTTTATTCCTCAAGGAAAGAAACTCCATTGCTGATTCTCGCATCAACATTCTGCCTCTTTAATGCTAATTTTATTAATTTTGAGTTTCTTTTAGGGTATATTTAATGATAATTATTATTAACAAGGTGCCTTTTTATATCACAGAATATTCTAACTAATTATGAAATACAACAAAATCCGCTATTTCACTGTATTATCTAAGACAATTTCCAACGCAGTGAAATGACTGACAAACATCACGTTTTATCATCAGATTTTCCTTAGGAGAAATCAATAATTTGGGATTGTAATCATTACGCGATTTTCAAAACATTTCTACAAGTGTCCCTCGATCCTGCTTAGAGTTGATGAAATAAAGTTCGTTTAAAATTATATTAAATTACATATGGTTGTCTGTATGGCCCCAGCTGTCGAAATTTTGGGTTGACAGGTAACAGGCTTGATATATAAACGTTTCTTTTAAAAGTGAAGTTACAGTTCGTCAATGGCTGAAATCGGACCAGCCGAAGGGGTGGAAACTTTTAATCTTTATTAAATCCTCCTTTTAGTCATATGCCAACATATCATGAAACGCTTTATTCCATTATTATGGCATCTCCATTATTATAAGCCGAGTCGAATAATAATGTTATGGAACAAATCCTGACCGTTGGTGCAGATAGCCGGGATTTAGATGATTATTTTGAGGTATTTTATTATTTTTATGCTGTGTATTTTTATTAACATTTTTTTACGTTTACTTAATTTTAATTTTTTTTCTTTTTTATCAAGGTAATCTAAAAAACATTATCTCAATACACTAAGATTGTTGTGGTCGCGTGTACAAATAGCATTTTGCATACCCTAAAATTTAATACATGTTAAAATGGGTGTATGGACTTTCGCCAGTGATTTAGCAGTTCCGGTCCTGCGTTGAATCCTGATTGAGACATAAACGTTGAAATTGAAAGTCTTGAGCGATAAAAGTTTGCATTTTGTAAGAGTTTAATATGAGAATATACGTCAAAATTAAATTTGGTTCTTGATTTATAACTTAGAGTCGAAAGTCCTGTTTTAATCCACTGTCCAGCTTTTCTCTGTACTTATTAAAGGCAAGGACGCATGGTTCATGATTAATCTTTAAGTAGACACTTAAAACGGAAATGCAAAGCTGTGTACTTCCTTAAGTGTAGGTCTGCCATTTTGATTACTCTCAGCATGAAGAGTAACTGCTATGCACTGGAGCCCTTTTCGGTCTGTTTCACAATTGTAGCCCCTTGTAGCGGAGTCAAGAGTTAGAATTCGTCCATCGAAAAACCAAAAGCTACTCACTCTATAACGCTATATCTTGCCTAGCTTTGCCATTCAAAATTCCCTCAACTACTGTACATCTTTATCCCAGGATATTTCCCTTGGGAGAAATTCTGAGCCATGACGCGATTTTTTAAACATTTCTGTTAATATCTACCAATTCTACTCAGTACACGAGAAAAAAAATATATGTGGTGCCGTCGCGAGTAAAGGCGTGAAAACTAACTAACTAGTTCCCCTATAAAATAAAAAAAAATGCTTCTTTCCCCGATAAGGGAGAAAATTAGTTCACGATTTCGCTACCAGAGCGCACCCGTGTCACGGCGCTAATGGATGGGCGGTAGTCTAGGGAGTCTATATGTCTGAAAATCCCTCTAGATGACTAACGATTAAGACGCTCATTGATCCCAGCCATAGGCAAGTTAACACTCAGTTAACTGTCCCCCGTCCCCGGTTATAATCTGCTCGTCAGTCTACTAGAGACAACTCATCTTTCCAAGTCCTCCTTGGCTAACAGTGGCTCCATGGCGAGGTGATCGCTCTCCACGTAAACCTCTGATCACGAATCCCTTGTGAATGAATGTTTCACTTGACCGAGGATAAAGATCTTAAGGTCTCTAATGCCTTTAAAATATACATGCGTGAATCTGAACGGAACTCATGCTTCTCATCTCCTAAGTAGTATCAATATATATCTGAAGACATTTTTCAAATCTTGATTTCTTCAGGGAAATCTGCTAAAAGTTTTCATACTTTTTACAATCAGCCTAATTATACAAGGCACGACTGATCTGAAATATTGAAATTAGCTCCTACGTTCATCTGGTAGGAAAGTCATTTACCATTTGGCGACCGAGTTTGTTCGGGGAGTTGGTTCACGCTCTCCAATCTATGGTATGTTTGGTTCGTTGGTTAGGGTTGGGGCGAGTAATAAGAACTAATGGCCTAGGAACACCCATGAAATTCCTTTCTCTCACCTCACTTAACGTCTTTATTGCCGAGTGCAAAGGTACTTCTAGGACCACTTTCCTGTTAGACACTGGGTGTTGCTAAGTTACTACTGCTGTTGCTAAGCTACTTCTACTAAATTAGCTTCTGCCAGAAACGCTGTTCTATCCGACGCAAAACTGTGGATATATATTTTATTATAACTGTTAACCCTTCTGTATATATCTCTCACTCCTCTTCTGATCATATATGAGTTTGAGTTTCATATACAATTTTTAAATATCATATTTGGTAAGGATCTGAGAGAAACGGGAAACTCAAACTATTTATTTGAAAGAAACTTGTTTTTATTTAATTTTTCAATTTTCAAAAATTGTATTTCGAAAATCGTGTCAAGTTCAGAATGTCATAGATATGTCTTAAAAGTGATATAGTGAAAGAAAAATCAATGCAATATTTCAATATTTTTTAGCAGGTTTCCGTTAAAGCAAATCTCATGCTATACAAAAATAACTACATTTTCCTGCCTAACTAACTAAACACATCTACTGTAAAACATTCCTTTTAGCAAATTTTCCTTACTTATGACTCATTATTTTTATTCAATTTCTTAAAATATCGTTCCTACCTAGGAGATGACGAGAGTGGTAATTTCGAAAGAAGAATATCATTTTAAAATTATATATATTTATACGATATACGAACGCCCTAGCTGTCGAATTTTAGCAGATTTCCCTTAAGGGAAATCAGCTATTGAGGTTGTACTCATGACGGAATTTTTGAAATTTTTCTTCAAATGTCCATCGATCCTACCTAGTAGATGACGAAAATGAGGTCCGTTCAAAACTGTATATATATATATATATATATATATATATATATATATATATATATATATATATATATATATATATTTGTCTGTTACCGCTCTAGCGGTCGCAATTTTTGTTTGATCGTTACCAAACTCGATATTTAGTCGTTTTATGTCAAAAGAAAGATCAAGTTCGTTAACGGCTGAAATCGGACCACGGGGAGGGGGGGTTTAGAGGGGAGGATTTCCGAAAATTCGAAATATCTCCGTTACTATTCGTCGGATCGAAAAATTGTACAGAATCAATCTTATTGCAAATTAAATTTCCTATAAATATTGTTCTATACATTTATTCTGTATCTTGAATATTAACCGAGATATTTGCATTTGTATTCTGCGTGTGGTACCAGTAGGCTATGTTCGGACCGAGAGCTCTGGCGGCCTTTTCCATAACTATCCGTCCCTCGTGAATAGGTTTAGAGGTTAGGTTAACTGTGTTTCGGGGCTAGAAACTACTGGGTTACTACGCCCTAAATAATGTTTTAGGTTTAGAGGTTTCTTTCTATTACAGTTGTTATTAGGCAGATTTCTCTATTGTAAAACTTCACGTGGGAAATCTGCTTAGTTTACGCAGCCCCTGCGTGACGGACTTTTTGGTTTGGTCTTTACCAAACTCGATATATAAGCGTTTCGTGTGAAATTATACCCGTAGTACGTTAACAGCTGTATTTGATCGGATGGAGGGGGGGGGGGGTATATAGTTAAGGACGGGGGTTTATGGGTAGAAGGATGTTACAAATTGATGTTTACTGAATCATTTGCATTTTTTTTAATTTTCAACCGAAACCCTCACTTTTAGCAATATATTACGAATTATTCCGAGCTTAAATACCAAATATTGTTTTTAATGCGTCATTACGATGTGAGATTCGTGTAAATAAGCAGATGGTGACTTCATCAGTTAAGACTTTACGGTCATGACGTGTCATCTATAACATCCCCGATATATAACCGTTTGCCTCGGCACATCATATTCATTAATTTTTGAAATCGGACCTTGCATAGGGGTTGGAGGATTTAGTGGGGAGGGGAAATTCGAAAATATAAAATAATTCCGTTATAATGAATCTTATAATAAAATGTTATAGAACAAATCTCGTTGAAATATTGGTGTTCAGTAATTGTTATTTAATATACATTTTTCCGTAATTATAATAATTAGAGCGTCAGTTTTTGTAACTATGCTCGTCCTTCAGTAAACCCATACTTTTCTCATCGGATGTTTTCTTTGAAAGAGACTGAGATTCGTAGTGTAGATGATATCTACAGATTGAATTCGGAAATCGTGTGACTCTTGAACGAACCAGTTCGTTTACGTTTATTTTTTTTTTTTCGATTTTTGTTAAATTCATTGTTCATCATCATCATCATCATCACTGGTGCTACATCCCGCGAGAGGACAGGGCCCCTTGCAGCTTTGACCACCAGTCATCTCTGTCCTGCGCCGCCATCTTCCAATCCCGAATCCCCAGCATGGATCGAGCATCCTCGGCCACGCCATCTATCCACCGCAACCTTGGCCTCCCTCTTCTTCTTGTGCCATATAGCACCTCTTGCAGCACCTTCTTGGGGATCTCGTCTTCTGACATTCTCGCCACATGTCCAGCCCATCTGAGACGGCTTACCCGGATGAATGTCATTATATCCGCATCTCCATATAATGTCATAACCTCGGCATTAGTCCGTCGCCTCCAGATCCCATTTTCACAGACGCCTCCCAAGATTTTCCTCAGAATCCGCCTCTCAAACCTAGCCAGAGCTTGTTCCTGCTTCTTAAAATTCATTGTTCCCTATTCCAAATAATACGCGAGTTATTTGTATTCTTATGTTTTCAGCCTTCGGTCAAATTCCACTTAAAATCGTATGATTTTTAGTAACTGAATCACGAAAATCCGCGTTCCAGAATGCATTCGATTCCTGTTAATATAGAATTTTTACGAAACGAGATATACAGAAATGGTGGTGAGATATGATGACCAGTGAGCCCTTGCAGCAGGTGGGATATCTGCCTGCGAGACAGACTTTTTCTAGTTAGAAAATTTACATGAATGAAATCTATAGTAGTAAAGCACATGGTCATTGATTAAATTAATTGATGCTTAAGTACTTTTGAATTTATATTAAACCTAGAGTTATTATTCACACCAACATAAAATAAAAAAAAAAAAGTGTTAGTCAGAATTCTGAAACTGTCCGTTGAATGAATATGAAATACTTTCTCCTTTTTCTGTTTTACTTTGAGCAAAGTTCAAAGTAAGTCTTATCTAGCTGAGTTGGAAGCAGGTAGGAAGGGAGGTATAGCACGTGATCTTTGTGCAGAAAAGGGTATTTCTTGATCCAATACTTGGCGAGGGATCTCTCACTGCAAGGGAGGTTTTTCCTTTGCCCTTTCCGCCACAACTATATATTGCTCAAAGAACTTTTTACACCTCTCCTCCTTTTTACACTACTCTTTTTAGATTCCTGAAGAACGGAAGTTTAAAAATTAAATTTTGTTATTTATTAACTCTATTTCTCTTATTAAAGTAGTTTTTCAACACACTGAAGAAAATAGAATTGTACAGATGATTTTGACCAGGCTGTTATTATGGATGAGCAATATAGTATAAACAATGGCTACCATTTTCTATTTAATGAAACACAAATGCCAGTTTTAGAACTTAACAGAACAAGCCTACTTAAATAAGTAATTTACATATCTCAGTATAAGAATGCATATAACAAAACGTTACCTAAGTCTGAAAACTAAAAACTACAAATATCTCGATTAATATTCAAGAAAGGGAAAATATTTATAGGCAATTAAATTAGCAATAATATTGCTTCCATGCACTTTTTCGACCTAATAATAATAACGAAAATATTTCGAATTTTCTAAATTCCTCCCCTCTAAACCCCCCTCCCACTGGTCCAATTTCAGCCATTAATGAACTTGATGTTTCTTTTTACATAAAATGTTTAAATATTGAGTTTGGTAACGATCAAACAAAAATTGCGACCGCTAGAGCTTTAACAGACAAATTTATATATATATTTATATATATATATATATATATCTATATATATATATATATATATATATATATATATACACACACACACACACACACTAGCGGACCCAACAGACAACCTGCATGATATTTCAAGCGATTAGGATATTAAATTTAATAATATTATGTTTAAAACAAAAGCTACCTTTAATAACACAAAAAACAACTTTTGTTATGAGCAGATTTGCCTAAAAACAAATAGAAAATGAAATATTTATTTCCTGCCTCTCATTTAACCCCGACTCCCGTTCGAACCTAAAAAAATTAATATAGCTTATAATCATAGAAGAATTAAAGCTAATTTACATATAGAGATTTGTTAGTGTATATCTCGTTTATATTGGTCATACGACAAAAGTGAATATAACAAACGTTACTCTAAATAACAAAGTAAAAAAACTTTTATCCTGTGCATATTTGCCGAAAAAACAATATGAAACGGAATATCGCTATTTTTAATTTTAGGCCTCCCTTACAACCCCCACTCCTGCTCCATCTACCGGGCTGATTTGTGAATCTAAACCATCCAGGGCGTCACCCAAACGCATACAAATAAATTCATTCAAATCGGTCCAGCCTTTTAGGAGGAGTTCAGTGACATACACACGTACAGTAGAATTATATATATATATATATATATATATATATATATATATATATATATAATTTTGAAAGGACCTCATTTTGGTCATCTTCTGGGTAGGATCGATGGACATTTGAAGAAATTATTAGAAAATCGCGCCATGTGTTCGACCTCTAAAGATGATTTTCCTTAAATCTGCTAAAAAACTGAAAGGAAAACGAAATAAACAAGAAGAAGAATGGAAACCTATGAATGTATGTTAAAAAATAAGAGCTAAATTTTATAATTTGAAAATTAAAGGAGTTAATAAAATATCTCTCTCTCTCATTTGATTATCAAAAACTCAGAAGTTGACTAATGAACTAAGAGCTAGTGTGGCGAGTTCGATTCCCGCCTGGGCAATAAGAATATTTAGTGCCGTACTCATTTAATAAAATCCTTAGTCCTATCTGTCTAGAAAATTGTGGTAACCTGTAGATATCCCGTCCCAATTAGCCATAGTAGCAAAAAGTGGACGTTAATAAATAGTAATAAAAATGAACTAAGTACATATAAGTGTTTGCTTGCGATACTTTCTCTCACATAGATACGTTATGAATATTTTTTTTCTGTTATTATAATTAAAAATCAGGGGACGAAAGTTGTTGCTTACAGTAGTCTCTATTTATTTATTTATACTTTCACTTTAAACACAAAGGAAGGCTCCTGCATGGAAGTCACTCGGCGTATGAACCTGCAACTTCCATATTGGGGGACAGTGCAGTGTTGTTACGAAATAGTATTGACATGTTATTACTGATTGATTGCACGTAAAGGAAAGTAGGAATTCACACTTTCGAAGGTTACTCGATACAAATACTTTTTACTCGGCAACTTTGAAGCGAATGACTCTTTTCTTGTTGAGGTATGCACTTCGTCTTGTGAAAGCCTTTTCAATTATCAGTTCATAAATAAACCAGGCAATAACCGCTATTCGGAATCCTAAAACTAGTTGTCCTGTAGTAACACTGTACACGTCATTTGGAATCAGAGACCATTACTTCCTGTATCATATATCGTATATCTATCTATATCTGTAAAAGAAACCATTTCATACTAGCTGCAAGTCTTGGTGGTTCAGACAGCCAGGAGTACATTATGAAATCGTAGGTATGACAATAGCATTCTTGAAATCCGCTTAACGATGTATTCAAATAGACGACGGACTTGACGTCGGGAACACAACTTCAATATTAACAGATATATTCATAAGAAATCGCAAGGACTCACATATTACACAACTTAAGGTCAACTTACATAGCATAATACAATATATTGTACATAAACAATAACCACTTGCAAGCATACCCTTATTTATAATTATAATTATAATTTTTTTTTTTTTTTTTTTTTAATATACAATCTGAATTTTAGCACACAAGATAATACTGAGCAGCTGAAGTAGCAGCCTTAGGATTCGAAACCTTACTACAATAATGGTTACTTTACCTTACTACAAACACCTAAGTTAAAAGAAATAAATTGAAATAATTCGTCTGAAAATCTCAACCTGATCCATATTTATGATATATATTAATTGTTAGAATATGCTGATTGCAGTTGAAGGTTTTTTTTTTAATTTCTGTTCTTTTAATAGAGTTTCTTCCGTATAAAAAGTTTATTTAAACTAAATTAAATTGTTTTAAACAGCGAGTGTTTTCTAATTGAGAATCATTTGAGCTATACTATTCTGTAACATAATAGTGCTATACAAATTTACCAAACTTCATAAGACACCATTATTTTATTTTTAGCTTTTAAAATTGTATACTCTACTAAATATTACTGGTTTAGATTTGATTTTCATGAAATCTGTTGTCGTAATAACATGACCATAAAACAATCTTCATTTGGTTGAAAGTGTTCAAGGCCATTCACACAAACACTCATATTATTGCTGAACTTATTTTAAAAAAGCTACACTTTTCTAACCTCCATCTCCATTCCAACGTATTTAGCGTAACTGAAAAATACAACCCTTAGAATGTTGGGATTTTACATTTATGATTTTTGTAACGTCTAGTGGTGCACATCCTCTTTTGATTAAAATTGATTGATGTAGTGATGGGGTTGGAGGATGGATAAAACGAAAAATTGCATATTTCACAGTACGCGTTAGTGATATATAAAATTCGCTTAAGACCTTTTATGATAATCATGAAAATATCTATGAATTATATTCTATGGCATTTTTTGACCCAATTTATAAGAAAAAAATTGAATTAAGGCTGGAATAAAGGCAATTAAACACCCTTATCTTAATCCGTATTTACCTGTAATCATATTTACACTTGGTCATGTGACGATATATAAGAGTTCTATATTTGTTAATATTATTAGGCAATAAGGTCACCTAAATTTTTATGTATATAAAATAATTGTATAATTCACTAACATGACTGCCTTCTTATAGTAAATTGCATTTGTAAGCGCTCTCCTATATTTATATAGAATTATTTATTTTAATATTGTAGTGGCTAGAAGGAACACTGCAAATTATTTTTAAAATTTCTTGAAATAAAGGATATTTAAAAAAATATATCGCATATGACTTTCAAAATTACTTGAAATGAATTGCAACTTGACATTTTGTTCATTTAATATAATAAGAGTACAAGGAAATCTTGTGGTTTCCACATATTTTTTTCCTTTCCTTGGAAGAGTCCTCTAATTATCTAGCAGTGAGCTAATCGTATCCTCGTGGAATAAACTTGGTTTTTGGGTCACATTATTAGAGCGTTAGGAAAGGGCATTGTCGGCGATGATCTAGTCTATCTGTTGTGGGAGGACGTAGGTTAGGAAAGCAGGGACCTAGGGACGTACCTTGCGCAACCCCTGAGCTTTCCCTCCGAGCACAAGCACGCCTCTCCCATTACTCTGCTCTTCTTCAATGCCCGCCACCGGCAACACCCTTGTTATCCTGACCTCATAAGTCTCGACTGCCCGTCTGGATCGGATCACGGTTCGTCTCTGCGGCAAAATGGTTCATTCCCAGCATGCTCGTATTCTGAGTAAGAACAAGTGTCATTTGGTGAATTTGGCCAATGTGTGACAAGTAGTTTGTTATTCAAGAATGTAGATATCCTATCAAAACCTCAACCATATTTTTATTTATACAGGAGCACCCGCAACTATTGAATGATTTGGCTCAAAGTTGTACTAGAGCAGCCAAAATAATTTCTGCCCCTAATTGTATTATGCCCACCTCAATATTTTCCATCCCTTAATTTCATTAGGTCCCCCAAAATATTTCCCATCCCGAAATTGCATATTGTCCACCACAACATTTCCAATTCCTCAATTGCATTACGTCCATCACAATATTTCCAACCCTAAATTACATTAGGTCCCCCACAATATTTCTTATCTCTAAATTGCATTAGGCCCACGACAATTTTTCCCATCCCTAAATTGCATATTGTCCACCACAACATTTCCTATTCCTCAATTTCATTACGTCCATCACAATATTTCTTATCCTTAAATTGCATTAGGCCCACGGCTATATTTCCCATCCCTAAATTGCATAATTTCCACCTCGACATTTCTTATTCCTCAATTGTATTACGTCCATCACAATATTTTCTACCCCTAAAGTGGATTAAGTCTACCATAATATTTCCAACCCTAAATTGAATTATGTCCACCCCAATATTTTTTATCCTTAAATTGCATTACGCCCATGATAATATTTCCCAACCATAAATTGCATTACGGCAACCACAATATTTTTCATCTAGGTATTTCCCTTAATTCTACTTAATGTATAAAGTTTTAGTTATTGATAATACTATTTCAATTCTATAAAATTAATTAAAGGCATATTAGTATTCTCACGGCTATCAACTTGTTTGTTTAAGGCTTCCTCATAAATAGACAGATCTTCTTCAGGCAATCCCGTTAATTTTTAAGCAGATATTCCATAAAGTAATCCACTACCCGGGTTGTACAAACGATATAATTTTCGAAAAATGTCTTCAAATGTTAATCGAACCAACTCAGGAGATAAAAAATACAAAAATTTTTATTTAATTTCATTACTAGATATTTTTGTGGTCGATGTAAAAGTACAGATCTACTTCGTTAGTGGATGAAACTGAACGACAAAGAGTGGGTGTTAATAAATACATCAATACTTACTTATAGCTTGTAAATGAGAATTTAGACAAGGAGGGAACGAATTTGTACGGGTATATATATATATATATATATATATATATATATATATATATATATACACTCAACATCGGTCATGCTTCATACTTGAATGGGTGACCGTGGAGAAGTTTAATATACCAGTTTGATTCGAAAGAGCTCTATCTGTTAAGAGTTATATTGAGTTCCTCTTTCACTACCTAACAGTGTTATCGCCAATCCCTTCTTTGGACTAAAATATGTTTATTACTCCCTGTTGGCAGTACTGAATAAGGTAACGTGAGGATGCTTAGTAGAGAATTAGTATTTCTGCCTTAGAAGAATCCCCCCCCCCTTTACTACCTTAGGGATCAATTGTAAGCCCTACAGTAGCTTTTAGTGATACTAATATCTAATCTCTCAGAAATAACGATGCCCGGCAGTAGTGAGGTCAAATAATTCCGGATCGTTCTTGTTTATACTGGTTAAGTATCTTAAGTGGTTTTATGCACCTAATGGTCTCCAAGGATTATCAGAATAACATACAAAAAAGACGTAATATAAGCACAAAACATGACTAAATATAACTAAAAATGAATCGCATACTGTTAAAAGAATAGAATTGGTTTCCATTGCCTTAGATAGGAGCAAACATAACCGAAACAACAGCTGGACCAAAAAAAAAGTACTCATTTCTTTAAAAAGAAAACCAAGAAGAATACTGGTTCACACATTATAATAATAAATAATCTAATAACTACGGTCATATGTTGATTATCGAGAGATGAATTGTTGGTTAATAATGTAATCTAAAGGAAAATATTTACTAATGAGATTTGTCCTTAGTGTGGAGTAAATAGGGGAATATAAATATATGATATTTATTATCCTCTTGAGGATCCAAATTAAACTGCATTTTTGTTTGGGATAATCCAACTCCAACAAAAGATTCTTTGACATGTGTTTTAATTTTCATAGTTATACATAGTGAGTATTCAGCAGGAGACATCAGATGTTTAATATTTGTATATTTATTTGTGATATACTAATAAAGCAACAACGTTGTTAAAACGAGTGTTAAAAAAGTGAATATGAATTTTCATTAAGTTTATTTAAAATATAGACATGATATTACAAAAATAAACTAGTATTTAAATTTGAGTATGAGGATGGACTTAGTAATTACATATATTTTGCCTTGCATTCACTCACAAATTAGTGAAGAGACAAGCAACTTCAATTTAGTTTATTTTAAATTTTTTTCATGGATTAATTTTTTTTTAATTTTTTTTGTTTTACTTTATCTATATTATAGTTATAATCGTTAATAACATAACACTCAATTCAATCTAATAATACAAGAGTGGCGAGGTCGATTCTCGCCTGGGCAACGGAAATTATTTAGTGACGAAATTCATTAAATAACATCCTAAAATCCCACCCTGGCTTGAAAAGGGTGGTAACCTGTAGATAACCCTTCCCAACTAGCCTAAGTTGCAAAAAGTGGACGTTAATAAATAATAATAATAATCCACTTTTTGTGTGGATCAGGTTAGCCATGTGAGTTAAGAGTCGAGAGTTCAAGTATCATCTGGTAATAGGAATTTATTTTGTAATGAACTCATTAATTAAGATCCTCCGTCCACCCTGGCTGGAAAACGACGATAAACCGTATATAACTCGTCCCAATTAGCCTTAGAAGCGGAAATTGGACTTTAATAAATAATATTTAATTATACTTATAATAAACAACGGAACATATCTTCACATAAATGTCTTCTAATAGGGATGTTGTGTTAAGAAAAGCTAGAATCATGTTTCGCGTTTTTTAATCCAACACATGTTACTTACATCCATTGTAAATGTTTGCCGTTTTTATTAATTCTGACCCATTTCCTACAAGTGGTATATTTATTTTAGCTTAGGTGTGCTTATAATTTATTTAAATCGATTAGTTAAAGTAGTTAGAGTTTTATTTCTCAATTTTTAAACCCAATTGGCATGCTTTATTGTGTGTTAAATTAGACCCGTTTTTATAATGTACAATAATGAAACTTGAAAGTAGTAAGTCCAATATAATTTATTAAAAAAATAAAAATTCCCACTGGTCGAAAATAAAATAAAAAAATCCGCTAAGCAGGGGCTGCGTAAACTAAGCAGATTTCCCTTGTGATGTTTAATAATAGATAAACCTACATACTGCTAACACAACACACCGTGAATATTAAGTGAATAAATACAATCGGTAATAAGAAATCTTTCACCTGCCAGCTGGAAGCGACTCAAATGTCACCAAACGGGTCTGCTAACGGCACACCCGAATGAAAAACAATAACTGAAACATATCAGAATATAACATATTCATTTTATTGAAAACAATGTTCCATATATAGTACTGTAATCTATAATGAATCAGAATAACTTTTATCTCAATCAATCAAATTTTAGTAGTCCGAGAATTTAAAAGGGGGTCACAAGAATATATTTGCATCTATCTGGTATAATAAAGGTCTCTGGAAAACAATATTTGGTATTTAAGCTTCAAATTATGTGGTTTAATATATTACAGAGTATTGTTTATGTAGCACGAGTAGAAGAGGGGGTTTACTAAAGGATGGAAACTGAAAAGTACAAATATCTTTGGTTAATATTGAAGATAGAGAATAAATGTATATAATATTATTTATAGTACATTTAATTCCCAATAATATTAATTCTATACACTTTGTCGATCCGACTTACTGTAACGGAGATATTTCGAATTTTAAAATTTCTCCCTTTTCCCCTGATTTCCGATTTCAGCCGTTAACCGATTTTATATATATATATATATATATATATATATATATATATATATATGTTTGTACCGCCCTAGTGGCCGCAATTTTCGATTGATCGTAGCCAAACTTGATATTTAGTCGTTTTATGCAAAAATAAAGATCTAGTTCGTTAACGGCTGAAATCGGGCCTGTGGGAGGGGGGTGGTGTTTATATATATATATATATATATATATATATATATATATATATATATATATATGGATCGATGGACATTTGAAGAACAATTTCAAAAATTGATTCATGAGTTTCCCTTAAGGAAAATCTACTAAACATTAAGAACAAAATAATAAGTCTTTTGATAAATAATAACAAACGGATTGATGCAGAGTTCACATAAAAACGACAAAGCATTAATAGACACAACTGCGAGGGTACGCCATTAATTTTCACACTGAACTAAAAAGTAATTGAGGTTGTTCGCAGTGTACCCACAAGAGCAATTATTTTAGTTTAAACAGTTTCTGGCAACACTGTCACTGAGACCAGGTGGCAGCTAGTAGGGGTTAGGTTAGATTTGTTATTGTGCCGGGCTAAGCTGCTACAGTTGATTAAATCATTTCTACTCGAACTTGCCACAACATTTGAAGTTGCCTGTCTGAGTGAAGTCCTGGCACTTCCGAGTACTCTAGTACTTAGTTAGTGAGGAATAATTGCAAATGCTCCGACATTCGTACAAAGAGTACTGAAGATCTCATCTTTGGCTAACAACTTCGATTAAAACGCTAACAATGGAGTTCATTAGAAGCAGAGTTTGGGGTTTAGTTTGCGGGCAGAAGTTAGATTTATACTGCTGGACTATTCAGAGAGGTGGCAAAGTACGCCTCTCCTAATTGGCAAACTTGGAGAGTAACTTAACCCTTAAAATGCCACAGGAACTTTAACACATGCAATATTACATTTCTCATAAACAATTTTCTCATTGTTCATAAGAAGCATATGCTGTTTTACTTAAATGTAATTGGTGCCATTCTTAAAATTTGGAGTCAATCATGAGCTAACAAAAATACATAGGTTATTTACATGACCAAATGCTTCATATTATGTTACAAACCACACCCTCCATAAAGATCTTAATATCCAATTTGTAAAAGACCTAATTCCCTTAAGATTCTGAAAATTCCTCAGCAGGCTATCCAATCATCCTAATCCAGAAGTCCTAGCCCTTTCCAGTACCACTCATCCATATTCCCCTCCACGGCGCCTCAAGAGTCAATGGCCCTGAGATATCCTATTGAAGTGAAGTGATAGCAGTGGCTATTTTCTTATCAAGTGCCATTCCTCCTTAGCTCTTGACTTCTTTGCCAGGCAGGGAGAGGCTGCTCCTCTCATTGTGGTGAAGGGGTGTAGCTTCTGTCGAGAGTGATGGAAGACTATTGTATTGTACATATCACACATTACCAAATGCATTTAAATGCAGGCTGTAATAGTCTTAATAAAATAAAATAATAATAAAAAAGGATTTACATCATGAAATTCGGATATAGTAGTGTCTGCAATAGTGAAAAACTAAAAATAAAATTATTAGATTTGCATTTATAAAGGAAAGTTAAAACTAATGAGTAACTACTTTTCACCCTATCACTGACAAAGTTACTTATAGAAGACCTCGAAATCCGTTATTTGTAAAAACATTCTTCATTTAATTATTTGAACTTAAATCATGGGTTCTCCTCATACAAGAGCTGTCTTATTACCGATTATTCTAAGGTACCTGAGATTTAGGAAATAAATTTCAGTTAGAAATCATTGCATGACGGCAAATCATAAATATCATGCGGAACTAAGACGTGTCTTGGACTGTCTTTTTAGAGTCAACTAGTAGAATGTTAAATAGATGAATGTTTTACTGTATTTTATTTGAAGTAAATGAGTATTAAACTCTAGGGCTGCGTAAAATAAGCATATTTCCAAGCGTGGATATCCTACTGATCTCTCGACATCTATTCTCCTGTAATAGAAGGCCAATGTAAACAGAACTTTTTATTTCAACTGTGCATAAAATAGTAGTCGCTCGGAAGCAGTCTAAACCACTTTATTAGGAGTGGAGGTTTACTGAAGATGGGAACTAGAAGTTGACAAAATCTTAGTTATGTACAAACCACATTTATTCAAGAATACGTAATTCATAAAACTCCCGTAAACTAACCCGATTTTTCGGGGATGGATGTCATTCATAAAGAAAGAACGGCCCAAAATGTTTTATGGCCTATACATGTGATCACTATGCGTTGTGGGTATCATTGTCTGCTTTGAGCAGAAAAAGTCCTAAATTGTTTTTGAAAATTAGTTTGCATTGTTAATTGAATATAATTTATTCACTAAACCTAATCAACCAAACTGGTTGTGGACAAATGCCCAGAAGATGTATACGTATTTTAAATCAATCGATTAGCAAATTGGTTGAAAAACAAAGCGTTCTGTGCTGTCTCAACTACAATGTTCCGTAATGGAGAAAAAGCGTGGTCATCGTCAGTGTGCAGTGTTCGTACGAAACGCATACGTATTCTTCGCATTGCCCGTCACATTGTCATGCAGTATGTGGACGCGTGTTATATATTGCGTTGAAGAAAAATGGAAGTTTCGGGTGCGTAATAAGGAAAGCCCCAAGTTGCAAATGGGGTAACACCAGTTGGTGTGAGATAAGGAGATGGTTTGTTCCTGTCCGTTGACTTGCGTCGAGACAATGCTTCGCATAATCAGCTGACTGGTCATTCAAAACGTCAGCTTCCAGTCCAAGCGTGACAAATATCGCGCGATCCATCAACGATGACAGAAGTAGTTACGGCCTGACACCTGTTAATATTCATCACTTGCCTTACGTACAGTTCTTTCTTTTAGATGTACCTGCGTTATCGCCTGTGCTGAGATGAAGAAGACTACAGTGCAACGGACTCAAGGGACAATATGGTTACAAGGAAGCTTCAAGTATATTATCAGGAATTGTATACGTGCTGATAACATTAAGGCAATATGAGTGAAGTGAAAGACTGATAACAACAGTGAGTTACGGTATAACAGTTTATTTCTTAAATTTATTCTACCTTTATACACCCATGAAAACTATTATATAATTCAACTAGCTCAGATACCTGGCTTCGCCCGGGAATTTATTTGAGGCTGGATGGTGATGGTATTTTTTTGGCAGGGCTTTACTTTGCACAATATTTTGACATTTACCCTTCCCAGTGTTTAGGGTTAATACTCGTCGTATCTGTGTATTTGTTAATAATAAAGTTAATTTTTTATGTAACACTTCACTGTCCCCCATATTGCCATATTTCCCGTTTCCTGTGCATTATTCATTGATTTAAATTATTTAGGATAAAATATTATAATAATATATTATAATTTGAATTAATTTTTCCAGGTGAGGGACCTGGTAGTTCATTTTGAAAAGAATTGTTGTGCAAATTTCTCTAAATAACAAAATAAACCACTTTTGTTATGTGCATATTTGCCGAAACCCCAATAGGAAAAGAAATATCACTATTTTTAATTTCAGGCCTCCCTTGTAACCCCCACTCCTGCCCGTCCCTAGAAATGTTAGTATGGCTCATTATAAGGAAGGCGTTAGTGCTAATACACATACCGAGTGTTTTATTTAGTTCGGTTAAGTCTTTTTTGCCAAATAAAATTGTTGACTCCCGCTATAATTTTTAGCACATAACGCCTTTATACTTCAGTATACGACGATAGTGTATACAACAAAAGTTTCTCTAAATAACGAAATAAACAACTTCTGTTATGTGCATATTTGCCGAAACACCAATAGGAAACAAATATCACTATATTTAATTTCAGGCCTCTCTTATAACCCCCACTCCTGCCCGTCCCTAGAAATGTTGGTATGGCTTATTATAAGGAAGGCGTTAGTGGTAATACATATACCGAGTTTTATTTATTTCAGTGGGTCGTTTGTCCCAAATAAAATTGTTCACTTCCGCTATAGGTTTTAGCGTATATCTCGTTTATAATTCGGTATACGAAAAACGTGTATATAACAAAAGTTACTCTAAATAACAAAATAAACACCTTTTGTTATGTGCATATTTGCCGAAAAACCAATAGAAAACGAAATATCGATATTTTTAATTTCAGGCTTCCCTTATAACCCCCACTCCTGTTCGTCTCAGAGAAAATTAATATAACCTAAAGTCTAAGTTGGGATAGTAGTAATATACATATCAAGTTTCATAAAATTCGGTTCAGCCGTTTATGCGTGAAAAGGTAACAAACAAACAAACAAACAAACATACACGAAAGAAACAAAATGCAGATATGGTGTCTATGACATGTGAAACGAAAAGTTATCGTGAAATTTCGCGAAAAAAATCAATGTACAGACAAAGGTTACAATTTTATATATATATAGATTAAGAAAACGACAGGGGTTGCCCAATGTCACTAAATGGATACCAAAAACTGGTCTAGCCAATCCATGTTTATGTGTATATATGTACATGCGTTAAAAATGTAAATGAAAGATCATACAATTTGCTTTATACAATTTCCAAAAGATTACTTTAAAAGAGAGGGTCTCCCAACTTAAAATTTGATGTAAAAAGTCATTGATTTAAACACGTTAAGGCTGAAATTGGAACAAGGCGGTGGAAGGATCTAGAAAAGGGAATTTTGAAATATCTCCTTTAATATACATCAAATCGGAAATAGTATAAAACCAATCTTAATGAAAATCTAATGTTCAGAACACTAGCTTGAGAAGAAGTTGTTCTTGCTCGTTTGAGACATGTCCGTTCACGGGAAATACATCATGACTAGGACTGAACAATACTGTATTACACAACTAACTATCAAACACATACTTGCAGACTGCAGACTAATAACCGACAAGAACTTACCCACCAACCTATCTGAACTAATACACGACAACAGCCCATACTTTACGAGAATAATGCAAACGCCTCCAAGAGACACTACTTTTCAACCAAATTTAACATAGGGCCGTAGACTTAAAGAATTAGCTTTCCACTCCCATTAATATTCACTGGAGAAAACTTAACCGTGCTGTACCTACGGCAGTTGATATTTTAAAATATATTTTTTTTGTTTCATAATAAGGTGGCTATACCAACTTTTGTTTTTATAATATGAATCTAAATAAATAAATAATTTTCTATAATTAGTGTTATAGTACATTTCTCAGGGGCAGACATGTGAGTTAAAGTGTTGACCTAAATCTCACACGGTAAACCTCAAGTGGCGAGTTCGATTGTCACCTGGGCAAATAGGAATTTATTAAGTTAGGAACTAATTGAATAAAATCCTTAATCCAACCCCGGCTAGAAAAGGGAGGTAACCAGTAGACAACCCGCCCCAGTTAGCCATAGTTTCATAAAGTGGTCGTTAATAAATAAATAAATATATTTTCTTCATATTATTTTGGTGTGTGTTCAAATTCAAACCTTCAACAGAAGGTTGCGTGTTCAAATCACGTCGGGGTCACCACTTTTGTGTGGGTAATGTGTAGAATAATAAGAGAGAATTAAACAAAACAATTTAATAAATGTATCAACAATTTACTATGTTTTTGGGGCAGTTTCGCACGAGGCACTGACTCGTTGTATTGTTATTCTTCTAACCTCGATGAACAGGTTATGCACGCAGTGTTGCCACTAGCCCGCTCTCCCTACCGACTCACTATTAAATTTTAAAGCAGGGGGGCCCCCGGTGACAGCTAGACCAAAGTTTATGTAACTGTGACATCATTATATATTCCTTATATTACATATCTTTAATATTATCTGAGATATTCACATTATTTAGCTTTCAGCATTCGGAGTTGGTTATGCGACTATGTCATTTAGAAGTAACATTTATTCCTAGCAGGAATAACGTAACAATTTCCATTGCAGCCGTACGTCACCAGGAGTCAATTTTGTCGTTGTTGTAATGGTGGCTGCTGCAAGGACGATTACATGTGGCTGGCGAGGGGCCTAAATGAGAGATGGTTTGACACCGAGGGAAAGTGCGCCAAACTAATGATGGCGATGAACAACAAAACCCATGCATCCCGGCGAAAGCTGCAGCACTTCCTCTCGCCATTAGCCACCTTTGTCCGTCCGTGTCTTTAAAGGCAGTACCGTTCAGGGAACTATCTTACTCAGATGATTCCTATAGAAGCTGGACGATATTTTAATATGAGTTCTTATGGTGATTCGTTGGAGATAGAGGGTTTGACAGAAGTAGGCGAGCATGCAACAGAACCCGGGCGTGATGAAATGGTATTGAAGTAAGTTAATGGGCAGGGTAAGGGTCACGAAGAGATAAGAATAATTTTAAAACAAAGCAATCATAATAATCTCCGTCACGCAGGGGATGCGTGAACTGAGCAGATCTCCCACTTTGAGGTTTACAATAGCTAAATACACATGCAGGTAACACTACCGTGAATTTTCAGTCAATTTACAATACAAGTTAATAATCTCTACTACGGAAAGCGGCCGAATTGTAAACAAACGGGTCACCCAACCTAGTAGTCGTCAATAGATAGATAGAACGGAAAGACAAACAATTAATGAAATATATCGGAATATACCCCATTAATTTTATTGAAAACAATTTATTAAAGCTACTGCTGTAATTTGTAACGAATCAGAATCAGTTTTATCTCAATCACTCAAATTTTAGTAATCCAAAACAAAAGAATCTCATAATGTAAAAGTTCGATTAAAACTTTTTAAGTTTTATGCACATTGTAAGGAGCACAACCACCATGCTGGAGACCACCGGATAAAATTAATTCATAGTGATGTTAGGGGTTATCTGATGGACATGGTGGAGGCTATGGAAATAAAACTTGAAAAAGCCATAAATAAAGGCAATGTAAATGTGCAGACTGACACAAACGCGTCTCTCATGTCCAGACTTGTCTCTGCCCCCTCCCTAGCGGCTTGGAACGATCCCCTTGGCCTCAGTGCATCGGCAGGGTTTAGCCTAGTAGCAAGTCTATAGGATTGCCCTACGCTCTGACGGTAATTTTTTGCTTATAATATTATTTTAATGTTGAAATAGTAATTATGCATTTGTTATATTTTAATTGTAAATGTGTTTTTAAGTTAGGTGTTATTGTTGTAAAGAATTTTTATAATGTTATAGACGTTTTTGTTATATGACTAATTATGTAAAATATTTTTAACAACTGATTTTTAGACTCCTAATTATGGCGTTACATTGTTTTGTAGCTCTGAGGATGGGGATTTAGTCCCCGAAAGCGCTCAGCGTTTATAAGAAATAAAATTGTGAGGAGCCATAAAAAAGTTTTTGTGATTAACCATTCATCACCCTCACCACCAGCTATAAATAAATATGATTAAAACAATATTTGCTATTTAACTTCAAACACCGTGGTTTATGATATAACAGATTATTGTTTATGTAACATGGGTAGAAGTTGGGGTTTACTGAAGGCTGAAAACTGAAAAATGCGAATATTTCGGTTAATATTCAAGATATAGATTAAATATATATATATATATATATATATATATATATATATATATAAAACAATAATTATAGTACATTTAATTTACAATAAGGTTCCTATTATACACTTTTTCGATCCGACTTATAGTAAGGGAGATATTTCGAATCTTCAAAATTCTTCCTCTCTAAACACCCTCTCCCACTAGTTCTATTTCAGCTGTTAACAAACTTGATCTTTCGTTTCACACAAAAACGACTAAATATCGAGCTTGGTAAAATTGCCGATAGAGCGGTAACAGACAAATATGTAGATAGATTTATATATATATTTATAAACACACAGTTATGAACGGATTTTCGTCATCTACTTATTCGGTAGGATCGATGGACATTTGAAGAAAAAATTTGAAAGTTGCGACATGAGTACGACTTTAATAGCTGATTTCCCGTATAGGGAATCTGCTAAATTGAGCGAAATACTAGCTTGAAATGAATTACATGAAATGTATGGATTCCCTTGTTAATAAAAATAATTCATTAGCACCATTGACTGATGCCATACATTTTTAATTATTTGTAATTATGTCGTGAAAAATACAAGAGACTTCTACAAATGAATGTAACTGCATATTAAAAGCAAAATACACAGAGATGTGACTAGCATGATTAGAAAGAGAGTTAAATCGTTACATCATATAACGGAATCAATTGAGCCGTTGATTTTGCATATAATGTGGAACAATTACTGTATAGCTCTTTACTGTATTATTAAAAAGCTAGGAAGCTGGCTGTTAAAAATAAATAAAGCTGCCTATTAAAGAATAAAGAATAAATAGTTAATTGTTACGCTGGCGGAAGTAAGTGGCGTTAATAGAAGAATTAATCCACTCACTTATTGTGTAAATTAACCTAACAGTTATAAATGAGTGACAGCTGATATGACGTTACGCCAATTTCAAGTAGAGATAAGAAATACTTTGCACTTAGTTAAGTACCTAATCATGTAATTTCTACCAATCAGCTATTACTAGAAGCTCACCACTGCTACCAACTAAACTCTGCTACCAACTACTGAAACAATCAGACGAAGGGAAACGCAATGGATTTCAGTTGCTTTCAGGTTGGGACTTCATATGGAAGTGCTGAGTGAACTTTCAGGAATTAATAATATAAGCGTTTGAACTATAAGTATATCATAATTGTATTCCAGCCTTGATCCACTAACTATAGTTGCAGAAATTCGGCTCTAAAGTTAGAGATAGAAATCATGACACGTGGAACGATCAAATAAGAGAACATTTTCTATTGATGAACGATAAAGATGAGAATGGACATATACAGTATATGGGCTCGTCAATAATGAACTAGTAGAGACACTTGAACAATAGCAATAGTATTATTTATGCATAGGATTATTTATTATATTAATTATAATAAATATTAGATCATTCTACTCTTTCTCAATGCCAACTGCCATGTTAGCTCACATTACCCTGTTCTAGATTATTCGTAGTATTTACGGGCTGTCCCTTATAATATTAGTCCCATTTAGTACTTCTAAGACTAAAGGTCACTTTTCTTCAATTTCCTTAGTATGTCTAAAATCATTTCATCATCTCCAAACCGACTTTCTGCTCCAGCGGTCTTCACGTCATGCTTCACTATACTAATTTTCGGTAGCTCTACGGCACTCTTCTTCAGGTTATTCATCGCCACTATTGACGGGTCGCAGTCCGGCTCTAAGATGACTAGTAAATTTTCTCAGTCCATGACAATCCACTGTAGTATGTTCACGAATCCATTTTTTTTTGTTATAATATTACTATGATTAATAGGTTGCGGGTAGGAGAGGGGGGGGGTTATTGGAGACTGAAAACAAAAAACTACAAATAAGTCGCTTAATAATTGAGTTACAAAAATAAACTAGTCTAGAACAAATGTAAAGCTTCAATAGCTTAACAAGATTGGTTCTTTAACATTTTACGATAAGAATCATAATAAGTGATATATTTTGAATTTTCAAAATATCTCCCTATAAACTCACACTATTCCACCTCCAATTTCAGCCATTAACTAATATGATCTTTAGTGTGTAATGATACTGTTAAATATCGAGTATAGTATAAAAGAAATAAATATTTTCAATTCAGGTCCGCAAAATCTTAATTCATGACGCCATTACACTGTAAACATTCAATGTGGTTCATGATATAACAACAGATTTCTAACCTAACGCTTCCTGTCGGCAGGTTATTGAAATTGGATGAACCATTTCTTATTTCCGTTTGTATTTATTCACGGTGGTGTTGTGTTACCAGTATGTAGATTTATCTATTACTAAATTTCGCGAGGGAAATCTGCTTAGTTTACGCTGCCCCTGCGTGACGGACTTTTTGCTAATATGTCATGAGCTCCGTTAATATCAAAGATGGAGAATAAATGCATATATCAGTATGTATAGTACATTCCATTTGCAATAAGATTGGTTCGGTACAATTTTTCGATCCGACGCATAATAACAGAGATTTGAGAATTTTCTAAATCCCCCTCCCTTGAAGAATGTTTTACACAAAACGTTTAAAAATCGAGTTTGGTAACGATCGAACAAAAAATACGACTGCTAGAACGGTAACAGAGAAGAATACATCTCTCTCTCTCTCTCTCTCTCCCTCGCTCTCTCTCTCTCTCTCTCTCTCTCTCTCTCTCTCTATATATATATATATATATATATATATATATATATATATATATATATAGTTTTGAACGGACCTTTCATCATATCCTGAGTAGGATCAATGGACATTTCAGGATTTTCATTTTTTTCAAAAATCGCGTCATATGTACGACCTCTATAGCTATTTTCCCTTTCGGGAAATCTGCTGAAAGTAATAAATGTTTTAGTTCAAAGCAGTAACTATTGACAAGAAATGCATATTTTTTTCCATCGATCGTATGATTAATCAAATCATATTCTCATAACCAGGTAAGGAAATGAATGTTACAACAGTTCATGAAGGATTCCGAAACACATAATAACGGCCCAGTTCTTGCATAGGGGATTTTTTTTCGGCAGGACGATGTTAAGGAGTATCTATAAATCTTTGGTTGCATTCCTCAGAGATAAGCCTTGTCCTGATTAGGGGCGTAGATAAACATAAATTGGCTGATTACAGAAGCGCATCTTTCCCTTCCAGTGGAAGCAGGCCTAAGGTATTAATTAATTCAGAAGAGGCGAATAGAGTAACGAGGAGTATTTGTTAAGAGTTGTTTCGCCATCCTGAGGTTTGCGCGAATTAAGTCACACCGTTTGGGTGGGGAAGGACCCAACTCCAGGCTGGGGTATGGACTATCATTCTAGCCGCAAGAAACTATGGGAACTCTAGCTCTTCATGGGAAACACTATGAAATTTCAACTTAACGATACCCTCGTAAAGTGTTTCGTACATTTTTTACATAACTGTTATTTTTTTTCTCTTATTTACTTATCAACATTTTTATTAGTCAAGGTGATACCGATTAAACTACATCGCTTAAAATGCCTTGTTGACTTTAAAAAAAGTCCGTCACGCTGTGACTGCGTTAACTAAACAGATTTTCTAAGTGATGTTTTACAACAGATTAATCTATATACCGCTGACACAATACCACTGTGAATATTAAGTGAATAAATACAAACGGTCTTTCAGTCATCATTATCATACTCTTGACGGGAAGCGTCTGAAATGTAAACAAACAGGTCTGCCAACCTCAAAGAAAAACTATTCCTGAAATATATCATAATATAACATATTAGTCTTGCTGAAAACAATTTACTATATCTAGTACTGTAATTCATAATGAATAAGAATTTTTATCTCAAACAATCGAATTTTAGAAGTTCAAGAACTAATGACGGGTGGGGGGGGGGAATCAGAATATACATGCATGAATCTGGTATATTAATGGTCTCTAGAAAATAATATTTGTTATTTAAGCTTTGAATAATATGGTTTATTATATAACAGAGTATTGTTTATGTAACTCGAGCAGAAGTAGGGGTTTGCTTAAGGCTGAAAACTGAAAAATCCAAATTTCTCGGTTAATATTCAAGATTGAGAATAAATTGAATTTACTAGGATTGTTTCTGTACAATGTTTCAATCCGACGTATAGTAACGGAAATATTTTGAATTTTTGAAAATTTTAACCATTAATGAACTTGATCTTTCATTTTACATATAAACGATTAAACATCGAGTTTGGTATCGATATAGCAAAAATTTCGACCTCTTGAGCGTTAACAGATAAATATATGTATAGATCATTAAGGGATCCGATATATCTGCTAAAATGCGAATATATCTATTAGTAATCAACAAAAGGAATTTTTTTTTTCGAATAGGACGTCAATAGCTGATTTCCCGTAGAGGAAATCTGGTAAACTGTAATTACACAAAACGAGCAATAAATGGACTACAACAAACGGGATCCTACTTGTAATGAGAATAAAAAGAAATTCCCTCAAATGGAAAATAGCTAGTCGTAATTCTTGTGGACCAATGGTAAAGGCAGTACATCAAATAAAAATGGATGATTAGGGATTTAGAGTGGGAGGGAGATTCGAAAATTGAAAGTTCTCCGCTATTATGATTCAGATCGTAAAATTTTATAGAACTTATCTTGTTAAACTATTGATGCTCTACAAATGCTGTTCTTTGCATTTTTTCTTAACTCAAATATTAGGCTAGTAATTCCTCCTTACTGGTTTTCAGTCTGAATATGGCATGGGAAGCGATAACTAGTGTGTCATACCATCAACTGGAAAATGTGTTAAGTCAACGCAACCCTTGCGTTACGGATTTTTTCTTATTTCGTCACACGATTAAAAATTTTGTTCCCGGATATTGAAGTCCAAATGCCGAAACCCTTACCTTTCTAGCGAAGCAATGAAAACATTTTCTACGGTTGTAATTTACGATTTGGACAACAAAGACATCATTATTATAGGCTCATCAGTTTGTGATTACAGACGGAGGTATAATACAAGAGGAACAGCCCTGACCTCTGACACCTAGCGCTGACCTCTACGGAGCCGAATTTCTTTGGCGCAGTTCATGATCGTGGGTAATAAAGATGGCGGAACTCCCGGCAATACCCTTCAACGGCTCAGCTGGGGTCTTCACACTCTAACCGGTTTCTGAGATCCTTTCTTCCCTCGAACCAATCACGGTCAAGGACGCTGTTTTCCTTGGAACTACAAATGATACGAAGTCTCCAAGTAGACGTACTATTGGAAGTCAAAGGATCCGAAGACTATGAATATTCTGTCACGCAAGGGCTTCGCAAACTAAGCACATTTCCCTCCCCTGGCATTGCCACAGAGGTGAACTGAGCTGAACATAATTTTGGTAACAAACTTCTCAAGATTCTCATGAAAACGAGACTTGCAACTTATGTTCCTCGTGAGATGTAATAGCTTAAAGTTGATACCAAATGATAATTGGGTTTACTGGAGTCACAAATAAAATCAAATTCTAATAAATATCCTAATCTTGTGTGCCTGGACATTTATGTTGAAGCAAGATTACATTAGCTCTTCCGAACTTTCAATGAGTCCACCGTGTGAAATTTATAACCTTTGCCAAGGCCTGCAATGAAATGGGTTTATTTATATTAAATGTTATCACAGCATAATAGGACACGTCATTTGTTTTTCTATAAACAATTTTCTAATATTATGACAATATAATTCTTTAAACATTATTGGAGTTACATTTATTTATGTATTTATTCGTTAAAAAATTAGATCAAATTCTAAGAATACATAGTATAAAATTCATAAATTCAAATAATTATATACAATAAATTAGTTTCATTAACAATCTCAATACAACACTAAATATGTACAATCTTTTTACAACTCTAAAACATATATTATTTTATTAGTTGGAATGCAAGTTTATTAAAGGATAACAAGCTTTATAAATGATGATTCCCACCTTATAAAGACAATGTATCTAATCACAAATTATTTTAGACCGATATTTGAGACAAATATTTAGTAGTTTTATTTAATAATTGAACATTTTTGAAAGTATTCATCTTGTGTATAAAAGCATCCATCATTCAAGAAGTTCATTGATTTATTTTTAAACATAGAACATTTTTTTAATAGATTTGATATATTCGGGCAGAGCGTTAATGAGATTTACTCCTTAAAATGATAAGTTTTTTTCGAAATATTTATGTTTGTGCTGGGGTCTTGAAGCACACTCATGTATTTTGTTTTATGATTTTGTGTTATGCTTTTTTTTTAAAAAACAAAAAACAAGTTCCTGATTTGTTTCACTCATAATATATATTGAAGGAAAAGTCATTATTTTTTGCTCCTTAAAAAGATGACGAAAGGAGTTTCTCTACTTTATTTTATATATAAACCTTATTGTTCTCTTTACCACCATACGTTAACTACTGTGGAAATATCCATAGTATATTAATAATAAAGTATTCATTGGAAGATATTTTTAATACATTTTAAGAAGCAAAGCGAATTTAGGTATTTACTCAATTCTTCAATATGAACGAAGCAGTCAAGGCGTTTGTCCAAAGTCAATCCTTAAAACTTTATCATGAAAACTGATAAGATGGCATGATTATTAATTCAGATCAGTCCAGAAGAGTGTGATCATTGTTTACCGAAATATAGAATATTGGTGACCGACACGTTCATAGCTTGTTAGCCGTTAACGAATCAGACAATGCTTTAATAGTAACAGAGCCATCTTGTTTCAGTTTTTCTGGGGCAGTGCATTTCATAATAATACTGGTCATCAGCTTAATGAATAGATTTATAGTATATTACTATATTTATAGTTTATATATTAAAAAAAATAGTAATGGACCTAATATTGAACCTTGGGGAACACCACATGCAATTGTTTGCCATTCTGAAATAATCTTATATCCACTGATATAGTCAACTTCTACTTTCTGTCTACGGTTACAGAGAAAAAAGTGAAAATTTTCATGAACAAATGCCACTTATTCCATAATATTCTAAATTACTCAGTAGTATTTCATGATCTACTAAGTCAAAAGCCTTTGTTAAATCGGCAAATATTCCAATTCGCTCAGATTTCTTTCAGAGAATGAATTAAATCCTCCAGAAAATCAATATTACACATAGGTTTATCATCATATAGATTTAATTGAATAATTTTTTTATTGATACTTGTTTTTTTTATATAATTTATAAGAGATGAATGAATGTACGTTGTTTATATTAGTTTTCAATAATCGGCTTGGAGGAGGATATTAATTTTATTATGTGTGTGTGTGTGTGTGTGTGTGTGTGTGTGTGTGTACAGTATTTTTAACATTTTATTTTGATCAATAGGAATATGGTTCTTACTTAAATTTCAAACAAAATGAAATTCTTTAAGTAATAAAATACAGCATAAAAAGTCAAGTAGACACTGAACGCGCACTATAAAGAAATGATTCAATGCTTCAATAATGAAGAGAAGTCACCTTCATCAACAGTCGCTCATGGAGCTTTTATTTTGCTCTTAAATTCCCTTCAGCCTCTGTTGGAGAAAGAGCAGCGTAAAACAGATATTAAAGTTGAGAAAGAAATGCGCCATAAATAAGGGAGATCACGTAAAGATGTCAGCATAAATCCTTCGACAAATATTACTTGAAATGAAGAAGTGCCAGGGAAAGAGCGCTCCCCATTCTTTTTGCTTTTTCCACAATTCATACTTCGTGACTGGTATAAAGCAGGGCTCAAGGTTACTTTTCGACAGGGATTTCTGTCGAATCTATTTACGGTTTTGCTCTCATTACCATGACAAATTGTTGCTGCAAATATGATTTATGAATAACTTTCTAGGAATATTTTAGGAAGTGAACTTTTATAAATTTTGTACTCTCAATTCACTACAACCCGTTTAGGACCTTGATTTCTATATAGCACGGCCTTCCCGATGCTTGGGATTTTCCTTGAATTCAACTATTCACTTTTTATTGATTTATCATTTATAATTTTAAGTTCTGAATTACTTGATTTATATATGATATACTAGTCTCAATATTTAACCTTTTTATATAAAACTAAATATTATAATAGTTACTGCCTGAAATTAGCGTGGGAAAAGAGGGGGGAATTGAAAATTCGAAGTATCTCCGTAATTATATATATAAAATAGTAACCTCTGTCTGTACGTTGATTTTTTTCGCGAAATTTCACGATAACTTTTCGTTTCACATGTCATAGACACCATAACTGCATTTTGTTTCTTTCGTGTGTGTTTGTTTGTTTGCTTGTTACCTTTTCACGCATAAACGGCTGAACGAAACTTTATGAAACTTGCTACTACTACTACTTACTACTAACCTAACTTAGACTTTAGGCTATATTAATATCCTCTGAGACGAACAGGAGTGGGGGCTATAAGGGAAGCCAGAAAATAAAAATAGCGATATTTCGTTTCCTATTGGTTTTTCGGCAAGTATTAACATAACAAAAGTTGTTTATTTTGTTAATTAGAGTAACTTTTGTTATATACACTTTTTTCGTATACCGAATTATAAACGAGATATACGCTAAAACCTATAGCGGAAGTGAACAATTTTATTTGGGACAAAAGACCCAACCGAAATAAATAAAACTCGGTATGTGTATTAGCACTAACGCTTTCATTTTAACAAGCCATACCAACATTTCTAGGGACGGGCAGGAGTGGGGGTTGTAAGGGAGGCCTGAATTTAAAAATAGCGCTATTTCGTTTTCTATTCGTTTTGCGGCAAATATAAACATAATAAAAGTTGTTTATTTTGTTATTTTGAGTAACCTTTGTGGTATTCATTTTCGTCTTTTAACAAAGTATAAACGAGATATCCACTATAAACTAAAGCGGGAGTCAACTATTTCATTGGGCTCTAACGATTAAACCGAACTTAAAAAAGGTCGGTATGTCAATTAGCATTAATTCTTCCATGATTATAAGGTATATTTCAATTTTTAGGTTAGAACGGGAGTGGGGGTTATACGGGAGGCCTGAAATAAAAATTCGCGATATTTCATTGTCTATTTGTTTTTCGACAAACATGCACATAACAAAAGCTGATTACTTTGATATTTAGATTAACTTTTGTCTTATACATTTCTCCAGGAACAATGTGAGGAGCAAGTAATTTTCGTAGAAATATTGATATGCTCAACAATTCATTCCAATTTGAACTATGAGATACCTCTCCTGGAAAAATTAATTCAAATCTATGTTAATATTTATTTATTTATTATCCTTAATAACTGAAATCTATGCATAATGCACAGGAGACGGGAAATATGACAATTTGGAGGACAGTGAAGACTTACATAAAAAATTAATTTTATTATTAACAAATGTCAACAACGGGTATTAACCCTGAACACTGGGACGGGCAAATGTCAAAATATTGTTCAAAGTAAAGCCTTGCCAAAAAAATTCCATCACCATTCAGCCTCAAATCAATTTCCGGGCGAAGCCGGGTATCTCAGCTAGTATATATATATATATATATATATATATATATATATATATATATGATGTATATATTTCCATTCACTTGTCTGTTAACGCTCTCGCGTTTGCAATTTTTGTCTGATCGTTACCCAACTCGATATTTAAACGTTTTATGTAAAAATGGAAACAAGTTCGTTAACGGCAAAATCGGACCTTTGGAAGGGGGGGGGGTTAGCCGTTAACGAACTTGTTTTCATTTTCTAGGAGCATCGAAAAATTGTCAATCAATCGTATTTCAAATGTAATATTCTATAAATGTTGTTATATACGGTTTTTCATTATCTTCATTACTAACCAAGATATTTGCATTTTTTAGACTTCGGTGTTTTGTAAACCCCCACTCTCACTCATGTCATATTAACAATAACCTGTTGTATTATGACGCACTTCATTTGGAGACTAAATACCAAATATTGTTCTTATTGAACTTTTACGTTATAAGGTAAATACACGTACGTGATAAATGTGGGAAATCTGCTTAGTTAATGCAGCCCCTGCGAGTTGGACATCTTATTTCTATTTGCTTTTAGTCTTCAACTCACTTCTAAATATCTAATTTTACTTTGAGTTGCTGAGTCACATATCATTTCCAACTTCCATCCCAATGTATGTGCAAAGGCTTCTTAATACGGAAGAAATAGAGGATAGGAATATGGAATAAAATCCTAAAAAAATGGAATGGATTCAAATTCCTGCACGTGAAAAGTCTGCTTAGTTTGCGCTGGACCTTTGTGGCGGTCTTTATACAAATACTAGCTCAGATACCCGGCTTCCCTCGGGAATTCATTTGAGGCTGAATGGTGATGGTATTTTTTTGGCAAGGCTTTACTTTGCACAATATTTTGAAATTTACCCGTCCCAGTGTTTAGTTTAAATACCCGTCGTTTCTGTGGATTTTTTAATAATAAAATTATTTTTTTATGCAAGACTTCACTGTTCTCCAATTTGTCATATTTCCGGTTTCCTGTGCATTATGCATAGATTTGAATTATTAAGCACAAAATAGTAACATACATTTGAATTAGTTTTTCCCGGTGAGGTACCTTGTAGTTCCAACGAATTGTTGAGCAAATATCACTAAATAATAAAATAAACAACCTTTGTTTTGTACATATTTGCCGAAACCCCAATAGGAAACGAAATATCACTATTTTTAATTTCAGGCCTCCCTTATAACCCCCACTCCTGCCCGTCCCTAGAAATGTTAGTATGACTAATTATAAGGAATACGTTAGTGCTAATTTACATACCGAGTTTGGTTTAGCTCGGTTGAGTCTTTTGTGCCAAATAAAATTGTTGACTTCTGCTAACACTTTTTGGCGTATAACGCCTTTATAATTAGGTATACGACAAAAGTGCATACGACAAAAGTTTCTCTAAAAAACAAAATAAACAACTTTTGTTATTTGCATATTTGCCAAAACCCCCAATAGGAAACGAAATATCACTATTTTTAATTTCAGGCCTCCCTTATAACCCCCACTCCTGCCCGTCCCTAGAAATGTTAGAATGGCTTATTATAAGGAAGACGTTAGTGTCAATTCACATACCGAGTTTGGTTTAGTTCGGTTGAGTCTTTTGTGCCAAATAAAATTGTTGACTTCTGCTATCACTTTTTATCGTATAACGCTTTTATAATTAGGTATACGACAAAAGTGTATATGACAAAAGTTTCTCTAAGTAACAAATTAAACAACTTTTGTTATGTGCATATTTGCCAAATCTCCAATAGGAAACGAAATATCACTATTTTTAATTTCAGGCCTCCTGTATAACCCCCATTTCTATTCGTCTCAGAGAATACTAACATAGCCTAAAGTCTAAGTTGGGTTAGTAGTAATACACATACCAAGTTTCATAAAATTCGGTTCAGCCGTTTATGCGTGAAAAGGTAACAAACAAACAAACATACATGAAAGAAACAAAATGCAGTTATGGTGTCTATGACATGTGAAACGAAAAGTAATCTTGAAATTTCGCGAAAAAAATCAATGTACAGACAGAGGTTACAATTATATATATATATATATATATATATATATATATATATATATATATATATATAGAGAGAGAGATTATCAGCTCTGAGCAAGCCTTCAGCAATTATTGATGCCCAGGTCTGGGCCTTCCTCTCCTTCTTCCACCTGTGTATATATATATATATATATATATATATATATATATATATATATATATATATATATATATACATCGGCAATATACAGAGTTACATTATCACTGCATAAGGGTGTCAAAATGCTTCTGAAGCTCCTTTTGTGTTCCTCTTTTACGGTTCCAAATATTTTTCCGTGCTGTTCTTTGCCAGACCGTCGGCATTCACCAGTCGCTCTTTGGGAGAGTCAATGTCTCACTGTCCTACGTGACCAGGGGCTTAATGGCCGTTGTTTATATCAAATAAAATAGTCAACCAGGATAATAAAATTTAACAAGCTAAAGTTTCAACATAAATGATGGTATTTTAATGTGATTATTGCGGAGAGTAAAAATGTTCTTTCCAATGACTGTAATCATGACCTAAAAATACATTCCCGATGTCGAATGAAACAAGGTCAAACTGTAGACCTAATAAAAGTTCAAATTGATTTAATATTTGATATTAAATAAAATTCGTGCACAGAGTCCCCAAAAATAGCCTGAAAATAATCACATTCAAATAATCTGAAAACAAACAGATTGATTAAGCGAAATTGAGAAAAGAATATTATTATTAAGAAAATGTGTTTTTAAATAATCATTGTTTAAAATAACTGCATAAACTTCATTAGGTTTTTTAAAAAAAGTACTTAATAATATTATTTAATGCAATTAATATTTATGATTAATAGTTATATCTCAAGAACATACGAAAAAGTTTAAAAAAAAAATTTATTAACGTCCACGTTGTGCTACTAAGGATAATTGTGACGGGTTACCTACAAGGTATCACTATTTTCTAGTCGGGGTGGACTAAGGATTTTATTTAATGAGTTTGCCACTAATATAGTCCTATTGAACCTTAGTCTACTCTATGTTTGCCATGTGAGATTAAGACCAACGGCTTAACTCACCTAGCTAATCTAAGAACCAGAAAAGGCTAAAATAATAGCTGACAAAGTATAGAGGAGATTGCGAAATTTCAAATGTCTCCATACTGTTAACAAATGTCATTAGAAAAATGTTGGCCTAAAATTACTGTTACCAAACTTTGTATTAAATATTGAAGAGTTGTAAGTTCCTTTAAGTATTTCGAACTCTTCAATATTTAGTATGAAGTTTACTATCAACTATTTAACTATTATCACTAATACATTTTCTTGAAGAAGTATTAAATTGTATATATTTTTACATGGAATGGTTATAATATAAGCCAAAACGTAAATTTCGCAGTTTTTAAGTACTGTTAGAAAGTAGAAATATTCAGGTATATTCTATATGTTGTTCGACTGCTCTGAAACTATTACTGTTTATTGATCTGAGTGGGACCTGGCCGTGGTGTAATCTATAGTCCACCTAGATTAATTTCGTGGATTACTCCATAAATTTACTTTAGGTCTAAAGTTCACTCCGTCACCTCGTTACAGAATCAACATATTGGGGCAATTGAGCAACTGAGCAACTGCTCCGATAAACGAGAAACAATCTTTGGTCTGTGCCATATAATGGCAGAGAATTTTTCCTTTTGACTTCTGACAAAATCAATGTTTCCATTTGTATTGACTTTCAAATTATTTAATTGATGTTATTATTTAACTATTTTGTTTATGACACCTGAGGCATAATAAAGGCTTCTTTTCATTCTTTTATTAAGTGTAGGAATATTATAAATAATGAAAAAAACAAACAAAAAAACTGCGCTGTTTCAATACGATGAAAAATAATATAATGGCTTAATATGACGAAATTATTTTCATAAATTAACAATATATTGGGAGCTATATTAGATCCACCATTAACCAAATTTCACAACTAGGAAATGGATTTAGCAACAAGAGAGACACAGAATGGCTGTGTTATTTGAAAGGATATCCATTCTGAAATGTGTTCTGTATGGCTTCCCAATAGACTTTCATATTCGCCTTTATCAATAGACTCATCTCGGAGGAGAGTAAAAACTCTTGAGCACGAACAATCAGGTCCTCGCTTCCTTTCTTGTCCGGGGCACTGTCCGTGCGGCGAGTTGACGCAATATCATCATCTCGATACCTCCTCCTCGGAGGTGAAAAGCAATAAGCAAACACGCTACACAATATGCCTCTCTCGGGGGGACTTATTGATTGACGAAATTCAAGAGTGTCAAATGAAAGTCCCTTGTCGCGTTGAGCCTTTGTGCACGCCCTCAAAAGGCCCGACTCATTGACCCAGCCCGTTACGTCTCATTGCTACGCCTCGGAATGCCGCTGCTCGTGAGATCCACTAGCCGCGGGATGAAAGTCCATAATCCCCGTGCTGGAAGTTGTCACAGAGACGCGAGAGGTAATCACTCTATGACAAACACAAGTAATCATTACTCCTCTAAATGATGATTCGGAAGGGTTTGGCAATATGCAAAGTAGGCTCATCACCTCTCTAATTAACATGCAATAAATGACCTTCCGGTTTGATGTAATCATAGGCCATTCTTTGTGAATGTCGAACACCTATATATATAGTTACTACATACTCGATTTTTTTGGTGCTTATCGATTATCGGGAGAACGCCCAGTTAAAGTCGATTATTAAATTATAATTAAAAGAAAATCACTTTATTATTTAAAATAACACATGTAGAATAAATTTGAATGACACAGCGTAATTATAAATTAGTGTTAGCCCAAAAGTGGGCGATGTCACGGAGTAACTGCATAAAGCAGTCGTCTGCCACATGAACTCTGCAAGGTTCCTAAATAGTGTAGTAATAACCGATCACCAAGTGGTGATAACTAACACCAAATGGTGTTAATTAATGATCATTTATTTTCTGATAACAAAAGAAGAAAGATGACTATAGTCGAGTGGCTGTTCACCCAAAAGTGATAGCAATAACAGCAAATACGCACATTTGAACCAGTAAATATGTTATCTGTAAATATAGAGCATTTAGTCATTAATAAATTCTAGAAGTGTTATTTAAAATATTACTTTTCTTAATGAAAATTGCATTATGATTTAATAATCATCATTAAATAGTTGGCCTCCCGATAATCGATAAGTACCTTTTTTTTCTTCGTTCATAACGTCTATTTAAATAACTGAATAAATAACAGTTGTCTAGATAGTAATCCTAAAATAAAAAATAATATATAATGGATAGTCATTCCTGTTGAAGAAATAACCACCAAATGTAATCGACATATGTTTTGTTTTTTACTATTCCCCTCCGCGTTTCAAGCTCTTTAACTCCTTTTCAAAAGAGTTTTATGTTCTGTTCAAATGTAGCTCACTTTTTGTTTATCAAAAGTAATAAGGTTATGTTCAAATGATTTTAATTTGAAAATCGATAGTTTGTCAAAATTAATTTCATAAATAAAATTCTAAAATTCACATCTACTCATGAGATTGTTATTAGAAACAGAGAATATACGGTATGATGAGTTCAGTAGTGTGTTTCGGTAAAAAGTTACAGACTTTTTTTTATATCTCCTAGATACTCAGAGCTTATTCGAAACTAGTTACTTAGTTAGTTGCTACTAGCTCTAATTCAGAACTCAATCCAGTCACAATATTCAAGAGAGAGACTTGCCAGAAATTAACTGATATCTTAGTCTACTGTACCTCTCACGATTTTCTTGCATCGTCTGTACGGCTGAGGCTTGTTACAACATACAAAAAAGTTTTGAAAAATTACCATTAGGCAAAGATGTATGTGAATAAAAATTATAAGCAATTTTCGAAACCAATTTTTATTTCTTATTTTAGTCTGTGGAAATTCAAGATCTTAAATCTCATGTACCCATTCATGCGTTTTTTTTATCCTTAATGTATGCCTTTGACCACCAACTATTTATTTTTCTTGGGAATACTTTTATCCTTATTAAGGGATGTAAATGATCAATTGAATTTCCTATTTTATATGTTTCTCTGTTATTAATTTTTGAATTAACTTGATATTTTGGATGTGAAGCTTCCTTACGGTCTCTAATGCAGTCAATAGAATATATTTAATAAAGCAATTGACAATATTTAAAATTGAAACAATTTAACCGGATGTACACGTGTATCCATTTGTACTGCTATTACTGGCACATCTGATAGAAGTTAAAGAAGTATTAGTTTCTCTTATCTCAACTTCATTAAAGTACCTGATGTGAATATTTGCTTGAATGTGCACAGTAGGGCTGTTTTCCTCTACTATGCGTATTGTTAAGGCAAAGTATACTTTCAGAGCAACAGCTCCACCTTCAGTGCCTGTTGACATACACCAAACCAAATGAGAAAACATGCAATCAACATTATTCAGGATATTAAACAAATACAAAACTTTAGCCTAAACAAGAAATAAAATCTAATTAAAATACAAGTTAATGGTAGAATAAATAAAATTAAATATATAAATAAATTTCCAAGAAAACCAGTCATCACTTGAAAGTATTCTACTTAGCAGTCAACAGATAAAATCAGATATGTTTTAAGACTGAACTACTAGAATTAACAACAAAAGGTGCTAAAAATAAGTAACATCTTAGAAACTGAATATTTTTTTTTTAAACAACCAAACCGAAAGAAATAATAAATTCCCTAGAAGAATCATTTTTTTTTTTAACGAAATATAAGAAGTCCTTGCCTCAAAAGCCTAAGGTCTTGCAAAAGTTAAGCAGGTTTACCAAGTTCTCATGATGTGCGTCCATATGAAGTGATATGCACTTCCCCATTTTTTATTTAATAATTACTCAATATAATATACAGTTGGTAAATATTTATAGCTCATTAACAGCTTAAATTGCAATATGTTAATATGAAAATTGCATAAGTTTGAAAGGGAGCTAACTGAATAATAAATAATTGGGAACTGAGAAGATTTCCCACGTGCTAGACACGCTACTGATATTCCACCATCTATTCTCATATCATCCTGTAATAAGAAGCAATGTAAACAGAGATTAAGTTTTAAGCAGGGCATGAGTTGTTTAGTGGGCCACGTGCTCGAAATGAATATCGCATTAGTAACTGTGGCGGTTTATGGGAGGCTAAAAACTAAAAAGAATGCAACATTCTCGGTAAATATTCAAGTAAGTGAAAATACGTAGAAAACAATAACTGTAGAAAATGAAATGTGCTATAAGATAGCACTTTAGGTAGTTCGATCTGATTCATATTAACGAAATATTTCAATTTTTTTATTTTACCCATATGACTCCAATTTTCTAAGGAGGTAGTACCGGTCGGCATCCCAAGACATTTTTCGAAATCTGACAAAATGGAAAAAAGGAAAATACCTCCGCTAATGTTCGTATTAGTTATATTTATAATATATCAAGGTTCATTACAAAATGTTATTTATTGACGCCCACTCTGTGCTAATAAGGCTAATTAGAACGGGCTATCTACAGGTTACCACCCATTACTATCGAGGGTGGGACTAGGGATTCTATGGAATGAGGTGGTCACTAAATAAATTTCTATTCTCCAGGCGGGAATTTGGCTCACTACTCTAGTTTTATCAAGTGAAATTAAGACTAACGCTTAAACTCACGTTTCTAACCGACCCCCCCCCTCCCCCAAATATTTAAAATAATTCTGGAATAATGGGTTGTAAGACATCAATATTTTTTTTCAGTGTGAAGCAGTCAATGATGGGGGTATTTAAGATTTTACATTTCACTCCATTTTTGAACCGGTATGATTTAGTCTGTCAAAGAACTTACTTTAACCCTCTATTTCGCGCAATCGGAGGATATTTGAAGAAAATTTCGAAAAATAGCCGCATGCAGAAGTGACAGACATATCGTTCCTTCTAGTGTTCCACGGCCATGAGCATGGATGTAGCCATCTCGCACTCAGCTGATTTCTTGGTTCTGCTTCTCGGCTTCTTACACAGATTGATGGATTACCCCGAAGTTCCTGAGAGAAATATGGTTCAGATGAAAAAGCAGGCAAAGACCAAAGCGTCACGATTTGAGGCCAAGGGTAATAAGTGAGATCCCCTTTTCCTTCCCCAGGGACTATATCGGCTTGCCTCAAATATCCATTCTCATGGTAATATATGGATACCCTTTGTCCGGACTCATTCAGCCGGTGTCATATCGTGATGGCTGCTACTCAAGGAAGTTTAGTGCTATCACGAGTCAAAGGGTGTGGTAACGAACCTACTTAATAGAGCTCTGCTCTTTTGCAACTGCTCCAAATTCGCCAGATTATCTTCTGTTCGGAGATCCTCTGTTGAGGTTGTACGAATGATAAGTTTTCGAAGAATGCTTCCATGTCCATCGATCTTACAAAGGAAATGACCAAAATGAGATCCGCTCAAAACTATAACACTCTTGGGTTTGTCTGATTTTCTATTTAAACTCGGAGGGGACAATTTTGTTTTACTTTTCGGACCATTCTGAGGACAACGTCAAAAAATTGAAAATCTTTCCCGTCCGTCTGTCCGCCCGATAGTTACATTTATATTACTTCAAGCCCGAACCATACAAATAAATATTTCGAGAAAAGTATATCATTTTTAAAACAAAAACTCTTTAACGCTCTACCCAAATGTAATAAATCTATTAAAACAACTCTTTGGTTAAAAATAAATTAAAGAACTTCATGAATGACGAATGTTTTTATACACAAGATGAATACTTTTAAAAATGTTCAATTATTAAATTAAACTACTAAGTATCGGTCTAAAATAATTTGTGATAAGGTACATTGGCTCTGTAAGGTGGGACAAGTTTCTCATGATGTATAAAACTCGTCATCCTTTAATAAATTCGCATCTCAGCAAATAAAATAATGTATGTTTTAGAGTTGTAAAAAAATTTTACATATTTAAATTAAATTAAATTATTTATTAACGTCCACTTTTAGCAACTAAGGCGTATTGGAACGGGTTATCTACAGGTTCTTTACTAGACAGGGTAGGACTACGAATTTTATTTAATGAATTCGCCACTCTAGGTTTACCATGCGAGATTAAGGTCAACGCTTTAACTCCCATTGTTCTATTAACATTGGTAATGACATTTATTTGTTGCATATTATTATTTGAATTGTTGAATTTTATACAATGCATTCTCAGAATTTGACCTAATTTTTTAACGAATGTATTATATAAGTATAAATGTAGTTCAATAATTTATGAAGAATGTAATTGACATAATAATAGAACTTGTATATTAAAAAAAAAAAAAACATTTTACTACATATATTTAAAAATTTTGAAGTTTTCACTACTGACTTATGGTTGTCAAATTTATTTGAGTTGTTTGAATATCCTTCCGTAGAAATGGGAAATTTACGGATATCTATTAAGGGAATAAATATTGTTAACCTATGCTAAACCTCACTGCCATCCTTAGGAGTATGCGGGGGGGGGGGGGCGGTGGGAATTGCTTCGACATCGAAACTCATATTTGTCAATACCTCCGATAATTTTTGTTTTATCGAAAGTACAACTTGTGTTTAAAATACAAAAAAAAAAAAAACACAAATCACAATAGTAGCATGTGCAAGGGCTTATCCAGGAGCGAAGATAGGGGGAGGGTTCATGTTGCAAGGTTTTATTGCAGAAAAGGTAAATGAAAGAAACATTTTATGAAACATAAATGCAGCGCTTTAATAGTTATTACAATCATTTGCTTATCATTATTGTTATCATTCGTTATCGCCATTGCTAATTCTGTTTTGTCTTATCAGGCCCCACTGGTAGCGTACGCCCATGAGCAGAATTTTACTAAAGAAAACAATTTGGTAATCAAGATGATGGAATGTCTTCCTGAAAGCTACTTTTGACACATTTCTGTCTATGATATGTCAATTTCTACCTAAGGCGTAGCACCAAAGTCCGTATAAGACTAAGACTAAGGCACAGAGATGATGAACAGCGAGCATGGGCACGATGTCACAATGACAACTGCGACACAGTTGCACAATGGAATTACTAGACAAAAGTGCTTGCGACTATCTTAGTGCGTGCAGAGAGAGAATGCTCTCTGGCGGCTTTTCTCCACACTAATGAAGTGCTAACGTAGTGTCACCGAGAAATAAATCGTTAGTCCATTAGCCCTACCTCTTTGGCACGTGCTCCTATCATTTCAGACACTTCCTGTCGTTTATACCTATTGGACGTAATTGCTTGTTGACACACTCCATACTTGTATGGCCGCTATCACATTTCAGCTTATTGACACACTCCACACTTCTATAGCCTAGTATCACTTTTCATGAGGTCACATTAATTTGTGAAATAGGATCGTGGAACTGCGATGCACTTTGGAACTTTCAGTCAATCTCATATTTACATTCCAGGTGAATTATTATCTTTTAACGGATAGGTATCTGACAGCTGCAAAGTACATAGCTTCTAACTTCATACCCACTCCATCACCATTCTGCGTGAATTTTTCTTTGTTTGGGGGAGCAGGGTGTAATAGATGAGAGTCGAGAAACAGAATCACCAAAATTTGTAGGCTATTAAAAAAAAATAGATTTCAGAAGTCTCTCTTTAAAGGCTATGTCTTATAATTCACCAACTTCTGAAAGGCCTCAATGCATCGGATGTCACTCTTTTAAACAATAAGCCTTCTAGTTTTAAGCAACTTCCGAAGGGCTCCATTCATCGGAAGTCACTCTTTTAAAGGCTGACCCTTCTAGTTATAACCAACTTCCGAAAGGCCCCATTCATCTGAATTCATTTTATTAAAGGTTGAGCCTTCTAGAGTTATAACCAACTTCCGAAAGGCCCCACTCATCTGAATTCATTTTATTAAAGGTTGAGCCTTCTAGAGTTATAACGAACTTCCGAAAGGCCCATTCATCGGAAGTCACTCTTTTAAAGGCTCAGCCTTCTATTTTTAACCAACTTCCGAAAGTTCCCATTCATCTGAAGTCACTCTACTAAAGGCTGATATTTCTAGTTCAACGACTTCCGAAAGGCCCTATTCATCGGAAGTGTCTCTATTAAAGGCTGAGTCATCTAGTTGCAACCAACTTCCGAAAGGCCCTATTCATCGGAAGTGTCTCTATTAAAGGCTGAGTCATCTAGTTGCAACCAACTTCCAAAAGGCTCCAGTTATCGGAAATCACACTATCATAGGCTGAAACTTCTAGTTACAACCAACTTCCGAAAGGCTTCATTCATCTGAAGTCACTCTACTAAAGGCTAAGATTTCTACTTACAACCAACTTCCGAAAGGCCGCATTCATCGGAAGTCACTCTAATAACGGCTGAGCCTTCTAGTTACAACCACGTCTTTTAATGCACCAACTTCCGAAAGGACCCATTCATTAGAAGTCAATCTATTAACGGCTGAGCCTTCTAGTTATAACGACGTATTTTAATGAACCAACTTCCAAAAGGCACCAGAATCTGAAGTCACTCTATTAAAGGCTGAGGCTTCTAGTTACAACAAATTTCCAAAAGTCTCCATTCATCGGGAGTCACTCTTTCAAAGGCTACGTCTTCTCACCAACTTCCTTTAAGGACCAAATTCATCCAATGTCACTCTTTTAAAGCCACATCTTCTAGTTACAGTACTGTATCTCGATTCTTTTCGGATTGAAGGAACGCCCGTGTACTACAAGTCCTCTGTGCTAGACCAAGTTTTGTTAAATGTGTTATTGTATCCAGGTTTGGTTTCTGCTCTAGTCAGCAAGAAATACGAATTTCCATGGAAACGAAGGACGGGGGGGGGGTTCATGGGCATGCAATTGTTTCCTACTATTCAACAATACTTTAAACATTGATGAAGCCGGACCAGATGGATCCCATAAGCGAAATAATACTTATCCCAAAGAGTAATTGAGGAAAAAGCAAAGCATATTGGGCATAGTTCAACAATTATAAAGTAAGAAGTTGAGATGATTTATTTTTAATTGGACTCCCTTCCACTTTATGAATGACAGTTCTTTTCCTACGCCATTAACGATTGTAATTATGCTTGTCCTCGCACCTTGGACAGACCGAATTACATATTGTTCATTGTCTTCCATACACTTTTCATCCACAAGTTGCACGAGAGGTATTTTGAATTTTTCGTTCTCCTACAAACAACCGCGCCCCCAACCCCCTCATGATTCATTAGGCATTTTGACCTAATTTTTCCGTTAATCTTCAGCCACTAACTACAACTACTAATTTCCTTGAGAAAGTCGCTAAAATAAGTATGGAATTACCTTTTCCAATCAAATAAGAATGAGGAAATAAACGACTTACACGACAAGGAACATCAGCCATAAAAGCAAGGTCAATATATTGATACGCACGACTATCTTTTTAGGACCCTCAAAACGTTTTATCATTAATTGCTGACTTCCGATAAATCTCAAGGGTGTCCGTGTTTAAGTACGTCTTAGTTGTTTTATACATCTTCCTTATTATAGTACCAAACATGCACTAGTGCCTTAGTGCATATACTAATGGAGTTTCAACCAATGCAATTTTACAACAAAGGCAAAGTTTCTTCTCAGGAATGGGGTGCAGATGAAGATAGGTTAGTCCCTAGCGAAACTCATCTTCAATTCCATTATTCTGCCTTAGTTCAGGCCATTTGTTGGTATTCATTGATCGGAGCAAGTCCTTTAATAGGGAGCCACTCCAGGCGGTTCAGAGGAATTATTATTTTGAATTTATTTACTTAAATTATTCACTGAAAGTAGAATTGGTGGTTTACTGAGAGACGAAAACAGTAAAATACAAATACCTCGTTTGTTATAGCAGATACAAAACGACATTAGAGAACTACAATTTGCAACATAGAACATTAAATTAAATTTGCAACAAGATTGGGTGTTAATGTTTTTTGTTCGCACTCATAATATCGGTGATATTTCGAAACTCCGCTCTCTAAACCGCCCTCCCTATGGAGCGATTACAACCATTAACAGACATTATCAAATATTGAGTTCGTCAAAGACCAAACAAAAGTCCGTCACGGGGGCTGCGCAAACTAAGCAGATTTCCAACGTAGTGCTATGACACCCTTGTGATATTTCACCACATTTTCTGACTGTAAACCAGAAAGTACGAATTACCCGCTTAATTTTGAGTTACGACAAAAATATATAAAAGTCCGTCACGCAGGGGCTGCGTAAACTAAGCAGATTTCCCACGTGAAGTTTTACAATAGAGAAATTTCAGAATAGAGAGTCAAACAGTTACGGGAACGGCCCGAACTAGCTCTTGACGGAAACTCACGCCTAGACCCGAAGTTGGCCGATCTCATCTCAGAAGTTGAAAACAGAAAAATGCAAATATCTCGGTTAATATTCATGATACAGAATACATGTATATAACATTATTTATAGTAAATTTAATTTGCAATAAGATTGATTCTATACAATTTTTCGATCCGACGTATAGTAACAGAAATATTTCAAATTTTAGAAAATCCTCCCCTCTAAACCCCCCCCTCTCACTGGTCCGATTTCAGCCATTAACGAACTTGATCTTTAGTTTTGCATAAAACGCTTAAATATCGAGTTTGGTAACGATCAAACGAAAATTCCGACCGCTAGAGCGTTAACAGACAAATATATGTATATATATATATATATATATATATATATATATATATATAATTTTGAACGGACCTCATTATAGTCATCTCTTGGGTAGGATCGATGGACATTGGAAGAAATTTTTCGAAACTCGCGTCATGAGTACGACCTCAATATCTGATTTCCCTCAAGGGAAATCTGCTAAAACAGTAATTGTAGAGAATCAATATTTTAGTGAGATTGACTCTATAACATTTTGCGATTCGATAATGACGTCATCCCACAACAAATTCGAATGTATCTCCCATAATAAAGGTCTCATGAAAACAATATTTGATATTTTAGCTTAAATAAAGAGGTTCATGCTGTAGCAGCTTATCGTTAATATAAGATGAGTAGGAGTATTACAGAAAATATGTATATATCAACATTTATAGGCAATTAAATTTACAATGAGATTGTTTTTTTTTTCCATTTTTCAATGATACGTATAATAGCGGAGATATTTCGAATTTTCAAAATTCTCCTATTCTTAACCCCCCCCCCTATTCCATTGGTCTGGTTTCCGTCATTGACGAACTTGATCTTCCATTTAACATTCCGTCACGCAGGGGCTGCGTAAACTAAGCAGATTTCCCACGTGATGTTTTACAATAGAGAAATTTCACGAGAGCCGAGCAGTTAAGTAAACGGCCGAACTAGTTTTTGGCGGGAAAGTCACTCGTCCGTTACCCGCCCAGATTTAATAAAAATGCAAATATCTCTGTTAATATTCAAGAGAATAAATGTATATAACAATATTTATAGAACATTTAATTTCCAATAAGATTGATTCTGTACAATTTTTCGATCCGACGTATAGTAACGGAGATATTTCGAATTTTCGAAAATCCTCCCCTCTAAACCCCCCCCCACTCCCACTGGTCAGATTTCAGCCGTTAACGAACTTGATCTTTCTTTTTACATAAAACGACTAAATATCGAGTTTAGTAACGATCAAACAAAAATCGCGACCTCTAGAGTGGTAACAGACATATATATATATATATATATATATATATATATATATATATATATATATATATATACAGTTTTGAGCGGACCTCATTTTCGTCATTTACTAGGTAGGATCGATGGACATTTGAAGAAAAATTTCGAAAATTCCGTCATGATTTCAACCTCAATAGCTGATTTCCCTCAAGGGAAATCTGCTAAAACGATTTTTTATCGTGTTTGGTAACGGTATCACAAAAATTGCGACCACTAGATCTGTAAAAGACAAACATATATATACATATATGTTTTTTTTTTTGGACGGACCTCATTTTCGTTGTCTCCGATGTAGAATCGATTGACATTTGATGAAATTTTTCGAAAGATGCTTCATAAGTACAATCTTAACATCTAATTTCCGTACCTCTGGAAATCTGCTGAAGGGAAATACTATTCGGAAGTAGAACCGAATGACCTGAGCAAGATATCGTGTAGCAAGAGTAGTAATGACTCGTAGATCCATTAATTCTGCTCTGAGCAGTCAGCCTTACATAACCTACATCATTTTTCACCGGCTTATAATTAAAAGAGGAAGATGCTCATTGACCTCAGGAGTCCATAAGATACCTCAGTGAGTAAGCAGTAACAGTTCGCGTCTCCTCCATTCATGCATAACCTACTTAGTATCGCTTAACTACTTAACAGCAGTTCTCATTATCAGAAAAGTAGCTGTGATTGCAATCACGATATCTAAGATGTTTTACTCAGGATGAAAATATATTTTAGTTGTCCACCAATACTAACTTGTAGATAATGAAACTCAGGAACCGTTCTTATATATAAGAGCAGTATAAACAGAATGCCTTCCTGTGTTAATCGAGGCTCAGGTTGGCCGTGTGAGTTAAGGCGTTGGCCTTAATCTCACGTGGTAAACCTCGAGTGGCGTGTTCGTATATGAAAAAGTCACGCAGGGGCTGCGTAAACTAAGCAGATTTTCCACGTGAAGTTTTACAATAGAGAAATCTGCATACTGGTAACACAATACCACCGTGATTAAATACAAATGGTAATGAGAATTCTTTCAGTTAATTAAAATGAATTCCCAACTGAAACGGCTTCTGAACTGTAAGAATAATTTATATTTTAATAACTTAAATTTTAGTAGCCCAAGAACTAAAGAAGGGGGGGGGGCGGATGAACAGAACGTATATGCATAAATCTCACAAAGCAACGAAGGGAAGGTAAGGTTAGAAGAAGCTTCCACCTGAGCCGAGTACTGGCGGAAATGGCCGATCTAATCCGAACTATAAACGACCACAGACTTCATAAAAATGCAAATATCTCGGTTAATATTCAAGATAGAGAATAAATGTATAAACAACATTTATAGTAAATTAAATTTTTAATAAGATTTGTTCTATGTAATGTTTCGATCCGACGTATAGTAACGGAGATATTTCGAGTTTTCGAAAATCCTCCCCTCTAAACACCCCCTCCCACTGATCTGATTTCAGCTATTAACGAACTTGATCTTTATTTTTGCATAAAACATTTAAATATCGAGTTTGATAACGATAAGACAAAAATTGCGACCACTAGAGCGGTAACAGACAAATATATATATATATATATATATATATATATATATACAGTTTTGAACGGACTTCATTTTCGTCATTTACTAGGTAGGATCGATGGACATTTGAAGAAAAATTTCGAAAATTCCGTCATGAGTACAACCTCAATAGCTGATTTCCCTTAAGGGAAATCTGCTAAAAATATGAATTTATTTAGTGGTGGACTCATTAAATAAATTCCCTAGGCGCACCCTGGCTAGAAATGGGTGATAACCTTTAGATAGCCATAGTTGCAAAAAGTGGACGGTAATCAATAATAATTAGAAACAATCTTATAATAAAAGCACTGAACATCTACAAAACAGTAACTGAAACCTCTGTCGCGTCGGCATTCTGCTCGGTTGCCTTCTGCCACTACTATTGTTGCGTTGCAATGCAGAGACTGAAAACCGTGCCTCGGCTGTTACGAGGCAGAAGTAGTGGCGATGACCTGACTGAAGAAGGCAACCGAAGACTTGGCCAAAATTAGCATCCCATGGACGTGAAGAGCGCTGGAACAGAAACCACAGCAAGTATGAAGTACATTTTTTTCCAGCGCGGAAGCCTACGAGGTTATACAAAAATTTAAATAAAGCCTACGTACAATTGCATAATTCCATTTTTGAGGTGCTGGATGGTGAAGGAATTATTATCTCAGGTAAGAAAAAACGCCTCGTTCCTTCACTATTCTTTATTCGTTGTGACAGAGCGCTTTCAGAGCATACGCTCCATCATCAGTGCCCTCTTCACAATGATGTGACAGTCACAGGGAATCCTTGGTTCCTGTCACATCATTGTGAAGAGGGCACTGATGATGGAGCGTATGCTCTGAAAGCGCTCTGTCACAACGAATAAAGAATAGTGAAGGAACGAGGCGTTTTTTCTTACCTGAGAATTGCATGATTGTTTTATTGAACATGACACAATTTTTGTTCCATTAAAAATTGACGAGACTTTTAATTTTAGCAGATTTCCCTTGAGGAAATTCAGTTTTTGACGGTCGTGGTCAGTGATTATTGTTGGTAGTACTCATTACGCGATTTTTAACAATTTCTTCAAATGTCCATCTATCCTACTTAGATGACGAAATGAGGTTCGTTCAAAATTATATATATTGGTCTATTAACGCTCTAGCGGCCGCAATTTTTTTTTATTGATACCAAACATGATATTTAATCGTTTTATGTTTAAGGAAAGATCAAGTTCATTAATGGCTGAACTCGGACTTGGGGAGGGGGAATTTCGAAAATTCGAAATATTTCCCTATACTATACATCGGATCGAAACACTGTATAGAATCAATCTTATTGCAAATTAAATGATCTATAAATGTTGTTCCATACACATTTTCTGTATCATGAATATTAACCGAACCAAAATATTTAGATGTTATAGTTTTCACGAACAGTAAACCTCCACTCCTACTCATGTCATATCAATAATAAGTTGTTACATCATGAACCTCTTCATTCAATAGTTAAATACCGAATATTGTTTTCATTCACCTTTACATTGTGAGATGTATGCAAATACGTTCTGTTCATCCCCCCCCCCTATACCTTATTTTGTTCTTGGATCGAAAATTCGAGTGATCTAGATACAAATTACTCTGATTCATTATAAATTATAGCACTAGCTATAGTAAATAGTTTTCAATAAAAATGAAAGTTAGATTCAAATATATTTCAAATAGTAAATATATATTTAAGGGCTAAATGGAAGAAGTAGGAGAAGAAGGAAATGAATAAGCAATAAAATTACTGTAATTCCGGGTATAATAATTAAAATAATCTTGTCGATAATGTAATTTCTAAAAATATTATTTCTCCAATTTTAATATTAGCACTGTTAGTTGTATTTCATTATTTAAAAGACGAATAATAGAGCTTCTAAAAATTAATGGCTCAGCTGTTGCTGGACATTTGAAGAGAACACCTCCACTACTTAATTAGCCTTTTCATACTTAATGGGGTCAACTTTTAATTAGGGAAATATAACTAGAATAAGAAAAAAAGTCAACCTTTGTTTGACGTCATATAAAAGTACCTTGAAAACGCTTGTTTTTCCCCCGGGATGAACGGAATTTCTAAAAAGGGGAAAATAATAAAGTCGGCCAAATTACATGGCTTCCTTTGCCGATATGAATAAAAGAAGGAGGAAGAAAACATTTCGTTGCCCGAGGCGAACTGTATAATAGGTCTGAATGTTGTTTTTAACGTCTAGTTAACCCTTTCCAGCCAGCTCCTCTCCATTTTTCATCATGTTTTTTCCCCGCCATTTTGTATTCTTTTTTTTCTTTCTTTTTTTTTGAAAATTATTTTCTGCTCAACTTTAATTAAAACATTCAGTATAGTCTCAAGAGTAGCGTAAACATTTTGCTTGCGTTAAATATTGTGAGAAGCAAATCACCTAATATAAATTATTCCAAAAGGTTTTGTGTGGTCGAAGGAATTTTGTTCAAATGTTCTCAAATTATATTGAATGGGAGGAAATATAGGCTGTTTCTTGGTCCGATCTCTAGTAACAAAGGAATTTTAGGTATTGAAATAAAAAATTATATTTTAAAACAAAACTTTTTTTTTTTTTACAGCAAAGAATAACTGAATTCTTTTGTGGTCAGTATTTTATATGTATATATATATATAAGAGCATGTCACGTACATATTAATGATAACATATTTTAATTTAAATTAAATAAATGATGTATATAAAAGATTTGAGTAGCTACTTAGGCTAACTGGGACGGGTAATCTATAGATTACCACCTTTTTCTAGCCACGACGGGACTCTAGATTTTCAAGAAGTTCATTCCCAGCTGAGAATAACTCATATGGCTAACCTGAGAGTTACGATGTTATTTCATTATGACATCTAGGACTAAAGATGTTGTATCGAGAGTTCATTAATAAATAAAATCCTATTGCCGAAGTAGGAATCGAACCCTTGACTCTAAGTTTACCGGGAGTATCAAACACACGCCTCTCTTATAGATTGCCAGAGACCATTGTAAAAAACTGCGTCACGCAGGGCCTGCGTAAACTAAGCAGATTTCCCACGTGATGTTTTACAATAGAGAAATCTGAAAGTCCCGAATATAGCAGACTCCTGCCGACCACACACACAATACAAATGCAAATATCTCGGTTAATATTCAAGATACAGGATAAATGTATAGATCAATATTTATAGCAAATTTAATTTGCAATAAGATTGATTCTATACAATTTGTCGATCCGACGCATAATAACGGAGATATTTCGAATTTTCAAAAATCGCCCCTCTAACCCTCCCCCCCTCCCACTTGTCCGATCTCAGCCATTAACGAACATAATCTTTCTTTTTACTTAAAACTATTAAATATGAAGTTTAGTAAGGATCAATTAAAAATTGCCACCGCTAGAGCGTTAACAGACAAATATATATATATATATATATATATATATATATATATATATATATATATATATATATAATTCTGAACGGACCTCATTTTCGTCATCTCCTGGGTAGGATCGATGGATATTTGAGGACATTTTTTAAAACTCGCGTCATGAGTACGACCCTTACTAGATCTTACGATTTCCCTAGGGAAATCTGCTAAAATGATGACATTTACGTTTATGTACGTTTGAATTAAATGAAACGCAATTTCCATAAAGGACTGAAATTATAGTCATATTTAATGAGACTCAAATTGTCTTTTATATGTAATAGATAAGCACAAAATTAAAGAGCACTAATGTTTCTTCATCAACTCCTTTATTCTTAAATCTATATGTTTCTCTATATGCGAAGCCTCATCAGGAGTGTAATATCACTTAACATAATTAATATACACTCACACAACCTTCCAGAGTGGTATGGCATAGAGCCACGTCAGGACTATCTGTAAATCATGAGTTGCATAGAAATCAGCTGATAATAACGAAAAAAGCTCATATTAAATGGTCTTGATAAACCTAGAGTCGTGAGCTCGATTCTTAGGAAATTGGAATTTCTCCTTTCGAAGGCGAATTGATGACATTAATTAACCAAGCTCCAAGGTTTATTCCTTTAAAATATTAATAAAAGTAGTCATGCTCTTGTAAAGTTATATTAATTCTAAAAATATTGAGTGTGTACAGAGTTTTATGTAAATAGTCACCTAAAACCAACTTATATTTTATCAAAACCTTAATAATTTTAAACTTCTTTTATTCATTTTATATACCAATTTAATTTTAACTATCGATTTACTTATTTATTTATTGAATATTTTAAATATTTTATTAATGATTTCCCTATTACCCAATATCATTAGTTTCGATTTTCAGTTTTGTACCTAGTTTTGAATTTTGTCTTTATTTGTTCCCTCGTTCATTTATTTTGTTCTTTGTTGTGTTCCATTTTTATTTTTTGATTTCCAATCTTTTATGTTTTTTGATTCTCCATGTTTTATGTTCCTTTTGTGTTCTATGTTCCTTTTATGTTTTGTGTTCCTTTTGTGTTCTATGTTCCTTTTATGTTTTGTGTTCCTTTTGTGTTCTATGTTCCTTTTATGTTGTGTTTTCCTTTTGTGTTCTATGTTCCTTTTATGTTTTGTGTTCTATGTCCCTTTTATGTTTTGTGTTCTAGGTTCCTTTTATGTTTTGTGTTCCTTTTATATTCCTTTTATGTTTTGTGTTGCTTTTTTGTTGTATGTTCGTTTTTTGCTTGTTGTTCTATGTACGTTGTTTGTTTTGTGTTCTATGTTCCTTTTATGTTTTGTGTTCCTTTTGAGTTCTATGTTCCTTTTATGTTTTTTTTTTCCTTTTGTGTTCTATGTTCCTTTTATGTTTTGTGTTCTATGTCCCTTTTATGTTTTGTGTTCTATGTTACTTTTATGTTTTGTGTTTTATGTTCCTTTTATGTTTTGTGTTCCTTTTGAGTTCTATGTTCCTTTTGTGTTTTGTGTTCCTTTTGTGTTCTATGTTCTACGTATTTATGTTTTGTTTAATTTTGTTATTTTTTTGTATTGTTTTGTTTTTATTTGAGTTTTGTTTTGTTTTTAGTTTTATTTTAGAGCAACATCGCCAAAGCTGCGAAGCTCAAATAAATAAATAAAAAAAAAAAAAAATAAAATATTGATTTCCCAACAAAAATATTTCATACAGTTAAGGTCAGTTTTTTTTCCAAATAATACTGTTCAAAAGAACTTGCCACAAGGTAATAAGTGTTATTTATAGCACGAATCTGTTTTCACCTGACTTATCTTGTTCTGATATTAATTCTTTTGAGGGAAACACGCGAAGAGCTGGTAAGATGAAAAATGGCTGTTACTTGGTTGTGCACTGGTTTGCACAACAGAAGTGATTGACGCATAAGTGATTAAATAGCAGTTAGGTTTAATTCATGCAGCCTAGGTATGCATTATTCATGCCACTAAAGTGCTATTTAGTTTTTAATTTTGAACTAGGTCTCTCTCTCTCTCAGAGCAGTACAAACAATTTAGAAAGCCACTAGAGACGGCACATCTGTCGCTGGGACAAGATCTGAACAAATGTTTTTACAATTGCATAAGAAGTTACATTCTTTATGATTTCTCGAGAGCAGAGTGTAAATAGAGACAGTGCTTCCTAGTTTGCCTGCTTAGTGTCACCACCGCATCCAATGAGGAAGGATGACGAAGTAATATATCTCTTTGGAATTATTTAATCGTGCCTTATTGCACAGCACCGATAAATTATTGATACCTCTCAGGTTTACCGTGAATAATTCGATGGTTTATGGCCAATAACTTCGTAATGTTAGCCATTGCTGTTCTAAGTATTTAGGTAACATGTATGTGTATAGACTGAATACAACTTGGACTCTACATTCATTTTGGAACCTGGACCTTGCTAGAATGCACTCCAGAAATACTAGAATCATCTTCATTTGAGCAATCCATCTCTCCTTCCTATCACAATTCTTTATTTTGACAACAAAAAATTCCCGAATTCTTTAGTTATATGAGCATATCACATACATATTAATGATAACATAATTATATTCATGTACTAGTTAAGGTATCCGGCTTCGCCCGGGAAATCGTTAGAGGCTAAACGATAATGGTATTTTTTTTTTTTTTTGTTTTGCAAGGCACCAATGTGTACAACTACACTTCCAATTTGGGTGTATTGTTTTCCCACAAGGGTCATGTAGGAGACTTATATAATAGAAATTCTATTTGTTCCTCATTTCTTCTAATTGTTCCTTTTGAGGAATAAATGAAAATAAGTTCCTAATCAATCCCTCTCCACTGTTTGACATACAGTGAATAATTCAAATCATAATCATGGATAGCATTTATTTTAATTAAACATTATGTATAATGTACATATTTCCTCTCAGAAACCAATCCGGGATTGTGAGTATAGTTATATAAATAAAAGTAAATTTGGATAGAATGCAATTCCATCATTTCAAAGGAAATGAGTTAACACAATGAACTTCATCCTCCCGTTTAGTTCAGCATCAACATTGCTTTACTTAAATCATTTATTTAAAACATTAAGAAAACATATTTTCTAGTAACTTATATGTCTGCTATAAATAAATAGCAGTGATATCCTAAAAATAATTTAAATTTATTCTAAAATTGACCTTGCTAGAATGAAATACTAGAATCATTGTTTCACCATGTCTTTCTTCAGTTTAATCATCCATCTCTCCTTCCTATCACAATTCTTTACGTAGCTAATCTAAATGACGACCAGAACACTTCATTTTAATAACGATATTAAAAAACTAATTTATCGTACCTCATTAAATGAGTTAGGCCAATAAAATTAACCATTTATAAATCTTTATTAGCAGATTTCCCTAAAGGGAAATCAGCTATTGAGGTTGTACTCATGACGGAATTTTCGAAATTTTTTCTTCAAATGACCATCGATCCTACCCAGTCGATGACGAAAATGAGGTCCGTTAAAAATTATATATATATATATATATATATATATATATATATATATATATATATATATATATATTTGTCTGTTACCGCTCTAGCGGTCGCAATTTTTGTTTGATCGTTACCAAACTCGATATTTAGTCGTTTTATGTAAAAAGAAAGATCAAGTTCGTTAACGGCTGAAATCGGACCAGTGGGAGGGGGGGGTTTAGAGGGGGAGAATTTTCGAAAATTCGAAATATCTCCGTTACTATTCGTCGGACGGAAAAAGTAAACAAAACCAGTCTTATTGCAAATGACATTTACTATAATTAATTGTTATACACATTTATTCTACGTATATCTTGAATATTAACCGAGATATTTGCATTTGTATTCTGCGTGTGGTCACCAGTAGGCTAAGTATTCGGACTTTCCGCCGAGAGCTCTGGTGGCCGTTTCCATAACTATTCGTTCCTCGTGAATAGGTTTAGAGGTTAGGTTAACTGTTTTTTGGGGCTAGAAACTACTGGGTTATTACGCCCTAAATAATGTTTTAGGTTTAGAGGTTTCTTACTACTACAGTTGTTATTAGGCAGATTTCTCTATTGTAAAACTTCACGAGGGAAATCTGCTTAGTTTACGCAGCCCCTGCGTGACGGACTTTTTTATGCCAATAAACTTGGTGGGGGTTGTTTTGCTTTTAGGTATTGAAATACTTTGTGCCACTAAACTTGAGCGCTACAGTTCATGTAGCCAGTACCTTGTCCCCAACTGTAAAAGAACTTGTGTTTTTACAAGTCCTCCCTCAATTCACCAAACTAGCTCCATTTCACCCTGCCACATTTCTTTACCTTTCTATTGTGAAAAGAGACAGAAAGTCTACTATCCAATGAATACTGACGAAGAAGCAGTGTCATGCAGAAACGTGTTTAACTTAGACTTTGAATATCATTTACTTAATCTGTTTCGCAGTATCTTTCCCTCTCTCTTGTAGCAAATTTCCCTTAGGGGAAATCAGCTATTGAGGTCGTACTCATGATGCGAGTTTTGAAAAATTTCCTCAAATGTCCATCAGGAGATGACGAAAATGAGGACCGTTCAAAATTGTATATATGTTTGTCTGTTAATGCTCTAGCGGTCACAATTTTTTTTTTATCGTTACCAACCCCATCGTTACCAAACTCCATAATAATTGTTTTATGTATAAAGTAAGATCAACTTCGTTAAAGGCTGAAATCGGACCAGTGCGAAGGGGGAGGGGATTAAAGGGGAAATTTTGAAAATTCTAAATATTTACGTTACTATAAGTCGGATCAAAAAATTGTATAGAACCAATCTTATTTTAAATTAAATGATCTATAAATATTGATTTATACATGTTTTCTGTATCATGAATATTAACCGAGATATTTGGATTTTATAGTTTTCAGCCTTCAGCAAACCCCCCACTTCTACACATGTTAAACTAACAATACTCGGTTATGTAATAAACCACATTTGAACCTTAAAAACCAAATATGTTTTCAAGACACCTTTATTATACGACATATATGCAAATATGTTCTGGTTACCCCACCCCCCGTCTTAAAGTTTTGGACTACTTAAATTTGATTGGTTGAGATAAAAATTATTCTGATTCATTATAAATTACAGAACTAGATAAAGTAAATTGTTTTTAATCAAGTTAATAAGTTAATTCTGATATATTTCAGTAATTGTTTTTCATTCCGGTGAGAGTCGGATTGGCAGACCTGTTTGTTTACATTTCAGACGCTTCCCGCCTTTTAGCAGATTTCCCTTAAGGGAAATTAGCTATTGAGGTTGTACTCAAGACGGAATTTTCTAAATTTTTCTTCAAATGTCCATCAATCTTACCTAGTAGATTACGAAAATGAGGTCCGTTCAAAACTATATTTATATATATATATATATATATATATATATATATATTTGTCTGTTACCGCTCTAGCGATCGCAATTTTTGTTTATCGTTACCAAACTCGATATTTAGTCGTTTTGTGTAAAAGGAAAGATCAAGTTCTTTAACGGCTGAAAACGGACGAGTAGGAGGGGGGGGGTTTAGAGGGGAGGATTTTCGAAAATCCGAAATGTCTCCGTTACTATACGTTGGGACCGAAAAATTGTACAGAATCAATCTTATTGCAAATTACATTTACTATAAATATTGTTATATACATTTATTCTCTATCTTGAATATTAACCGAGATATATGCATATTTATTAAATCCAGGCGGCTAACAGACGAGTGACTTTCCCGCCAAAAGCTAGTTCGGCCGTTCCCTAACTGCTCGGCTCTCGTGAAATTTCTCTGTTCTCCACGTGGGAAATCAGTTTAGTTTACGCAGCCCCAGCGTGACGGACTTTTTATCTCATCCCTTTTCTTCTTCTGCACTGCCTTGAGCCTCCCTTTCTGAAGAAACGCCCACTGGTGGAACTTTTACTTCCGCAGGTTCCTCTATTTGTTCACGTGCCCTCCACTATAAGGCTGCCTCTTCCCCTTTCTCTCCATGTCCGTCTTCTATTTACATTTTGACAGTCAGTGTGATCCAGTCATTTACTACATTCGACATAGCCTCAAAATATTTACGGATACAATTTTTTCAATAAACATCCAACTATCTTGGGAATTGATCCTCCCAGTTCTTTTCACTTCAACAGATGATTTTTCTCTGTCATCTTTGGTAATGGGTATTATCAATTATAAATAAATAAATAGTATGTAATTTTTATTCGAACCACTTTATACGATGCCAAGGCATAAAACGGTTTTATTTGACGGATAATAAGGTCAAAACACCTCCACTCTTAATACTTCATTTATTAAATGCAGAGTACACATACCACTCTAGAACTATTCCCTATTGAGCCGACATCTCCGGCGAAACCCGTGGTTGGTTTTATTTGGTTTGCTATCTTCGTTTCTTTCAACAATTAATTCCCTCTCACATCCTTTTGATACGTAACCGCTAGTGAATGAAAATTACTGACGTTTCGGTTAAAAAAGATAAGCATAGTCAAAGTATTAGAATATACGTTCTGTAGTTTCATGATATTTGGCCACACCGTACCTCCATTGATAGCCAAAATAGAAAAAGTCCGTCACGCAGGGGCTGCGTAAACTAAGCAGATTCCCCACGTGAAGTTTAGTAATAGATAAATATACATACTGCTAACACAACAACACCGTGAATAAATACAAACGGAAATAAGAAATGGTTCATCCAATTTCAATAAACTGCCGGCAGGGAGCGTTAGGTTAGAAGTGTAAACAAACGGGTCTGCCCACCTCACACCGGAAAGGAAAACAATTACTGAAATATATCAGAATATAACATATAAATTTTATTGAGAACTATTTACTATAACTAGTACTCTACTGGAGATCTTAATAATGAGTAATAACTTGAATAGTAACCGAGATATTTGAATTTTTCATTTTTCAGCCTCCAGCAAACCCCACTTCTAGTCATGTTACATAAACATTACTCTGTTAAGTAATAAACCACATTATTCGAAGCTTAAATACCATAAATTGTTTTCAAGGTACCTTTATTATTTGAGATAAATGCAAATGTGCTATGGTGCCCCCCTCCCTTCTTAAGTTCTTGGACTACTAAAATTTGATTGATTGAGATAAAAATGATTCTGTTCCATTATAAATTACAGAACTAGATATAGCAAATAGTTTTCAATAAATTTAATATGTTATATTTTGATATATTTCAGTTATTGTTTTTCTGTCCTGTGGGAAGTTGGCACACCTGTTTTTTTTACGTTTCAGGTTCTTCCCGTCGGGAGATTTCTATTTATCGTTGGCATTTATTCACCTAATATTCGCGGTGCTATTGTGTTATCAGTATGTAGATTTATCTATTGTTACACATCATGAGGGAAAACTGCTTAGTTTAAGTAGTCCCTGCGTGACGGACTTTTTTTTAATTGATACGGCAGGCATGTCAAGACATTTTTTGAAACTGAACTGAGCGCAATTCCAATAGCTGATTTCCGTTATGGTTATACAAATAAGTATATGTTACACATATTTACTATCATGGGAATTACAATTAGTAAATATTGTTGCGAAAATTAAATGGCTCTACTATTCAAGGCGTGATTGGGGAGTGCGGAGGGGTTCAAAGAAGTGCTGCTAATTTGTCGTTAATTGGTGGAAGGCATTGGTCCCTTCCAGACCTTCTTGGAAGAGCCTCGGTCTCACCCTGCTTCTCTATTTAAGCCTGTACAGCTCGACCGAGTGGAGCCGGCAGAATCTATTTAGGGCCCGCCGTGACTATCTTCCTGGAACTTCTGGACCATTCCTTGGCTAGCCCCTTCTACAGGCATTTATAAGAGACCCTGCCAGTACCTCACGCCCAGTTTACGCTCATATGTATTGATGGTCACATCAGTGCTCCAGAGGGACTTAGTGCAGTGCGGTGAAGTGTTTTTATAAGAAGAACAGTGTTGTGCCGTGACTGTAAGTAACAGTTTAGAGCTTGTTTAAGACAGTGCAGTGCCGCGAAGTAAAGGACAGTGCATTGCCGTCGTTTTATGTCAATTTCAGTGACCGTGAGTGAATTATTGGACTGTGTAATCTGAAGAACAGTGACACTATCTCTGGAATATGCTGGATGGTAGAGGAACCAATTGTTAAGGATCAATAAGAAGGCCAAGTCCTCTACTGTTTTTTAATATAATGCAGAGTGCACTTTCGGAGTCAACGCTCCATCCTCAGTGCCTGCTGATTAAAGCTGCGTTGCCTGGACCACGACCGCCGGGCGACTACCCTAGGCTAGTCGCCCGGCTGTCGTGGTTCAGGCAACGCAGCTTTAATCAGCAGACACTGAGGATGGAGCGTTGACTCCGAAAGTGCACTCTGCATTATATTAAAAAACAGTAAAGGACTTGGCCTTCTTATTGATCCTTATCAGTGACACTATCAGTGTAATACTGTGAGTAGTAATAATTAACAAAGAGTATTGTGTATTGTGAAATAAATCGTGCAGTGATAAAAACTGTGAAACGTGTGTGTGTTTAATTTTGCAATCCAAAAGAACTCTTATTAACAACGTTTATTACTGGTTTTGCAATAAAACGTAACAATATGTATATTTGTAAATGTCGTAGTACTGTGCTAATATATTGGCTGCCTTCAGTTAGTAATTCGTGTAGTTCCTGAGCTAATGGGAGTTGGTCACGCAGTCTGCTGTATTTTAGTAAATGTTTCATCGTTAAGTTTACATTTCATGGGTTTAGGAGTCTATTCTTGTAAAATTTCATAGCGTCCTATGCAAGTGCTTATAATTACTACCTCCCTTTTTACTGAGTGCTTTCCTGGCAAAGCTCGGGTATTTAAACAGTTTTAATTTACTGGCTGAATTTATGATTGTACTTGGTATGAGTTAATGCATTAATGAAATTTAATGTTCGGCGCAGATCCACAGATGTCATTACATTCATGCGCAGGAACTCAAATTAGGTAACAGTCCTAATTTGTTTACTAATATTTTGAGTCGTGAATTCGAGTCCCAGCTGGGCAATAGGAATTTATTTAGTCCCGTACTCATTTAATATAATCCTCAGTACCATCCCTGGCTAGAAAACGATAATACTTTGGAGATAGCTCAACCCAATTTTCCTTATTACTAGAAACTGGAAGTACATAAATCAGATAACTGTACTGATATTGTCTACAAAAAAAAGATAATTATATGACTGATGCTTGAAATATTACCAGAGGAAATTAAAGAGCCGAAACATAACATAATGTATTTATTGTGTTAATCCATTATAAATCATGAATTCTCAAACTACTGCATATATACTGTGTTTATAATTAAACTCTCCTTCGTTACTAAGCTTTTAATAAATAAATAAAAAAGTAGAAAGTTTCTGATGTAGTTTTAATGTTGTAGAATTAGTCAATACGATTATAATGTGGGCAATATTTATTACAAATATGCCCGCTCTGCCTTCGAAATTCCAAATACAAATCTAAATAATGTAAGATTTAATTTGAAATGTTTTTTTTTTATTTCTATAGGATTTAGTATAGTAATGTATATTTACTTTCCAAGTTTATGTTTTTCTTTTTACCCATGATTTTATAATGGCAGAATATTAATTTGTATGTAGCACTGTAGAAGCCTTTTTTGGGAAGGGTTATATATATATATATATATATATATATATATATATATATATATATATATATATATATATATATCTGCAAAATAAGTGTCAAAAGATACCAAAATTCCAGAATGCTACAACAAAATCACACTTGAAACCACAATTACTTACTGACACAATTAACACATGGCAACAGAAATGGAATACGACTATGAAAGGACAACATTTAAAGATATTTATTCCAGACATTAAAGAGTACTTAGAACAAAAATTAATATCAACAGACTTCTACTAGACACAATTATTAACTGGACACGGAACAACAAATTCTTATTTTAATCGTTTTGGCCTAACAGATCAACCAAACTGTTACTGTGACTTAACTACTGAACAGACATACAGACACTTGCTCTATGACTGCAGACTACTAACGGACCAAAGAGAAAACTTTAAATCCCAATTAAAATGCCGACAAGAAAATTGGCCTGTTGAGGAAAAACTATTATTTTATAAACATAATAATCCATTAAAACAGTTTGCTGAAGCAATGTATGACTTCCTGAATTATTTGAAACTCAAATACAGTTAAATTAATTAATTATTCAGCATTGAATCCAAAATTTGTTTTTGTTTTTCTTTTCTTTTTCTTTGTTGTAAATAATTTTATTGTACAAATATTTTATGTTATTATAGTTTAAAAAAAAATGTTATGTATCAAGTACACGTTATGTACTAATTATTGTACGGGACGTGTGGCTAATAAACTCCCTTCCTGTAGGGTTACTTCAGGAAGGAAATAAAGAAAAAAATATATATAGGTATATACACGTATATTAGTCACTTCATCTGCAGATTAAAACTCTTTTCATGAAATAACACTTATCCTCACGTGAGAATCTAACATACGTCTCATGATTCATCAAAGGTATTAAGTTGAAGTAAACTCTTCAGCATACCTGGCTAAACTGAGCCAGTGAGGAAGTCTTGTTCTGAAAATAATCTATAATAAGTATTTCTTACTCATTATATAATTGGGTATGTAGATATCATATACAATGGTGGAAAAAGATTCGTCTTATGCCACAGATTTTCCATTTCATTTTCCGATCTGGAGTATTGGGAGAAAACTGTTTTTTTTTCCTTTGCACTTTTTCCTTAGTTCTTGCAAGGGTTTGAATACATCACATTTTTTCCCTGTATTTCTCTGCTTCTTTGTGGCTTTCTCGGGGTACCTTTCATGGCTATGGAAATCTCTAACACATTTTCCAGTTCGCTCAGTATCAAACAGTTACTTCTAGTGACCTTGATGAACAAAGTAGATATCCGATTTACATAAATTTTTTTTTTCTTTAATGAAACCCTAAATATCAGTTTAATATGTTAGCTCAGGAACTTCCAGCTAGCATGGTCTCCACTTGTCATTCATGAGAACTACGGACTGGTAGAAAACCCACTTGTTCAAAAAGCAAAAAGAATCAAATATAATAAGTAAGGATTATTGAGAGATTCGGTCAGAGTACTGCATTCTAATTGCAGATTAAGGGAAATCAGCTATTGATTGAGGTTGCATCATGACGCGATTTTTGAATAATTTCCTGAAAATTTGCATATTTCAACCTATGAAAGGACGAAAATGAGGCCCGTTCTGAAGTTCAACTATATATATGGGGAACAGGTCCTAATAACAAGAAGTCTTGCCACTAATTTCTTTATAAAAGGTCAAAGCTTTTTGGCGCTAACGTGCCATCATCAGGTGCTTACAAACAAAACAAAAAGGATACATATTTAGGTGAAGTGATGTACCAATCAACTGTATTTGAAATGTCAGTTTTAGAAAAAGTCCTATCTTAAAAATATTAAAATCGAAGTCTAACATAAAACGAATATCTTATAATAGAATTAATTAAAAATATAGTTAAAATCAAATAAGTAAGTGTTTTGAACATAGGAATATATGCATCACTATTATTATTATTTATTAACGTCCACTTGTTGCAACTAAGGCTAATTGGGACGGGTTATCTTCAAGTTACCACCCTTTTCTAGCTAGGGTGGGACTGAGGATTTTATTTAACGAATTCCGTCACTAAATAAATTACTTTGCCCAGGTGGGAATCGAACTCGCATTTGACGACATTTGAAGAAATATTTTGAAAATCGAGTCTTGTATACGATCTCCATAGCTGATTAGTCTGCTAAATTACTTTTATTTCCCTAATATTACTATCAGTTTTTTTTTTGTTTTTTTTGAGGCGATGAGTGAAATATGCTCCTACTGGCTCCGAATAATTCTTTGAAAAAAAAGAACAAAATTAATAATATAAGTTCATTGATGTATCGTTTGTCTCATACCTCTTTGGAGTATCACCTTTCGTGACTATGATATCGCTAAATCGATAGAGCCTACATCAGATCGTGAGTTCCAAATGAGTCGTTCAATAGGCCCTCCTACCTATCACTGAATACGGCAATATGACATTACTGAACGTCCTCCCATAGAAGGTGATGATTCTGCAGGTGCCAAAACCCGCTATGGAAAGGATATTCCCCGGATCATACCAGCAATTTCTTTGTTGACTTTTCCCCAGACGGAGAAAGGAATCTCCCGTCATCCATCATCCGGAATCCGTAAATTTGTCCGCTGTCATCCTGAGCCAAGAGTCGAATCAGTTAAACATTCTCTTCTAATTATATTTTCGTTAGAGTGACAGAGAGTTATATAGGAAATGGGTACATAGTAGAGGACGTTAATTGAATAATAACATCATTGTGACACAACAGTTCTTGACTTGATACCATCAGAATCAAATCCTAGACTCTTCTTACCTTATTTAACAGTCTTTTATACATTTCTCAGGGTTTTATTAAATGACTCTATGCGTACACGAATGCCCTAGACAAAGAAAGAAGTCCACCACAGAGTGTCTGCGGAAAATAAGCAAATTCCTTTGTTGGGATGATAAGCTGGTCATCGCATTTTACCATACACTTAATATTTTTCTCGTAGTATGAGGAAGATAATAATTGAAATCGAAGTGTTCATTCAGACTCTCAGTCGCTCAAAGCAAAAATTGTTTGAGTAGAAGTGCGAGTTTATTGAAGGCTGAAAACAAGAAACCACACATTACTCACTTAATATCTGAATTAAGAAAAAATATATATAAATCATCAATTATAGGGCATTGAATGTTTAACGATTATGGATCAAAAACGTTTTTTGACGCTATCCACTTAAAACTCACATAACAAATTCCCTTTTAAAACCTCACCTCTTCCTAAAGATTTAAGCCATTCACAAAGTGAGTGCTCTTAAAAAAAAATTGGAATACAATGGCGACTGTTCATTTCATAATAACAGCAATGTGTTTCAGCAATTCTTGTCTTGATTAAATCAGGAAACAGCTGCTCAAATATCTATAAGTTTGTAATATTCTTTTTATCTTAAGTAACAGTCTGCTACGCACACCTCTGGGTTTTTAACAGAATTCTCTTGAGGAAAGTCAGCTATTGAGGTTGTATTTTTGACCCTATTTTCGAAAGATTTCTTCAAATATCCACTGATCCTATCTAGGAGAAGAAGAAAATGAGGTGCGTTCTAAATCATACCTATCTACCTATATATATATATATATATATATATATATATATATATATATATATATATATATATATATATATATATATATAGATAGATAGGTAGAAAGGTATGATTTAGATTGCACCTCATTTTCGGGGCTTAATTCTGGATTCTACTGTCCGATTTGAGATTAACAAAAATCAAGCAGACGAGGTGGACCAGGAGAAGAAAAGCATATATGAACCTTGTTGCTTCTATTTCATAAAGAAATACGAAATCCAAGACTGGACAGTTATGGGGGTACTGTTCGGCTCAAGAGGAGTCCTCCATCAAAAAACGGCGAAAATACTAGTAGAACAAGAGCTAACAAACGATGATCTGAAGAACTTATCCACACTTGTTCTAAAATCATCAATAAGGATCATACATCATCATTTATAAAAAAAATAAAGATAAAAATAATAAGCTGCACTCTCACCTGAGATACCCCCCTAATTTGTAATATTCAATGTCTTCCAACTTTTCGTATAAAATTTAAACAAAATTAAAAAAAAAAAAAAACATTATTGCCAGAAATTGGCAGATTATTTCGTTTGTTTATATATATATATATATATATATATATATATATATATATATATATATATATATACTTATAAAATTCTTGACTTTTAAGCACTTTTTGTCTTATCGTTACCAAATTCGATATATAAGCGTTTTATTTAAAACTAAAGATCAAGTTCGTTAACGGCTGAAATTAGACTGGGAGAGGGGAAATTTCAAAAATTGGAAATATATCCGCTATTATACGTCAGATTAAAAATTGCTTTGACCCATCTTATAGAACATTTAAATGTATATTATACACGTATGTTCTCTAACATGGATATTTGTTTTTAATAAGAAGTTCGAATTTAAATCGATAGCACCCAGTTTCTCATAATTTGAGATTCATTTGTCTATGTTTCCCCACGTATCGATTCTGCATCATATTCGATATTTATAGAAACCAGCTGTTGATCAGCTGATTGATAATAGCCGACAGTGTCGGCGGCCATCAATTTTAATTAGTATTGATTTGACCCCATAACCTGAAGGTCCGATAGCAAAAGTGATGGGGAGAATCAAGGAAATCGGTTTGAAGGATTGTCACTTCCCTTAGCCATCGACGGAGATGAATGGCTTCGTCGAGTCTTGTGAGTTTCTGAGTGTAAATTGATGAAAAAAGTAACGTGTAAAGCAGCTTTTAAAGTAAAGTGTGCCAGGAAAGGGAAACCATTTGAAACTCATCATTACAAAAGCCATCATTCGTAGAACCCTCAAAAAAACTTTCAACTCTTACAAAAGGGACAATTATCTTATCCCTAAAATGCAGGAATGTGTTTCCATATTTGTTTTTTATAAAGCCTCCGCGTTTTGTCCGATCTAGAATGTCAAATTGTTTCATGTTCTTTGAGAGGATCTTTTTTGTTGAACACTGCTCTCTTCAATTCTGTTTACGGAATAATAGAAAGAAATAATAATGTGGGCACGACATGGCTACTAAAAATACGTTTTCATGCACTTCGCTTAAAATGATGCCATTTGTAAGTAATATACTGCATCCCGGTTCTAATACAATGGATATAAAAAATGTCATTTTATGACAAACAAAAATATTCTCTGCAAATTTTTTTTCTACCTCAATTATTTACGAATAAATTTGAAATTATTTATTTCCGCCCCCAAGAAAAAAAAAATCTCTCTCCCTTCGATTAAAAGGGAGGTGAAAAACAAGTGGGAACATCAATCCTAAACGTGTAATTACAACATTCTAAGGTTAGTTTTAGCCTTAAGGAAAATCAGCATGAATTCAATATCATGCTCATGACGCGATTTTCGAAAAATGTTCTCAAATGCCCATCGAACATACCTAGGAGTTGAAGAAAATTTATATAATAATGCTCAAGCGGTCGTAATGTTTATATGATCGTTACCAAATTTGATATTTAAACTGTTCACGTAAATATAAAGATCAAGTTCGTTAATAGCTGAAATTGGACAAGAGGAAGGGGGTAATTACGAAAATTCGAGATATATCCGTTCTCACGGATGGAAAAATTTTATAGTATTTGTATTCTATACCTGTCTTTATGTACGGTTTTTTATTATATTGATTATTAATCAATATATTGCCAATTTTTAGTTATTCGCCTTTAGTAAAACCCCACTCCTACTATAGCCACATTAACAATGTGCTGTTATATTATTAAACCTTTCTTTGAAGCCGAAATACCAAATATTGCTCTTATTGAACTTTTATATTTAGAGATAAATGCAAATACGTGACGCAGGTGGAAAATCTGCTTAGCTACTTGTGTTTTGAGTTAGCGAGATACACACATATGTACATTCGTCATACATAATAACTGATGTCGCATCGAAATGTTTCAACTTGGGCCAAGGGAGTGTTAAAGTGGATAATTCCATTGAAATCTGAAAAGCTTCGGTATAGAATTACATCCTTGACTTTCCACAATGAAGTAAAAAATAAGATGGAAACTTAGTTATATTTTCGAAAAGATCCCTTGAAAATGAATTAATATATAAGCATGAAAGGCCTTGTATAAAATATATATTGGATAAAAAAACACAAATCGATAAACTAATTTACAAATAGCGATACGTTCTACTAAATTGAAGTAAACAATAACACTCTATTGACAAATGCGTTAGAGCATCTCTTATGTTGAAGACAAAATGACAGAGTTGTAACCGGAAGTGAGAGCTACAGAGTGAGTAGTGGCTTCCGGTCAAACATAACCTTAATGGTCTAACCTATCTGCTCATAAATTGGACCCGGGGAGACCTCTTTGGATTACGACATGCGCCGTGCAATACCGAATTCGACCAGATTCATTTGCTACTGTGCTCAAATATATATTATCAATCACTTAGCTCAGCTGACTTTCAAATAAAGCTGCCAGATAAGACAAGCATATATACAGCTGAGTTTGAAGCCCTGAAACTTTCAATAGACAATATACCTGAAACTACAGACACGGACATCATAATTTGCACTGAATCTCTTAGTTCTGTACATTCATTAAAAACCATATATAGTTAACATCCACTCATCTCGTACATATTACACAAAATCCATTAAACAACAAAAATAACTATGTACTGGTTACCCGGACATACAAGCATTAAACAAAGCACACAAGTAGACGAACTTGCCAAATTAGCTACTCAAAAAAGAACTCACGACAACACACACTGTACATATGAAAATATTCAAGCCCAAGCAAAACATATGATACTCAACTCATGGCAGAAAACGTGGTTTACCACAACTGATAACAAATTTCGGGAACTGAAACATACACTTAATGAATGGTCTTCCTCAAAAACGCTAATTAGAAGAGAAGAAGTAGTTTTAACAAGGTTGAGAATTGGCCATTCACAACTAACTCACACTTACATACTTACTGGAGAAGACGAACCCTACTGCCAACACTGTAACTGTAGACTTACTATAAAACATATACTTACTTACTGCTATTTAAGGACTCACATAGACCTACCATACACTTAGACTGAATTACTACATGACTGTAGCCCGTATATAGACCGCGTATTACAATACTTAAAACAAAACAACATTTTCAAAAAATTATAATGTCGGGCAATACTGAAAATATTTGCAGAAATGAGCATACTACGTAAATATAATAATTATATGTTATATGTTAAATATGTTGTATGTTCAATAACTGATCGCCCAGTTGCGAAATGCGATTATTGTATGAATAAATAAATAAATATATTATCAATAATATCATAGATAAGCGTTTTAAAGCACCTACTTCACAGACGTTATCTTACATGACTTTAAGTCTTTTACTTAATGAAAGTTGAAATATTTTAGCGTTTTTCCTTTAATGAAAATCGGCCATTAAGTTTGTACCCGTGATGTCATTTTTAAAATAAACGTTCTTCAGAGCCGAAAAGTCATAAAAATAATAATTTCTTCATACACACATTTATTTATCTCCCAAAGCGTTTCGAGTGTCCTCATCTTCTCAACAAATTTAGAGAAACAGATTTTTAATTACGTCCTTTTATTCCTTAATACTGTTTAACTAATTAACTTTTTGATTCTACTTACATCAATCAACGTTAGTTTTAGAAACAATTCTTATATTATTATATGATAGCACATTATAAAATATAGTTCTTCTTATTAATATGATTGGCCTAAAACATTTTAGCACATTAATTAAATCAATTGATCAAGGATTTTATAGTAAACTAACCCTTTTCAATTTTTACCATAATTACTTAGACCTTTCTGCAATCAGCAATTTCATTCTTTCTATTTAAGAATAGTGTAATTGATATTAAATTAATTTCATTTCTTATTGTGCTAACTCTAATAAGCCCTATATTTGTGGATTAGTAATTACCCAGAATGTTTAAAAAATCGTTTTAACTTATGTTGTGTCTTACAAAATATTTTGATAAATATCTCAATTCTTTTTTCTTATTTATTATTGCTTCCTAATTTTCTGCTATGTGCATATTTTCTTTCTTTTTTTTTGTTTTAATATTAAATGTGTCGTTTTCCCTGCACAAAATTGGCACATTTTTGAAATTAAAGTTATGATTGTTTTGTACTGCATGTTTAAATAACATGTTTGGCATTGATTATTGTTAACTATACTTTTCACTTACTTGGTTATAAGTTTCGTGCGTGTGTGTGTGTGTGTGTGTGAGTGAGTGTCACCGTTTTTTGCCCTCTTGGGGCCACATGTTTAATTTGATCGTTATTAAAAATGACCAAGTCTTTAAGGGCCCCCTAATCAGACCAAGAAGTCTGCTAGTGAAGAGAAAGGCCTAATTGTAAAATTGTAGATAACTTCGACATTATTTGGCGGATCGGAAAGCTTGACATAATGAGATTTATGTCAATTGATGTCTTCTAAGAGTTTCACAAACTCGGTTCATTGCCGAGGTATTTCTATAGTTTAGTTTATAGTGTTTAATAAACCCTCACTTCTGCTCATAAGATTATCAGTAAAAACTAATACCGCTTTACATCTAATGTCCAGCTCAAATTTGAAGACGTGTTTCTATCGCGTCCTAGCTTTCATATTGTTACGTTTCTATTACCAAAACCAGTAACAAACGTTAATAAGAGTTCTTTTGGATTGCAAAATTAAACACACACAAGTTTCACAGTTTATCACTGCACAATTTATTTCACAATGCACAATACTCTTGATTATTACTACTCACAGTATTACACTGATAGTGTCACTGTTCTTCAGATTTCACAGTCCAATAATTCACTCACGGTCACTGAAATTCACAAAAGACGGCACTAAACTGTTGCTCACAGACACGGCACAACACTTTACCGCACTGCACTAGTCGCACTGTAGCGCTGAACATCCCTCGAAGACCGTCGAGCATCCACTGAACCCTGGGGTACTGTGAGAGTCCCTTATATATACCAGTAGAAGGGCCTAGCCAAGGAAAGGTCCAGAACTTCCTGGAAGGCCTTAATTAGATTCTGCCGGTGGCCCTACTTAGATTGGCCATAATTAGATCAAACACGCGGCTCTCTCTCTCTCTCTCTCTCTCTCTCTCTCTCTCTCTCTCTCTCTCTCTCTCTCTCTCTCTCTCTCTCGGCCAATCTTTCACGCAACAATATAAATAGAGAATCGAAGGTGCAGATTTACGCAATTCCGAGGAAAATCTACTTAGTTTAGTCAGGCCCCGCATGATGAACATATTTTAATCATGCCGGATGTGTAAATTAATCAGATTTGCCACCTGCTGGATTGGTAAGCAGATGAATTAGATAAACATCCTATTTCACCTCTTAATGGTACAGCTGCTGATAATTGCAAAACCAATGAATAGGAGTGGGGGTTAACTGATCACTGAAAACAAAAAAAATTAATTATACACTTAATGTTGAAATAAGAGAAATAGTATTTTTTAGACAACAATTCTATGACAAATAATTTAAAGCAGCAGTTTTACAATATTTTTAAGCCCACATCAAAATAATTTAGTTATTTCGAAATTTGTATTTTATTTCTCTCTGAACCCCCGTTCGCTCCCCTTGTGGCTCGAAAATTACCGTTAAGAACTTTATCTTTGGCTTTGAATTAATCGTTTTATTCATGAGTATGGTATGGATATAGAGGTCTGTAGAAAATATAATTTTTATTGATAACAATATATTTGGTTGTATCTTAAATAGTAAAAGTTTAATGCATGTGTCACATTTAAACCAGAAATTGTTGTTTATAAGAGATGAGCAGAAGTCGGTGTTTACTAAAGACTTAAAAACAAAATATAAAAATGCCGTGGAAAATACTCCCAATATTGAAAACATATAGCTCTATACAGTTTTAACTGAGATATTTTGAACTATCTACATCTCTGTCCTCTAAACCCCCGTCCCACTTGAATTTCAGCCGTTACCGAACTTTGTTATGGTTAATGGGAAACGCTTAAACATTCAGTTTGGTAACGATCAAAGGAAAATTACCACCACTCGATCGGTAAAAGACAAGTGTGTTTGTGTGTGTGTGTAATTTTGAGAGGACCTCATTCTCGAAATTTCCTGGGAAGGATGGATGAGCCTTTGAAAACATTTTTCGAAACGTGTACGAACGACGCTACGGACGTCAATAAAGGAAATCTCCTAAAAATGGCCCTTAAAACTCTAAGAACGAGCCTTTACTAAAAGAATGAGATCAATTCGAAATCTCACACTACTTTGACATTCAGTGGACTGTTTTCCCTTATGTCCCCTTACTTCCTAAAACCCCCTATACTTCATCTGCCCCAAATTCAAATATAATTTATATTTGAAATGCAGTAATGTATACTTATTACATTAACTTTCAATTGATAATGTAAAAAAAAGTTGACTCAATCTCATTGTGGAATTGTCAAAATGAAATTTTTAACAAAATATGAACCAAATAAAATACAAAATTATGACAAGATTTTTTTCATAAATTTTTAAGTGAAAGCGTTGCTTAATCAGCTGATTATAAGCCTGACATGACAGGCTCTCAAACATGTAAGTACATAAAACCATGGAACATCACAAAAAGTGCTTTGTCTTTACTGAGTAAAATATTTTTTTTTAAATAAAATTTATAATTATAGGAAAACATTTATATTTTGTTATTTGTTATCGTGCACTATGAGCAACTAAAGCTAATGGGAAGGGTTGGCCTCAGATACCCACCTTGTCTAGCATGGGTGGGACAAAGGATTTGATTTAATGAGTTCTTCACTAAATTATTTCCTATTGCCCAGACGGGAATCGAACCCACCACTACAAGTGATATTAAGTATGACGCCGTAACTCAAAAATGGCTAACCTATGCCCCAGGAAAACTTTTACTTTTTTTTAAAAAAAAGGCAAGATCATTTTTAAGTTTACTTTGAAATATAGTATTGATATTGGTATACTTTCACAGTCAAACTGCCGTTTGAATTTTATTCCTTTGTTTTCTCCAATAAAACCTAGAATATTGATTAATAAATAAGTTTTACAAACAGTTTTGATATTTTAAAGAACCAGTTCATCTGATCTTGGAATATACTACCCAAATACTTTTTGGTACCAAAAGAAATTGAAGTTGTTTGAGGTTCACTTGAATTACAAAGGTATTTGTACTCCGGCGAACATTGAGAAAAAAAAGACGTGGGAAGGATGAAACTCAAAATAATAAAAAAAAGGGAACAAATTGTTAACTTTGCCGTTAGTATTAAATAGACGATTCAATTAAGTTGGTTCAAAGTAAATCTATTTCATAAATTTGACCTGCCTAATAGAATCCCCGTGTACTACATTTATGGTGTGCATGTCCTTTGTATACACTATTTCGTTTAAGTTACCACAGATTTCTCAAACATAGGTTTGATAAGAATTCATTCGTGGGTCGTGAGCACATTTATTTTCACATTCTTCCTTAGTAACATACTATACAAACAAGAGTTCTAACTTAAGTTGAACATGGTAATCAAGTAGTCAAAGGACAGTTACATTACGATATCTGTATAAAACACCAATTTCATTGGCCACCAATGGCCAAGGTCATTATCTCGTTAAGATGAATGTATATAATTAATGCTACTTCTCGATACATAAGAATGAGGATATTTACGTAAAATTTAAATATTAAATTAACATTTTACGTGCCCTCTAAACTCTTTATTATAAAAGTTATCAGTTCACATAAAGCTGTAGAAAAACTGTTATACAGAATATATTTGTCCGATTTTATGCAATTGTTTACACTTGTACGGCTAGTTACGTACTTCATTTCGCTCTCGAGTAAATCACATACCGTAAATGGATATGTCAAAACTGGTAATTGTGTTCCGAGGTGTAACATGTACAAATTGATTTTTCTCACATGACGAGATAATATAAGAAATGTTTAGTAGAGCAGTAAGGTATGCATTAAGCCTAGACGGGGGAGGCTGGGGATCTTTCAAAATCTAATGATGTTATGATAGTGCCTCCTGAATACAGGTTGCAGCAACCTGGCCCGCTGAGTCACACGGATATCACCACAGTGATATTAGTCTGAGAAATCGTTTACTTAAATGACATTTTGTGAAATTCACTGTCTACCACTAAATATCTCGTAATGCCCGGGTTACTGCACAAGCTTGCTCCGTTTGGAAAATAAAATCCGATGTGGATGACGTCCTTGTAGTTATATTAAATTAGAAAGTCCGACACGCAGGGGCGGCGTAAACTAAGCAGATTTCCCACTTAAAGTATTACAATAGAGAAATGTACATACGAGAGCTGAAAAGTTACGGAAACGGCCGAACTAGCTTCAGGCGGAAACTCACGAATACAACCGACATTAGCCGATATCATCTCGTCCGTTATCCGCACAGTTTTAATAACAACGCAAATATCTCGGTCGCAAATATATATATATATATATATATATTGAACGGACATCATTTTCGTCATCTCCCGGGAAGGACTGATGTACATTTGAAGAAAATTTTCGAAATTCGCACCTCAATAGCTGATTTCCCTTAAGGGAAATCTGCTAATAAACGAAACGTTTATCCACGCCACATTCAAAATGATTTAATTTCCTAATCATATCTCCGTTATAATACAGATGATCGATAAATCAGAGGTTTTATTCAAATCCCATAGACCACTTATAGATAAGAAGAAATTTCTAATAATTTATTTCCACCCTTCCTTAAAACCTCTATTTCTCTTGGTCAATATCAATAATGAGGGACCATGCAACAATATGCCTAAATATGAAGTTTTAACATTTTAACGCTAGTCGTTTTAGCAGATTCCCTTAAGGGAAATCAGCTACTGAGGTCGTACTCATGACGCGAGTTTCGAAAAAAAATTTCAAATATCCATCGGTCCTACCCAGGAGATGACGAAAATGTGGTCCGTTAAAGTTTTATATATATATATATATATATATATATATATATATGTCTGTTAACGCTCTAACAGTCGCAATTCTCGTTTGATCGTTACCAAACTCGAAATTTAATCGTTTTATGTAAAAAGGAAGATCAAGTACGTTAGTGGCTGAAATCGGACCAGTGGGAGGGGGGTTTAGAGGGGGATTTTTGAAAATTCGAAATATCTCCGTTATTAGGCGTCGGATCGGAAAATTGTACAGAACCAATCTTATTGCATTTGAATTACATTTACTATTGGTCTATACATTTATTCTGTATCTTGAATATGAACCGAGATATTTACATTTGTATTGTTTGAGTGGTCAACAGAAGTCAGCCATATTAGGGACTTTCCTCCGAAAGCTTGTTCGGCCGTTTCCGTAACTGTTCGTCTCTCGTGAATAGGTTTAGACATTCCTTATTACTACTGTTGTTATTAGGGAGATTTCTCTATTGTAAAACTTCACGTAGGAAATCTGCTTAGTTTACCGTCAGGGATCTAGACGTTTCTTGGCAGTTTCCTTTGATATTAGCCGCCGAGCTATAAAAGAGGCCCAGCTCGCCCCGACAGTTAGTTTTTGTTCTCAGCTCTTTTCAAGTGATCAACAGGGCGTTCAGTGTAGCTTAAGTGAACAGAGCGTTTTAGTTTCCGTGCGGTAAAGTGTTTTATGTAAAGAACAGTGTAGTGCCGTGTCTATGTAGACAACAGTGTAATGCTGAGTTTAATTCAAGGACAGGGCAATGCCGTGCTCTTTATTATTTGTGTAACAAACGTAACAAAATCTTTTTCTCAAGTAAATATAAGATTACATCTATTCCATAAATACATGTACACGAGTAAAATGTAGCACTCAGGGCTTTTTATTTATGAGAAATAAACTCTGGGACACACAAATCATAAGTAGTTTATTGGTCCTACCGAATGCTATTTAAGGCCAGAAAGCACGACTGATTGCAAAATGGCCCGGGAATCGTAACACCTATGACATTATCGTAACAACACCAACGGCTTTATGAGCCACAATGTGACACAGATGAGGTTTTACTGTCACCTTTGTGAAATGGGTTACCTCTACTAATACCCTTGTTCTTAATGCTCAGGTATTACTAGTACTTATAGGAACACAGTTAAAACATGTTATTACGGAATTGAGTTGAAAAAGACATTTAGATATACCATTAACCTGTAAAAAGTGTTGATTAACCCATAACTTTTATAATATAAAGGTTAGAATATACCTAATAAGCGGATTTGAGGTATAACTTTGGTCTTAAAAAATGGCACATTTTGGTACAGGTACTCCTCTCCTCTGCCAAGAGAGCTAATTCTTCTAAAGTACTATATTTGCTGTTTAAAACTCTTTCAATATCTAACGAGATTAAGTGGTTCTCGAAAGCCTCTAAATAAGCCTTTATTTTTCCATTAATATATTACGCCCTTTCCAATTCCACCAACTCCCTCCTATGCACCCAAGATGCCCTTCCAAGTTCATTCACCCAATTAAATGGCATTGAATAATTGGCAGATAATTCCTTTAGGCGCATGTAACACAGTCTTGATAAAATCATCTGCCGACTTCTCTTGTAGAGCCTTCCACCAATTCAACATCCTCTTGAAAATTTTCAGTCTGGTGTGTGTACGGCTAAATTCTACTCTAATGTAAGCAATAGGGGTGTTTTGAGGAAGACACATAAGCCATTTAAAGAAGTTTAATTGAGCTTTCTCAATCACAGCCGAATAACCAGGGCCCCATATTTCTGATACATACAAGAGTACACTTTCACTAAGTGCATCGAACAGCATACATTTGGTTGCCAAAGTTTCAGTTTTTTTATTAATTATGCGTAAGATGGCAGCATTGGCAGAACAACCTTTTCCAAGAAGTGAGTACTTATATATATATATATATATATATATATATATATATATATATATATATGTATGTATGTATGTATATACTTGTCTGTTACCACTCTCACGTTCGTAATTCTTATTTGATCGTAACCAAACTCGATATTTAAAGGCGTTTCTTGAAAACCTAAAGGGCTAGTTCGTTAACAGATGAAATCTTTAGTCAAAATATCTCTGTTATTAGGAGTCGGATCAAAAAACTGTATAGACCTAATCCTAGTGCAAATTGAATGTACTATAAATATTGTTCTTACATTTATTCTTTATCTTTAACACTCACCGAGATATTAGCATTTTTAGCAGATTTCCCTTAAGGGAAATCAGCTATTGAGGTCGTACTCAGGACGCGAGTTTCGAAAAATTTCTTCAAATGTCCATCGATCCTACCTGGGAGATGACGAAAATGAGGTCCGTAAAGTCTGTTAACGCTCTAGCGGTCGCAATTTTCGTTTGATCGTTACTAAACTCGATATTTGAACGTTTTATATAAACGCTGAAATCGGACCAGTGGGAGGGGGGGGGGGTTTAGAGGGGAGGATTTTCAAAAATTCGAAATATCTCCGTTACAATAAGTCGGGTCGAAAAATTATATAGAATAAATATTATTGCAAATTGAATTTACTATAAATAATGTTATATACATTTATTCTGTATCTTGAATATTAACGGAGATATTTGTATTTTTCTGTTTTCAAATTGAGATCGGCTAACTTAGTCATATTTCCGTCAAGAGTTAGTTCGGGCCATTCCCTTAACTGTTCGACTCTCTATCTGAAATTTCTCTATTGTATACACTCACCGAGATATTACCATTTTATTTATTTTTCAGACTTCAATAAAGCCCCACTCATACTCGTGTCACGTAAACAATACTCTGTCATATAATAAAACGCTTTATTTGAAAGTTAAATACAAAATATTGTTCTCATTGAAATTTTAATTTTTAAGACAAATGCAAATACGTGGCTTAGGTGAGAAATCTGCATAGTTAACGCAGCTACTGCGTGACGGACGTTTAGCATTGAGGTCGCACTCATACGCGGCTTTGGAAAATTTTCTTCAAATGTCCATCGATCCTACCCAGGAGATGACAAAAATGAGGTCCGTTCAAAATTATATATATATATATATATCTGTCTGTTAACGCACTACCTGTCGCAATTTTTATTTGATCGTTACTAAACTCGATATTTATACGTTTTATCCAAAAAGGCAGATCAAGTTCATTAATGGCTGAAATCGGGCCAGTGGGAGGGGGGGGGGTTTAGAGTGGGGGAGTTTTGAAAATTCAAAATATCTCCGTTATTATGCAGCAAATCGAAAAATTGTATAGAATCAATCTTATTGCAAATTAAATTTACTATAAATATGGTTCTATACATTTATTCTTTATCTTGAATATTAACCGAGATATTTGCATTTGTATTCTGTGCGTGGTCAGAAGGAGTCGGCTATGTTCGGGACTATCCGCCGAGAGCTCTGGCGGCCGTTTCCGTAAACTGTTCGTCCCTCGTGAATAGGTTTAGAGATCCCTTACTAGTACAGATGTTATTGGGCAGATTTCTCTATTGTTAAACTTAACGTGGGAAATATGCTTAGTTTACGCAGCCCCTGCGTGACGGACTTTTTCTTTTTTAGCAGCCATCTGATTTGCATTACTTCCATCAGAAAGTATTATATTTAGCATACATAAAACTCAAATTAATTTAGCAAATAACCATAACGTCTAGTATTTGGATTAGAAATTAGTACCTTTGTGTTCCCCTTAATATTATTAAAAACTACATCAAATAATCATCATAAAGTAAAATGATAACTTGTTTAATTAAAGTCTAGATATGTATTACATATTGAAAAACAAACATGCTAAGGTTAGAATCAAGTTGAAATATTTAACCAAGTATAAACATTTAATATTATGGGAACCTAGTCTTCCAACCAATTTTTAAAAACGTTTTTTTTTTATTTAAGACCTTTTGACATTAACTTGCCATCATGTGGTACTAACAACAAAACAGGGGCTCAGGTTGGCCATGTGAGTTAAAGCGTTGACCTTTATCTCACATGGCAGAGTGGCGAGTTCGATTCTCGCCTGGGCAAAGGAAATTATTTACTGACGAAATTCATTAAATGACATCCTAAAAATCCCACCCTGGCTACAGAAAGGGTAGGAACCTGTAGATAACCCGTCCTAATTAGCCTTAGTTGCAAAAAGTGGACGTTAATAAATAATAAACAACAAAACAAATTGGTAGGCAGACTTCCTGTTATTTAGGCCTGTTTTCCAGGTATGCACATCCACCTCTCGTAGCATACAAATTATTTAGTATTATCTTTACACCATCATTTAAGCAATATATAACTTTTCAAATGTTGACCTTATAAACCAGCGATGACCTTTGGTATGTAATTCAACCACAATATGTCAGCAAATGGGTCCACCTGGCTAAATGACCTCCCATCAAAGCCGTTTCGCCCTTTCACAGAGCTCTAGAGCGGAAATTAACTTAAGCCAATATAAATTACATATTCCACCAACCATTACTCGATAAAATAGTGAGCATATCGTTGTATGTTTCTTTATGTTTGCAAGTTTTCAAAGCATTTGGAGAAAGAATAGGAAAAAGTCCATCACGCAGGGGCTGCGTAAACTAAGCAGATTTCCCACGTGAAGCAATACAATAGAGAAATCTCTATAGAACAGTTAGGGCCGAACTAGCTCTTGACCTGAACGTTCGTAATCGGCCCACATTTCATAAAATGCAAATATCTCGGTTAATATTGAAGATAGAGAATAAATGTATAGGTCAATATTTATAGTAAATTTAATTTGCAATAAGATTGGTTCTGTACAATTTTTTGATCCGACGTATGGTAACGGAGATATTTTGAATTTTCAAAAAACCTCCACTCTAAACCCCCCCTCCCACTGGTCCGATTTCAGCCGTTAACGAACTTGATCTTTCTTTTTACATAAAATGACTAAATATCGAGTTTGGTAACGATTAAATAATAATTGCGACCGCTAGAGCGGTAACAGACAAATATATATATATATATATATATATATATATATATATATATATATACAGTTTTGAACGGACCTCATTTTTGTCATCTCCTGGGTAGGATCGATGGACATTTGAAGAAAAATTTCGAAAATCGCGTCATGAGTACAAACTCAATAGCTGATTTCCCTTAAGGGAAATCTGCTAAAACGAAATAAGGGCCTCGAGTCAGCTGACCTTAGAACTGCTAGACTGATTGTTGGAAAGGAGAGTAATCCGTCAAGTATAATTGATGATGGGCATGAAGATGGTGCGAAACACGGGGGGAGGGAATCTGCCCTGATTAGGGGGCTAACAAGAGTTAGTGTAATCAGATGAGTGGTGGCGCTCCCACAAATGAGACTTCATTACCACTAACACAATAAAGGGGGTCCTTGATGACGTATTACCCCATTCATCCGTCGATACCAATTCGCCACCCCCTGCTCTATCACCCAGGTTAATGCATTCATTCGCTAGGATAAACAGATATGCCCTAGGGGAAATCTGCTATCAAGGGTGAAATAGTTCTTGAAATAGCACAAATGATATTGAAAATTAGGTCCGTTCAAAATTTATATATATATATATAGATATATATATATATATATATATATATATATATATATATATATATATATATATATAGCTCAGATACCCGGCTTCGCTCGGGAATTCATTTGAGGCTGAAAGTTGATGATATATTTTTGGCAAGGCTTTACTTTGCACAATATTTTGTCATTTTCCCATCCCAGTGTATAGGGTTAACACCCGTCGTTTCTATGGATTCGTTAATAATAAAATTATTTTTTTATGAAAGACTTCACTATCCTGCATATTGTTATATTTCCCGTTTCCTGTGCATTATACACAGATTTGAATTATTAATGAGAAAATATTGACATACATTTGAATCAATTTTTTCATTTGAGGTACCTGGTAGTTCATATTGAAAAGAAGTGTTGAGCAAATTTCTCTAAATAACAAAATAAACAACTTTTGTTATGTGCATATTTGCCGAAATCCCAATAGGAAATCACTATTTTTAATTCCAGGCCTCCCTTATAACCCCCACTCCTGCCCGTCCCTAGAAATAGTATGGCTTATTATAAGGAAGGCGTTAGTGCTAATACACATACTGAGTGTTTTATTTAGTTCGGTTGAGTCTTTTGTGCCAAATAAAATTGTTGACTCCCGCTATAATTTTTAGCGTATAACTCATTTATACTTCCGTATACGGCAAAAGTGCATATAACAAAAGTTACTTTAAATTACAAAGTAAACAACTTTTGTTATGTGCATATTTGCTGAAAAAGCAATACGAAACGAAATATCGCTATTTTTAATTTCAGGCCTCCCTTATAACCCCCACTCCTGTTTGTCTTAGAGAATATTAATATAGCCTAAAGTCTTAGTTCGGCTAGTAGTAATATACATACCAAGTTTCATAAAACTCGGTTCAGCCGTTTATGCGTGAAAAGGTAACAAACAAACAAACAAACATACACGAAAGAAACAAAATGCAGTTATGGTGTCTATGACATGTGAAACGAAAAGTTATCGTGAAATTTCGAGAAAAAAATCAATGTACAGATAGAGGTTACAATTTTATATATATATATATATATATATATATATATATATATATATATATATATATATATATATACATACTTCACCACTCAATACCTTGTCCCGACGACGCACAGTGGTCCAAAAGCCACAATAAGCGGCAAAAACCTATTAACTTTGAAACTACTTTAAAAAATGCTTTGTAATATATATAATATATGTTTTCGTTGTTGAACATGTTATTTTGTAATAGAATTAAACAAAGAACTAAACATGAATATGTTTCAAAACCTCTACTCGTTAAAGATAATGTAAAAATTTTCAGATATCCCTAAAATTATAACGACATTGATTAATTATAATCAATCCTAGTAAAATTTACACACAAATTTATTTCGAAAGAAAAAATAAAAACATTCTTCTTTCAATATGAACATTTTAATTACATTTTCTTATTCAATTATTTTATTTATTGAAATTCATAATTCATTAAATAAATAAATCAATAAATTATTTTATTTAAATTTGAATAAACATAGTAAAAGAGATATATAATACATATTCAAATCAATTTACATAGTAGCATATCCTGCCCAAAGTGTTATAAAATATATGCAACAAAAAATGCACGAATAAAAATCTTTTACGAAGAAAAAATATTGAAAAAGAAAAGGCATCTAGTCACTATCAAAATGAAAAGATCAGGATGACATCAACGACATAAAAACGAAGAAATATTCTATCAATGTTTTGAAAAATTATATATTCTTTATCAATAATTATATTTACTTCATTCTCAAGAAATAATACATTTCAATTTAGTAAACATCCTGAATAAACAGAGCGCCTAACGCCCGATATTTATTGTTGGTAAATTTTCTTTAAACCTCAATTTCTCACAGAAGTGGACGAAGGTGGATGAGATATTTATAAAATAGTTACTCATAGGCTTAATCTTGAAGAAAATATAAGTTAGAGCTTGAAGCTTTGTGGAGCTTTTTTTGAAACCTTATATGAAGAAAGAAATTTAGGAATTTATCTCTATTTTGTTAGAACTCGTTTTAAGGGCTTATATGTAACGGATTAAAAACAAATTAGAAACCAACAAAAAACATGAAACATACAGTATTAACGTTGCCAAAATGAAATTTGTCAATAGACAGTCTTAAGGGTCAGAATTTATCTTTTAAATTTGGCTTAGAAGTAAGACTATTTTGTGAAAACATGAATGTCGATTTAAATGTTATTCTATTGGCAATTGAAATTATATTAATTAAAAAGGCCACACAAACTCAAAGGTACAACCAATAAACTATAAAGAAATGAAATTCTCAAAACCAAATTTCAGCTTTAGCTGAACTAGGTTTTAGCGGCTTCGCACCACTGTGCGACGGCTACTACCTACTGATGGATCTACACTTCTTTATGCAATACACAGCCCATTTTCTGTTTCCTTTTTATCCTCTTCACCAAAAAAAGGCCGTCACACAGTGGCTGCGTAACTAAGCAGATTTCTCTAGTGAAGTTTAACAATTGATAAATCTAAATACTGGTAAGATAACAGCACCGTCCGTATTATTAAATGAATACTAACTATAATAAGAAACCTCCCGACAGGAAGCGTCTGGAATGTAAACAAACAGGTCTGCCAACCTTTTACCACCAATTACTGAAATGTATCAGAATATAACATTTTTCTTAAATCTAATATGCGTTCTTTATTTAAAATTGTTAATATTATTAATTCTATGTATTTATTTTCCTTTTTAACTTTTAAACTTTTATTACTTTATATATATATATATATATATATATATATATATATATATATATTAATTTAGACTAACTAGAGTATAATATTATCAAAATTTTAAAACAAATACATACATGGGTTGTACTTGTATGGGGCATGTAGAAAATAAATTCCTTCCATGAAGGGTTGGTTCAGTGAGGAAAAAATAAAAATAAAGTACATTAGACTTCAAGTGCTTTTATATTTGGGGTTATTTTTTTGTGTTTTCTCTAATTATATTTTTTTTCTCTAACATAGGTAATTTAGAATTTAGAATAAATAAAACCTATGGCTTAGAAACTCGTTTTGACATCATTTGTAAAAAAATATTTCTCTGTATCTTTGGATAATAAAGTCCTTTCAAACTCTTAATATTGGTTGAATATAGAGCAAGAACAACTGTTAGAATTAGGAAAAGTTTGCCTGGAATGGATTAAGTGAATAAAAAAAATTAGTCGTGACCAATTCCTTCCTATGTTGTAACCGGTTAGTTTTTAGAGTAACGGTATGGTTAGAAGTAGTAATGAACGTCACAAATTGTGGCATTATTAAAAACTAGTTCAGCTTCCGGGCGAATGCTCCGTCTCGACGAGAGGAATGCGGATGTTAACTGCAGATCCTATTGAAGGATACACAGGTTTGAATCGAGATCGTAGCACTCAACGAAACCGTCTTCAAGGAAATTGTGATTTCAGACAACTCTGCCCATCATCAGTGCTTGGATAAGGAATGTGAGCTTAACACATTTCAGTGAGTTTCCTTCAACGAAAATCAACTACTGACTCAAGGCGTGGCTTCCGAAACATCTACTGTAATGTCCATTAATCTTGCTTAGCAGATGAAACAAGTCCATCAAGCAAGTTCTGTCTTGTCTAAGCTGTTTTAGCAGATTTCCCTTAAGGGAAATCTGCTATTGAGGTCATACTCAAGATGCGATTATTGAAATTTTTCTTCAAATGTCCATCGATCTTACCTGAAGATGACGAAAATAAGGTCAGTTCAAAACTTATATATTATAAAAATTTATATATGTTTTTTAAATAAATGTTATTTAAATTTTTATTTTTTTAATAAATTGAAGTTCACAAACGCAATACTAAAATTGTAAACAAAAATATATCTAGAATAAAAATTTAAAAAAAAAAATCTATGTATTTAATTTAATAATGAGAATTTGTAAGCTGGAAAAATATCTAACATTTCTAAAATTTCAAATATTTTTTATAAGGTCCGCGGGAGGTATAATACGTCTTCCGCACCGAAAGTGTTAACACTAAAAGTAAAATATTTGTTGATATTATGTGACTACAAATCACAATTCTCAACTTAGTAAGCGATACATAATCTTTATGTACACATTTAAAATGCATCCTACCGTTATATCGCATCTGGCAAAAATTCTTAAAAAATTGCCGATCATGTAATTAAATAGAGTATCGATGTGCTTTAAAATGACACCAGAATCAATATTCTAGGACCAGTAGAAACGGAGATATTAATGAATGTCCGGCTAACCCTATCACTCACTCCAGTGTGCGGCGGGAGGGGGGGGGTTAAGAGGGGGGATTTTCGAAAATTCGAAATATCTCCGTTACTATACGTCGGATCGAAAAATTGTACAGAACCAATCTTATTGGAAATTAAAGTTACTATAAATATTGTTAGATACATTTATTCTCTATCTTGAAAATTAACCAAGATATTTGCATTTTTATTAAATCTGGCCGGCTAACGGACGGGTGACTTTCCCGCCAAGAGCTAGTTCGGCCGTTTCCTTAACTGCTCGACTCTCGTGAAATTTCTCTATTGTAAAACTTCACGTGGGAAATCTTCTTAGTTTACGCAGCCCCTGCGTGACGGACTTTTATTAGTTTTCGGCCTCCAGTAAACCCCCACTCCTATTCATGCCATATCAGCAAGGATCTGTTCTATTATCGGTTACAGCACATTCTGACCATTTTGGAATAAAATTTGCAGATTGAGCTGCTTCATAGTATTCCCAATTACCAGAATACTACACTGAAATCTCCAAAGCACATATGAAATATATGTTAAAAGACAATCTAATGACGATCACTAACTAATAAAGGACCACATTTAAAACTTTTCATTCAAGACATTAACACATATTTCAACAGCAAATAAATTCAGACAGAATACTATTTGACAGAATTAATAACTGGACATAGTTCACTTAAATCTAACTACCAACGATTCAACAAAAATACAATAATATTTCCATTGTGATTACAACACTCCACGGACATATCAACACTTAATATACAATTGCAGACTATTGACTAACGTACGAAAAAACTAAAAAAAAGACATTGAACTACAAAAAGACGAATTTCCAATTGAAGAAGATATGCTACTTTCCAAATTAATCCTGCGCTTAAAATATTTGCAGAACATGCTATTGATTCAATTAATAGGTTGAATCCTTATTGCAGCTGAGAAAAACCACTACACTTAAAGGATTACAAATTAGCAATAATTATTGTATTAAGGGTTATAATTTCATCTTATATGTTTTTCTTATTTAACGTTATTATTGTTCTTTGTTTATATAATAATTTATACTTTCGTAATAATTTATATATAACTTCTATAATATGCTTCTAATGCATGAGACGTCCAGATGCATAAACGGCCTTTTTATTGTGTTACTATAGGAACAAAAGAAATTATAATATTTTAGCTAAGGCCGATTGACAACTGAAAACATTTTTCAATAATTGTGTAACTGTGTTATGAGTACTACCTCAATAGCTGATTTCCCTTGGGTCGTATACGGAAAGTTTGTCTTCAACAGGATTATTCCAACGGGTCGGTAACCCTGGCTAATAGCAGAAGCGTAGAGCACAGAGCAATATTTTCAGATAACCTGGTCTACTCTTGGCAAGATTGTTTTCTCAGCTATAAAAAGTAATTAAATTATGACCATATAAATCATTTGTGGGCAACCCCGGCCCACGGTAAGCTTTGATCCGGCCAGCGAGACATTTTGAAAAACCCAATCAAACAAAAATATTATGCTACTAACTCCAAATGAGGAAGATGAGGAGAGATTTGTGCGTTCGGCAGTACTTATAAATGCGAAAAGTTCTTTTCATTGCTGAAAGTTAATAAATGAAAACATCGTACAAAGCTGGGCTTAATTTGTTTGGAACTTTAATAATTTGGAAAATTCTTATCGTCCTTGTATTAGTAGAATTAATCCAAACATGGATTGATTAGTTTCCCAAATTCCAACTCATTGATTGTACCATGTTGTACCTATTTTTTTCATTTCATTTTGTTATTCTAATAAATTGTATTATAATTACATTATCGTTATAATTTTATGTCTGATATCTATCGTTAAAAATTATGAACACTACTTTAAAATGCACTACATTTAAATGCGGCCCACGAAGGTATTTGCACACTCAAGTTTGGCCCGCAACATGTCAAAGGTTGCCATACCTGATATAAACCATTTCGCTATTAGAAGCAATAAATAAAAACTATAAAAGCCATTGAAAAACCCCTCCTTTGTTGGCAGTCTCTCTGAATATTTCCTGTCTGAAATGGGAGACTGACTTGAATAAGATTAACTCAAAATTGGTGGTACCGGAACGCTCCCTGCCGTTAGAAGTGGCCGATGGAACATCTAGGAGGCTCAACCCTTACCTCCCAGGGTTGCTCAAATTGGTTAAAGCGTCAAGCAAACTTCAATATTTATACTCCAAACTCAAGTACTCTGCGGCTTTTGACCGTTCAACTTGCAGTGTTTGCCAGATCTCCAATCAAACTAACTCCTGGTTTTAAATTTGTGTACCCTAAAGAGACAAGAAACTATATTAAAAGCTGATAACTCAAATATTCTTTATTATTAGAGTAACTGCGCTATTAGTGTAATGTAGTTAAATGTACCATCAATGGAACAACGCTTTGACTAAAGAAATTAACCAAAAGTAATGACAGATTTAAGCTCGTCCATTTTTTTCGTCCATTTTATAAATACTCTCCTGTTTATGAAAAGATTTTTTTTTTCGCGTACGATTTTCAAGAAGGATATATTATATGCGAACCCACCACTATATATTTACCACGTGGCATTACGTCCGATGCCTTAACTCAAAAATGGGTAACCTATGCCCAGGAAAACTTTTTTTTTTTTTTTTTTTAAAAAGACAAGATTATTTTTAAATTTACTCTGAAATATGAGTAGTATTGATATTGGTATACTTTCACAGTCAAACTGCCGTTTAAATTTTATTCCTTTGTTTTCTCCAATTAAACCTACAGTATCGATCAATAAATAAATTATAGAAACGATTTTCATATTTTAAAGAACCAGTTCATCTGATCTTGGAATATACTATCCAAATTCTTTTTTGGTACCAAAAGAAATTGAAGTTGTTTGAGATTCACTAGAATAACAGAGGTATTAGTACACGGATGAACAATGAGACAAAAAAGTCCGTCTCGCAGGGGCTTCTTAAACTAAGCAGATTTTCCAAGTGAAGTTATACAATAGAGAAATCTCCATACGAGAGCCGAAGAGTTACGGAAACGGCCGAACTAGCTTTTGGCTGGAAATTCACTCCTCCGTTATCGGCCCACTTTTAAGAAAAATACAAATATCTCGGTTAATATTCAAGATAGAGAATAAATGTATAAAACAGTATTTATAGTAAACTTAATTTGCAATAAGATTGGTTCTATAAAAGGTTTTCCGATGTATGGGAACGGAGATATTTCGAATTTTCGAAAATCCCTCCTCTAAACACCCCCTCCCACTTTCATTTCAGCCAATAACGAACTTGATCTGTCTTTTTGCATAAAACGTTTAAATATCGAGTTTGGTAACGATCAAACTAAATTGTGACCGCTAGAGCGTTACCAGACAAATATATATATATATATATATATATATATATATATATATATATATATATATAATTTTGAACAGACCTCATTTTCGTCATCTTCTGGGTAGGATCGATGGACATTTGAAGAAATTTTTCGAAAATCGAGTCTTGAGTACGACTTCAATAGCTGATTTCCCTTAAGAGAAATGTGCTAAAAGTGGATGTTGGTAAACCTAGAGACACCCGCCTGGGCAAATAGGAATTGCATAAATGGCGAATACATTAAATAAAATCCTCAGTCCCACTATGGATAGAAATGGGTGGGAACCTTTAGATGGTCTGTCCCAATTAGCCATAGTAACAAAAAGTGGGCGTTAAAAAATAGTAATGGTTCTAGACTAAATCTGACCCGAAATAATTGTTTATTCATTTTTTTTTTCATTCGCTTTTTGAAGTGGATTATATCAGACACTATTTTTAAACTATCGAAACGTCAGTAATAAGCCACAACTTACGTCAAATGTAATTTATTTTTTTTTTAGCCGACACATCCCAATTCCTTTGGTTTCCAATTTCGTTTAAACTTGTAATTTTCCGAACTTCTATTTTATTTTACAAAATCGAATCGGCTGTGTACAAAATCTAGGGAATATTTAGAAACTTGTTGGGGAAAGCATATCTTGTTCTTTCTGAGATCAGGATAAGTTACTCTTAAGAATGTTCGCCTTAACATATTCTACATGAAAGCTGAGAACCTTCGGAAATTCAAATATGTGTGGTATTGTGAGTAGCTCGAAGGGACAGTTGGCTAGAGGAATGCAAATGACAGATGTCAGAAGAGTTTCGGTGTCGACGGGTCCCCCAGGGAAATCTAAAGTTGTCCGGTATAAAATTGAAGGGAGCGAAGTGGAGGGGGCTGGGAAGGGGGGGGAGGGTTTTCCACGACCCCCCTCCCTCAATCTTGTTATTCTTTTCCCCTTCCGTACGTTTTCCTCCGCTCAAACTCTTAGCTCATTTCCGAAAGGAAATTGTATCCGGTTGAAAAAATCCTTGCGCAGGTTGGAGTTATTCGTTACGTCCTGTACGTCGGAGAAAAATTGTATTTTATTTCTTTGGAATTTAAAGATTAATTAAAAGAACATTGGATTAAGGATGGGGGGAGAGACTGTGTCTGTGTGTGTGTGTGTGTCTGTGTGTGTGTGTGTGTGTGTGTGTGAGAGAGAGAGAGAGAGAGAGAGGGAGAGAGAGAGGGAGAGAGAGAGAGAGAGAGAGAGAGAGAGAGAGAGAGAGAGAGATAGATAGAGAGAGAGAGAGCGATAACAGAGTATTTTTTTTTATAGAATTGGGTACATAAAACTCCATTGCACATGCAATACATATAATTGTGGCAAGGTAAAGAAATTTACTCTATAAAGTAACCAATCCAAAGATCAAAAATCTTTGCTGAATAACTAGAATTTATGAAAACTAGTAATTGCCGTCCTGAACCCAAAAGAGAGAATAAAATAATAAATGATGTGTTATGTATGCCAGTGCATTGTGTGAGAAATCTGCTTAGTTTACACGAATATTAATAATACTTATTACACAATATAATTAAGATTACAGCATTGTGGGGGGGCGTGAACTTAGAACCACTGGAAAACAGAAGTTCTCAACTGGTTTAGAAAAACAGAACACTAAGAACTGTAATCTATATTAATAACCCTGATTATATATATATAAATATATATATATATATAAATATATATATATATATATATATATATATAAATTAAGGCGTTATGACATATTTGACATAGGTAATTCCTATACTATTTTTGGGTACTATTCTACTTTAGGTACGCCAGTTACTTTTGATTAAGATCAGTAATTTATTTTAATACTACGTTATTATCATTGTATAACATATGTTGTTTACATAAGAAAAACAATTCAACTTGCAAATAACATTTATTAGCCAAAAAAACAAACCAACAAGTATGCTTCTATATAAGGGTGCATAACAATATTTCTTTTGGGTGGCCACTAATTTTTAATAAATTTTAGTATACATTCAAATGAGTCATAACATATTATCCAATGAAATTCACACAAATGAAAGTCAAGGTGATTTCTCCTAGTCCCATATTCATTCTTATTCCTTCTCTTGATGCTGGCCGAAAGCGTAGAGTTTTCTCTATGATTAATATCGGTAGTGCTTGTACCGCATACATGGAAGCTTCATTAATCCACTGTGTGACTTCCATAAGTCGGAAGAAATTGTCGTAAATGGACGAATGGAATACTGAATACACTCTGTAAGTGTGGCAGCCGTCCTGTCCGACACTGCAAATAGAAACACGTCTCTTGTTTCTCTGTAAACACAACCAAAAACTAATTGTATTGGTTATACCCTTCCAAATTGGTATTTTTTAAAAAAAACAAAAAAAACAGCTCTCATGAATCACCAAGTGAATTACTTAATAACTCCTAGGAGATAATATATAGATCGTATGGAAGAATAACAAATGTTATCTCGACAAGTGGTCATATTACTAGAAAACGTAACTGGTGTACCTGAAGCAGAAAAGATCCTATTTTCGGAACGTCCTGCAGGTTAAATAGAACCTGATGAGTTCTTGTACTCCCGCGTGATTGTCCTGAGAACCGTAAACTACGGGAACATGATGGACCGTGACTGATAGGCCGGGGCTCATCTCGCTCTGAAACTGCAATCCAAATGGAGTGCAGTTTGTCAGAATCTCCGTAATGGAGGGACGAAGGCCTAGAAAATGGACTCTATTGTGTTGTGCAACGCCGATTCGTACTTGACTTTCCTAGGACGTAATCCTAGGATGAGACGCGTCATTACGAGCGTATCATCGCAAGGAAAATGGCCTTTGCAAGAACGTTGATACATCGTAATTCGTGACTTAGCACTTGGTCTTGGGCTACGAAGACATTATGACTATTTCATTCTTCATGAATTATTGCAAGTCTTAGTACACTCATAATTCTTGATAGCTAATATAACGTTGAATTACACGATTTAATCGCAGGACGTTCTAATTACAGCATGTCCACAACAGGTTTCTAGCATAGACCTATGAAACTACACAATTGAAGCTGATGTACCCAGCTCTACTGAGATATATACTACATTTTTACATGATTTTTCTAATAACGAGGTACATAACTTTATTGAAAAACTGATTAATTCAGCGTTCTTTTAGCAGATTTCCCTTAAGGGAATTCAGCTATTGAAGACGTACTCATAACGTGATTTTCGAAATTTTTCTTCAAATGTCCATCGATCCTACCTAGGAGATGCCGAAAATGAGGTCCGCTCAAAACTATATATATATATATATATATATATATATATATATATATATATATATATATATATATATATATTTGTCTGTTACCGCTCTAGCGGTCGCAATTTTTGTTTAATCGTCACCAAACTTGTTTCATGTAAAGAGAAAGATCAAGTTCGTTAACGGCTGAAATCGGACCAGTGGGAGGGGGGTTAAGGGGAGTGGAATTTCGAAAATTCGAAATATCTCCGTTACTATACGTCGGATCGAAAAATTGCATAGAACCAATCTTAGTGGAAATTAAATTTACTATAAATAATTTTATATACATATACACATTTACATACATATGCACTTGAATATTAACCGAGATATTTGCATTTTTATTAAGTGTAACGGACGAGCTATTGTCGCTTCTTCTTTTCGTTCCCACCGAAAGCTAGTTCGGCCGTTTCCGTAACTGTTCGGAGCTCCTATGGAGATTTCTCTATTGTATAACTTCACGTGGGAAATCTGCTTAGTTTACGCAGCCCCTGCGTGACGGACTTTTTAATATTAATAATAGCATTGACTTTCTCGCTGACGACACTCATCATCGGAGAATCTACTAAATAAATGAAAAGTATGGCATCTTCATTTACAAAAGCGGGTCAGAAAATAGGCCTGAAACTCAAGTGTCCTAACTGCAAGGTGATAAAAGTTAATAATTCATGGAGATTCCAGAATATGATTCTATTAAATTACTTAACAATCCTTTAAATTTGTGCTAACTCAACGAAATCACAGATCAGAAAAGAGGAAAGTAATAAAACTAAAAGGCCCGTTTTACTAACTTTGATTTACGAGAGTACCAAAAAATTATGAAAATATGAAAAATGGGCTATTGAGATTTATATTCCCCCAATGAACTTTGCTTCAAAAACTTTATGAACTACCATATATAATGAAACTATATAACATCTTTGATCCTTTGCAAAATTATTCTGCGTGATATATATTTTGTTTAATATTTTTTTTTATTATCCACATTAATATTATCATGACTTTCTTACGTAAGGCAGACTTCATATTTTAGGCAAGACGCCATTACTAATAAAGAACAAGGATAAATTACCACAGAAGGCGACCTATTTAACCTAACACTTTGCGAGGCTTAAAGGTTAGTTTTCTTTTATTCCGAACTCAGCATTGTAAAAAAATTGGTTTGTTCTTTTAATAAAGCAGTATCATAAAAGATGGCTGACTTTTTCCCATGTATCCATCTGAGCTCATTTATAGAAAAATTTCCATTTATATTTTCATTGGACGCTATTACAATCTCTCACTTCCCCACTACAATAAGTAGTAAAGAAAGTACTAAATGAATTACTAAATTTACAATAAACGAATCTGTAGCACAGGCATATTTTTGCAATTCAAAAACGCATAATATCTCAAAATTGTGATGAATAGTACAATTTATGATGATTATAAATGACATAGCAATTACGTTAAAGGCAGAAATAGTACGATAATTAAATTTGGTCATCTTTTTGGGTGAAACTTCACAACTGTGTACCTTTTCGAATAATGTTATATACCTATTCATGTCTACGAAACAACGCCAATTTAATTGCTGTGCTTGAACGTAAGTCGAATAATAACTGAATTATTTGATTTTTTCGGTCTTCAGTCCAATTTTAACTTCTAATCCAACTCGTGTTGTTCACAAAAATAAATTACATCTTTGAATCTCAAATATATATTATGTTTCATATTTTTCTTACATACAGCTCTTACAAAGGGATAAAAACCGCGTTACGCGTGGGTTGCATAAACTAAGCAAATTTCCCACGTGCTGAGAAGACATACTAGTGATGTCATCTCACCACATATTCTCTATTTCTATCTTAAATATCGCTGAGTGGAAAAGAGGGTTTGATGAAGACTATTGTCGAAAAATGTGAATAACTCGTTTAATATACGAGTAACTGAAAATGCATAGCACTAAAGATTTAAGCGCGTGAATAGTTTAACCAGGTTGCTAACCGTAACGGAGATATGATTTTTTTCGAATTCATCCCCCTTATTTCTGAAAGGAAATCAGCCTGTAATGCATATGATCATTTGTACTGATGTTTAATGAAGAGGACGAGCAAGGAGTTTGAACATATATGTTAACGCCTAAGATATCGAATTTCTAATTTGATCTGTACTTAACCCTCCAGAACTCTCGCCGTGAGCAAAATACAAACCCCCCGAAGAAAAAAGTTACATCTATAATTATACGTATTTGGTGATAGTGCTACTCTCTCTCAGCTGACTGTCACCAGGTCAAGGTTAATCAGCCGGAGTAGTTAAGTGTGAGTGTTTTTCTCACAGTGCGAGTTCTAGCGAAACGGTTTTTTGGTGTATTGTGAGTGTTTTTCTCATCAAGGGAGTGCTTTGATGATTTACCAAAAACTGTTTTTTGGCTCTGGAACTTATCAAACCTCACGTGATCAATTGTTCACAACTGACCACCATGCCCGTATTAGGTTGCCCGTGTAAAATGAAGAGGATTGCTGGTGTGGAGGTTGTACCTATTGTCCGAGGAGAAAAAACAAAAAGTCAAAAAATAGTTGCCGAACATGTAGAAAAACAGATTGTAATGAACATTCCTTGGTTGTATGTCATTATTGTGGATAACAAAATGTTAATAAGTTAGGTAGCATTTTAAGTTGCTTGACATAATGTTTCTTCCAAACAGAATACCTGTACGATAAATTTTGAATAATATTGTTACGTTTTATCACAAAACCAGTAATAAACGTTGATAATGAGAGTTCTTTTGGATTGCAAAATTAAACACACACACGATTTATTTCACAATGCACAATACTCTTGGTTAATTATTACTACTCATAGAATTACACTGATAGTGTCACTGTTCTTCAGATTACACGGTCCAATAATTCACTCACGGTCACTGTCCTTTACTTCGCGGCACTGCACTGTCTTAAACACGGCACTAAACTGTTGCTTACAGACACGACAAAACACTGTTCTTCACGGCACAACACTTTACCGCACTGCACTAAATCGCACTGGAGCACTGATGTGACCATCAAGAAATCTGACCATAAACTGAGCCTGAGGTACTGGCAGGGTCTCTTATGAATGCCTGTAGAAGGGGCTAGCCAACGAAAGGTCCAGAAGTTCCAGGCAGATAGGCACGGCGGGCCTTAATTAGATTCTGCCGGCTCCACTAGGTCAAGCTGTTCAGGCTTAAATAGAGAAGCAGGATGAAACCGAGGCTCTTCCAAGAAGGACTGGAAGGGACTAGTAAGGACGCGACCAATTAGCGGCACTTCTTTGAGCTCCTCCGCACTCCCCAATCACGCGGTTCCTTCTCTGGTGTATTCAATTTTCACAACATTCGTTCATATTTTCGCAACATTATTTCATATTAGTATTTGATATTTATAATCAATATAAATTTTTTTGTGTTGAAAATATTTTATTTACCAAATTTGTTTGAGGGAAAGAGGTGGTGTAAGAAAACTTCTGACGCGTGAGTTCTCAGGTCACACATTTTGACGCGAGGTCTGAAGGGTTAACCTGAAATTTAAAAATGACTATTTAGTATTCATTCATGCTCATTTAATTACAACTTTGAGTAACTCACTCATTAAACTTCTCATATCCAGCTGCTATTTCGATTTCTGTCTACATAGGCTTCCTATTGCGGGAGAAATCAAGAATAGATGGTGAATTGCGATCGGCACGACCAACTCGTGGGAAATCTGCTTAGTTTGCGCAGCCCCTGGATGACAGAGTTGTCACCAAATGGAAACAACACGAAGTATACTTTTAATTGTCATATAAGTGATTTGACTACATCTTCCATTCAACATAAAGTTAAGAAGTCCGTCACGCAGAGGCTTCTAAGCAGATTTCCCATGTGCGCAACGAATTTGCATATATCTCAAAACTTAAAAGTTCAATGAGAACAATATTTGGTATTTAAGCTTCAAATAAAGTGTTCCATAACATAATAGAATATTGTTAATATGAGATGAGTAGGAGTGGAGCTTTGCTGAAGACCGAAAACTAAAAAATTGCAAATAGCTCCGTTAATAACCAAGATAGTGAAAAAAATGTACGTAACAACATTTATAGAACATTGCATTTGCAATACGATTGGTTCTGTAGAATTGCTCGATCCGACGCATAATAACGGAGATATTTAGGATTTTCGAAATACTCTCCCTCTAAACCCCCTCCCCTCCCCTTGTCCCTTTCAGCCGTTAAAGAACTTGATCTTTCTTTTTGTATAAAACGATTTTATATCAATTGTGGTAACGATAAGACAAAAATTGCAACCGCTAGAGTGGCAACACACACACACATATATATATATACAGTTTTGAACGGACCTCATTTTCGTCATCTCCTGGGTAGGATCGATGAACATTTGAAGAAAAATCGCGACATTATTACGACCTTTCCCTTAAGGGAAATCTGCTAAAAGTTCTTTATTAACGGCCACATTGTGTTACGAAGACTAATTGGGACGGGTTACATACAGGTATTAAACCCTCTTCTATCCTGGGTGGACTCAGCATTTTATTAATGAGCTCGCCACTAAATTAATACCTATTTCCCAGTTGAAATTGGAACACGACTTTATCAAGTGAGATTAAGGGGTTGGCCCCAGCTATCCTTAGCCCCACACACAAAAGATGAGCACTGATGAAATAAATAATTAAATAAAAGCGCCTTTCGCATAAAAAAGGGGTAGAGCTTTATGATGAGGGAGGATATAATTTAATTGAATAAAAATACCCTAGAAATGAGATAATCTCTAGAGAGCGGTGTCGGAGCACGTTCGTAGTCTGTCCCTTAGGCAGAAGGCTGCGAGAACGTGACAGGGAAGCTACTAGCCAGGTCAGTCCCTTAATATTAGTACTATTATTATTACATTTTGTATTTAAATTTAAATCAGTAGAAAAAGTTGTTAACATAAAATGTAATTGAAATCGTTCTTCTTAATATATCCTATTATACCTTGTACATGAAGAAAATGTTGTCAGTTCAAATTCATGGGTGTTTGTATTATATATATATATCAATTTTTCCACTTCAGTCGTAAAATCCGTTATATTATATTACTATATTCCCCTTCGTGTTTGAACCCTATGTAATTGCTTCCTCTCAAGGTGTCCTCCCTAACTAAAAATATACAAATTTCATTTTAAAATATAATAAAAATATTAAATAAATAATAATAATATGTCAAAAAAAAACATTTTTATAAATATATTACTATAAAATAATTCTTTCTTCCTATTTTTTATATAAATGTATCTTACCCTTGTGAAAAATAACTTAATATTCTCAACATTTTTTTAAATTTTATTTAATATACGGCTTTCGTTGTTTGCTCCTAAAAAAAAACGGTCATCTTAGTTAAATGTTGACCTTCATTGGTTTTAAACGACATTATGTCTAGTTAGTGCTATTATATCCAAAACAAACAGTGAATTAAAAACCTTATAAAATAGTTTTCTTCCTAAATATTACGTAACTATGAAAATAATATTTTCCCAACTGAAACCAAATTGAGCAATTCATTTGAGGAAATTCTATACTATTTTTCTGTGAGATTTTGAAGTCTATTATTCAAATGTTTTGTTTAATCATTTTCATTTATATTATTGTAAATTGTCACAGTTTTTCTAGTTATATTCTTGTCTATATTAATAGGCCAATGTTATATGCATTTTTTTACACGGAAGCATCGAAAATCCCTCTTGCAGCGGCTGCGTAAATTTCCCAAGAGTTGAAATAAAATAATTGTGAGCCCATTTCAACATTATTTATTTATCCTGTAGTAAGAAGCACATGTAAACACGAACTCAAATGCAAGATGGGCATGAAATGTTACTCAAATTAAACTTCTATGAGTACTCGAGATAATAATCGCTTTATATTCGGATTTTGAAAAAAATGAATAAAACAACAATTGGTTTTCATCCAAAGTTTTAAATGATTGATTATATAATATATTTTGATCCAACTCATAAAATATTTGATATTTAGAATTTTCAATTTCATCTATTTACGAATTTGACCTTCACTGTTGGAAGAAACCCTTAAATGTCGAGTAAGGTATTGATCAAATAAACATTTCCTAGCCCAGAATGTAGAATCTTAATTAAAGACGTCTCATTGAACATATTTTTATGTATCTCACCTAGTTACGGATCATCGAAAACCATGTACAAAAGTAATATTTGCCATGATATATCAGATTATTGTTGCAGTGAAATGAGTAGGAGTAAGGGGGTTTACTTAAAGTTGAAAATTAAAAAAATGCCAATACCTCTGTTAATATTCGAAATAGAGAAATCATGTATAAAACAACATTTAGAGGAAATATAATTTGCATCAAGACTTTTTGTGTCCACTTTTTCGATTCAACTTAAGTAAAGGAGAGATTTCGAATTCCCCAAATCTAAACCACTCCTCTCCGCCTGGTCCGATCATAAATTTTACATGAATCGCTTAAATATTGAGTTTGGTACATATATAATTGTGAACGAATATCATTTTTGTTTTCTCCTAGGTGGGAAAATTTTTTGAAATA